>CM036535.1:35266467-35561467 GCA_020745685.1 Tautogolabrus adspersus | reverse complement strand
CGGGCTTCATCGGACAGAGCTGTGAGCTCAGTGAGTCTCTGCGTGTCTGCGTCTGCACAGTGGCACATCTTCAATGTTTATAGAAGAGGAATGAGAGATTGATTAGAGATTAGCCTACCTTTTTCCAACTAAGTATTCATGTCAGACTCAATATTGGGGCTGGTGGTGGTGCAGTGCCGTGGTGCAGTTCCTGGTTTGAATCCCCGTCTGACAGGAGCCTCTCTGTGTGGAGTTTACATGTTCTCCCCGTGCATGCGTGGGTTCTCTCCAGCTTCCTCCCACAGTCCAAAGACATGCTCGTTAGGTTAACTGGTGACTCTAAATTACCCGTAGGTGTGAATGTGAGTGTGGCTGGTTGTCTGTCTCTGGTGACCAGTCCGAGGTGTACCCTGCCTTTGCTCAATCACAGCTGGGATCGTCTCCAGCCCCCCGCTACCCCGAACGGGACAAGCGGAATAGATAATGGATGGATGGACACAATATCAACTTTTAACTGTTTTTGGTTTCAGCAGGCGTACGTTGATCTGTTGCTGGGATACTGTAGCAGCCAGTTCAAGTTCGGCCAATCAGCTGCGGACATTTTGCACTCAGTGTTGTAGTTTTATGTGAAGCAGAAACAGAGCAGCTAAAACTGACGATGCTTCATGAAACATGTGCCTTTAAATCTGTGTTCAACCTCCTCTTTTCGTCCAGAGTGTCCTGCCGGGACGTTCGGTTACGGCTGTCAGCAGCTGTGCGAGTGTATGAACAACGCCACCTGTGACTACGTGACGGGAACGTGTTACTGCAGCATCGGCTTCAAAGGGATCCGCTGTGACCAGGGTGAGGACTAATGGATCTGTAGGGGGGAGGAAGAAGGAGCTGAAGAGGGCTGGAGGCTCCTCTCTGTGGGTTCATGGGGAGGCTCAAATAGATTCTGAAGAACGAGATGACAGGCGGTCGCCCACAATAGTTTTTTAAGAGAATGAAAAGAGGAAAGAAACACAGACGTCTGCATGAGACAGTGAAACCTTTCTTTTATAACATAAAGGTACAAAGAAACTTCACGCACTGACGTGTTTCTGCATTTTATCCTGATTGAATTCATGTTTATTGTCAGTGACAGGTTCTCTCTTCAAACACAGAAAAACCATGAACTCAGTCAAAATTACAAACCGATGTTAACCATTGTTTTCTGTTATTTCTGTGGATTCTTGCGCGATTGATTCCAGACAGTTGATGAAGTCATTAGAGAGGATGAATTAGTCAAGTGAGTGCATGCTTTCTGCGTTTGAGAGCCGACAGGTTCAATGATTGATCTCCCTCTGTGGTATCTCTGCAGCACGGCTTCTGTCTGAGTATAACAAACATTATAAGACCAGAGTTAGACTTACACAGACAGCTGCCATTAAAGCTACTACGGGTCCAACATTATCATAGAGAAGGACGTTACTTTGCCCTCTCAATGACCTCTTCACTTGAGACATCTACACACACACACTTCATAAAACATTTTTTATCATGCAAAAATATTTAGTGAAACACAAAAACATTGAATTTAACATACAAACATTTAATAAAGCTTAAAAACCTTTTGTAAAACCTACAAATATTTTGTGATATTTTGATTTTAATTTTTTTTGATTTTTTAATTTGATATACTTTATTAATCCCCTACGGGGAAATTGTGGTTCGCACTCTGTTATTTTTTGGACATGCTTCTCACACACACAGGCCTGAATCACACACATGCACAACGAGACCTGTGGACATGCATTAATGGAGAGATGTCAGAGTGCGGTGGCAGCCCCTTGGGAGGCGCCCCCTGAGCTGGTGGGGGTTCGGTGCCTTGCTCAAGGGCACCTCGGCAGTGCTCGAGAAGTGGTCTGGCACCTCTCCAGCTACCAGACCAACTTCCATATTTTGGTCCGCATCGGGACTTGAACCGGCGACCCTCCGGTTCCCAACCCAAGTCCCTACGGACTGAGCTACTGCCGCCCGTGATATATTTATTTCTGTGGTTGTTTTGTCCCGCCAGCGGCTCTGATGATGGAGGAGTTGAACCCGTACACAAAGATCAGCCCGGCTCTGGCCTCGGAGCGTCAGTCGGCCGGCGCCGTGCTGGGCATCATCTTCCTGCTGCTGCTCATCATGGTCATGCTCGGCCTCGTCGTCTGGTTCCGCTTCAGACAGAGAGAGAAAGGTCACCACGTCCCCGACGTCACCTACACCCCCGCACTGCACATCAACTCCACAGACTACTCCCTCTCAGGTGAGACGAACGAACTGCAGCGCTGTTTGTTTACTTTCTTTTTTATTCTAGGTGTTTTTTTTCACACATCCAGGCAGTTTGGAAATCTCAGCCCATCCTCGGCATCCTTCCAACTCAATGTGTTAAGAGCTTTAGGTCCTAATGTGTGAACAGCGTGGACCCTGCAGACATTGTGTGTTGTGTGTTATTGCTGAAAATGAATCCAGGTAACTTTATACGTCCAAAGGAAGCAAAGTTTGCAAGCTAACAACAAACTACACCTTCCATTTGAAGAGTAACTAAACCCCCAGACCCATTATTTCAGCTCTAACCCTCTATATGTGTGTATTAAGAAGTGTTGATGATCAATCTGGGTCCACAAATCTTGATATTTTAGTACAAAGTATTTAAATTCTACACATTGTGTTAGAAATGTCAAGCGGCAAACTCCAGTGTTTAAAAATGAAGCCGATGCTGAAGTGTAAAATCCTGCAGTTCCTCGAGTGTCCACTAGAGGCTGGCTGCAGAAGCACAGGAAGTCACATACACACCCATTCTAAAAAGCCTGTTTTTACAGCAGACATTAACATGTTTACAGCCTGGTTCAAAAAACCAAACAGGTCTGATTAGCTCATGTCTCGATCAGCACACACTGTACGGGGGGTGAATGTTTTGATGACTCATCAGTTTTGATTTGATGAAGGATAAGAGTTATTCACAATAAGGCGTGTAGCTGACCTGATTGACAGGTGGGCGCGGTGTAACGGTTTGTCAGGAGGCTTAAAACCCGCCTCAGCTCCAGCTCTCAGCCTGTCGTTAGGTTGACTGAAAGTTAGGCTGAGACAGCATTTCCAGCATGGAGACCGCCATCGATGGGACTCCAGCGCCCCCTGCAGGAACAGACGGGTGACGTCACTCAGGCTTTGTCCTGTAATATTTACAGTCTATGAGAAATATGCATAGAGACTGCCCTCTACAGGTTGAAACCCGACTACTGCAATTGAATTTTTCTATTGGCTGATCTGTAGGCAGAAACTCTATAAAAACTACGTCAGCTGACCGTAATCGAAGTGGCTTGCCGTGATATATGGCGACCGTTTGTTTATCCTCCAGGGGGCGTTGTCTACCAATCAGAGATGTCTCTCATCCTCTCCCGCCCCTCAATGCCTGTCTCTACACTCGCTGCCTGTGCTTACGGTTCAAACTGAATCGGTTCTGGACCGGCGTTGTCGTGGTCTACAGGAGACTCTGGAGGAGAGAATTCCTCGACTTTAAGACACATTTATTTTTTATTTTTGGGCTAATGCCTTTATTTTCGAGATAGGACAGTGGATAGAGTCAGAAATCAGGGAGAGATAGAGAGAGGGGGGAATGACATGCGGGAAAGGAGCCACAGGTCGGACACTAACCCAGGCCGCCAGCACTAACCACTAGGCTGCTGACGCCCACTCAAGCCACATTTCTGTCACTAATGTATCATCGCTGCTTCTCAAGTCGTCGCTCTTGGCTTAATAACAAGCTAAACCTGTGTTTGTGTGTGTGTGTCACATGACTGTTTGATGTTTTGGCATGAATAAATGAGTGGGCGTGTCTTATCAGCCCCTACCGTCCATGTTGAAACATTAATGTTCTAAAGGCTTTTTTTTTTATTCCATGGTATATACAATTTTGGGGGTTTAGTTCCTCTTTAAGTCTTTTTCTTCAGCTCTGGTCGTCACTTCACGTCTCGTCTTAACCTCTTTCAGGCAGTCAGCTGCTCTGTGTGTCCACGTGCATGTCCTGTATATCTTAATGATGAATAAAGAGAGGTAATGATGGTGTTGGTATGACAGCAGGGCTGCAGTGCACAGGCCTGCTCTCCTCTGCAGACTCCTCTCCCAGTAACAGCTCTGTAGGACGCTGCTTCTCCAACCCCAGTTACCGCACCCTTGGGCCCTGCACCTACGCCGCGCACTACACCAAGCCCAACAAGAGGAGCTCCAACAAGGTGTGTTCAATCAATCAATCTTCTTATGTATAGTGCCACTTCATAACAAGTGTTATCTCGAGACACTTTACAAAAAGCAGGTGAAAGACCTTACTCATTGTTATGTTACAAAGACCCGGCTTAATCCGTCATGAGCACTTTAGCAAAGCAGCAAAAGTTACAGTGGTAAGAAAAAACGTCCTTCGGCAGTAATCTTCGGCAGGATCCCAGGCTCATGACCAAACAGCCCGAGGAAAACTCTCACAGTCTGTTAGTTTGAGCTGCAGGGTGCGGACACGTTTTCTTAAAGTCATTATGAGAAGAGTTAAGATAAAAGAAGACTTTATTGATCTGTAGAGATGAGATCTGGATGTTTCAGCAGCACAAAGACAGATAAGTACAGATAAGGAGGTGAAAGAACGTAAATAATGAAGGTTTGTAAAACTAGAATGAGTTAAGCTTTTAAAATGAAACGATTCAAGAGTGACATAAGAGTCATTTCTCTCTTGATGTTTGCAGCATTTGCTCTCAGATGAGTTCACTTTCTTTGTATATTTCTGCTCAGATGAAGACGAAGAAGCGCCACAGGAACAGTGCTCCAGAGTGGGGGGCCTACTGTAACCTCAGTGATCTGGGTCAGTACAAGTTTCTCTCCGTCCTGCTTTAAATATTTGTTTTTACTCAGACAGCTACACTTTGCGCTTAAGGATAAACACATAGGAATAGACTGACTGTGTCAGGGAATGCTTATCACTTTAAATTCCATTTTTCTCCAGGGAGGGGCACAATCTCTCACAGATGTACCGGGATGCAAATCTTAGTTTGTTAGCTTGATGCTAACGCATACAAGAAATGCCATTAACTGGCTAACAGAATTAGCATAGCAATAATCTTAACTCAGGAAACGACCTGTTTTACTGAACATATTTAACGAACACCATGCACTCTTACTTACACACACATGTTTCCTGAACTCTGTGGAATCCAACTTTAAAAACTGCACTCATGCTAGTTTGTTTTGCTGCTCTGATCCACAGCTGCCACAGTCTATGCTCTGATCCAGTGACCCTGCATGACTCGGTCTTTATGTCTCAGTTCATGGGACATGACCCTCTGCCGCCTCCTTTGGAGTTGTGGTGTGTAATGCGTTTAGGGACATATTTTATCTGCGCTCAAACTGGGACCTGGTACTGATCCTAGCTAACAGGCCATCAAACTGGGACCTGTTACTGATCCTAGCTAACAGGCCATCAAACTGGGACCTGGTACTGATCCTAGCTAACAGGCCATCAAACTGGGACCTGGTACTGATCCTAGCTAACAGGCCATCAAACTGGGACCTGGTACTGATCCTAGCTAACAGGTCATCAAACTGGGACCTGGTACTGATCCTAGCTAACAGGCCATCAAACTGGGACCTGGTACTGATCCTAGCTAACAGGCCATCAAACTGGGACCTGTTACTGATCCTAGCTAACAGGCCATCAGACTGGGACCTGGTACTGATCCTAGCTAACATTCTCCGAGCTGAGCACGCCTACAGATGATGATCCTGGACATGAGGCATTTGACTTTGTGACAAATCTTGAACAGAGAATATTTGCAGGCGAGTTTAATACAAACATAACTTTACAGTTATGCAGAAGTAATTGGAACAGTCCTCCACTCTCCTTTCCTGTTCATGGTAATGCAGTAAAAATAGTAGCTTGACAACAAGAATCTGGTCGTGGTCCGGTCCTTCCTGTTTGTTTTTAACTGTCATGACCCTTTTTTCTCTCTGCTTTGTGTGCAGGTGTTTACCGCATCGACCGGCGGTTAAGTTACCACGTGGAGTCGCGTTACAGAGGTACAGTGTGAGGTTCACTGAGCCTGTGCGACATCAGAAACCTCTGATCCTGCAGCCAATCACTGCCTGTCTAACACTTTGAACCCGTGCTTCATGTTGCAGCTCCCTGTCAATCAAAGTCCTGCTGGTTTTAGATTCCTGCATGTCACATGTAACAAAAGAGGGCACATAAACTACAAAATAACACTCAAGATTTCCAGATGAAATGTAGTTATTGGAATAAAGGGTTGTGTAATGGAGCAACTCAAGTGAAATACGGATTCTACAAATATAGACTTCTAGCGTTGGTAGGGTCTAGGTTTTCTCACTGGCAAAAACAGGAAACAATGTTACCACATCTCTAAGGGCGCACTGACACGAGGCAATCCGTACCCTGCCTTAGCACGCTTCACCGCCAAAGTCCAAATGCTCCCCTAACTGCGTTGCAGTGTCTCTGTGCGCTGGAGCTGGTTGTTTTTTGCCTTTATGTAGTCATTTGTGTGTCCTTTGTGTTATGTAGTCCTCTTTCTATGCAACTAAGAATCATTTAAGAAAAGTGTCTAAACCCTGACACTAGAAGTAACACCCAGTTAAAGTGAACCAATAACCTTCTGTGGGGAGTTGGTGGTAACTGCGCCGCAGTATTTAGAAGAGATGTGAGGCTCAAACTTTCCACTGATCAGGAAAACAGTTCCACTTCTGGATGACTTCAAAATTAAAGCTCCGCAACTGAAGTCTGTAAATATGGCTTTGACTTTACTATTTTTCATATAACCAGGGGTTAAATCAGTATGGGGCTGTCAGCAGTTCAACACTTCATCCAACATGTGTGGATACGAGATGTTTTGGAGCCGATATGCATGGCAAGGATACCTTTTCTGTTCCGGAGATGGAACAGCAGCTTGAGAGTGCAGCTCCATCAGTGTGAGAGCAGCTCCATCAGTGTGAGAGTGCAGCTCCGTCAGTGTGAGAGTGCAGCTCCGTCAGCGTGTGAGTGCAGCTCCGTCAGTATGAGAGTGCAGCTCCATCAGCGTGAGAGTGCAGCTCCATCAGCGTGAAAGTGCAGCTCCGTCAGCGTGAGAGTGCAGCTCCGTCAGCGTGTGAGTGCAGCTCCGTCAGTATGAGAGTGCAGCTCCATCAGCGTGTGAGTGCAGCTCCGTCAGTATGAGAGTGCAGCTCCATCAGCGTGAGAGTGCAGCTCCGTCAGTGTGAGAGTGCAGCTTCGTAAGTATGAGAGTGCAGCTCCGTCAGCGTGAGAGTGCAGCTCTGTCAGCGTGTGAGTGCAGCTCCGTCAGTATGAGAGAGCAGCTCCATCAGCGTGAGAGTGCAGCTCCGTCAGCGTGAGAGTGCAGCTTCGTAAGTATGAGAGTGCAGCTCCGTCAGCGTGAGAGTGCAGCTCTGTCAGCGTGAGAGTGCAGCTCCGTCAGTGTGAGAGTGCAGCTCCGTCAGCGTGAGAGTGCAGCTCTGTCAGCGTGTGAGTGCAGCTCCGTCAGTATGAGAGAGCAGCTCCATCAGCGTGAGAGTGCAGCTCCGTCAGCGTGAGAGTGCAGCTTCGTAAGTATGAGAGTGCAGCTCCGTCAGCGTGAGAGTGCAGCTCCGTCAGCGTGAGAGTGCAGCTCTGTCAGCGTGAGAGTGCAGCTCCGTCAGTGTGAGAGAGCAGCTCCGTCAGCGTGAGAGTGCAGCTCCGTCAGTGTGAGAGTGCAGCTCCGTCAGCGTGAGAGTGCAGCTCCGTCAGCGTGAGAGTGCAGCTCCGTCAGCGTGAGAGTGCAGCTCCGTCAGTGTGAGAGTGCAGCTCCGTCAGTGTGAGAGTGCAGCTCTGTCAGCGTGAGAGTGCAGCTCCGTCAGCGTGAGAGTGCAGCTCCGTCAGTGTGAGAGTGCAGCTCCGTCAGTGTGAGAGTGCAGCTCCGTCATTGTGAGATTGCAGCTCCGTCAGTGTGAGAGTGCAGCTCCGTCAGCGTGAGAGTGCAGCTCCGTCAGCGTGAGAGTGCAGCTCCGTCAGCGTGAGAGTGCAGCTCCGTCAGTGTGAGAGTGCAGCTCCGTCATTGTGAGATTGCAGCTTCGTCAGTGTGAGAGTGCAGCTTCGTCAGTGTGAGAGTGCAGCTCTGTCAGCGTGAGAGTGCAGCTACGTCAGCATGAGAGTGCAGCTTCGTCAGCGTGAGAGTGCAGCTCCGTCAGCATGAGAGTGCAGCTCCGTCAGCATTAGAGTGCAGCTTCGTCAGCGTGAGAGTGCATCTCCGTGCAGAGGAAAGGTGCAGATAGCGTCTCTCCACATTCACACACTAAATAAGAGCAGACTTCACGGAGCACCAACACTTCTTGTTTTTGTGTCAGAATATCATCAGAGCTTTTTGCTTTGTGAATCAGACCTTGAGGCAGAGCAGATGGAGGAAGAACATGATGCAACATTTTTGGAGCTGTTAGCGGTCGTGATCCATTCTTAGTGAATCAGGCCCTAAGTCTTTGGTGGGTAACTTGCAGGTTTCTCCAGAGTTTCCTACCTGAGCTTTAGGTACAGCACCTGAGTAAATGATTTAAAGACAGCAGGGACCCCAGATTGTCCCTTTAGAAGAGAAACTGATTTCCCCCTCGTGTTATTGGCGAGGTTGTTCTTTAACACTACAGTACACTACAAGTGCACATATTGCATGTTTGTACCTGAATGCTCAGCTCGTCCTCGTCAGTTTAAAATGATTGTAACTGATTTGTGTGTTTGTGTCTCTGCAGGATGAACCTGACTCCTCTCCTCTGTGTGTCTCCCCTCTCTGCAGGGGGTCCTCCTCCTGCTCTGACCTCCTTCACCTCCAAACTCACCTGGATAAAATCTCTCCCTCACAATAAATGAATGCAGTCTGTTTTCCTGTCGCTTGATTTCCCAGATTGTCTTTTCTTTCAACCCTTTTGTTTGTTCTTTGCTGCTTCTGTTTGCTTCTGTTGAGTGTGCAGCTTCACCTCTGTTGTCCAACGAAGTGATGATTTCTCTATCCTTTCTGTTTGTTTATAAAGAAGGAGTCTGTGATGTTCTGAATTGTTCTGCTTTTTATGAAATCCTGTGAAAACATGACCCTAACTATGAAGTCCTCTGTTCAGTCCTGCTGCTCTGAATGCTCATTAGATCACCAAATATGGATTCATCCGCTGCTGAAAATAGTCTCTAACATTTGCACTACTTCCTCCTGTTTGTGTCCCATTTGTTAGAAACTACAGAGAGCAGCTGTTGAAGGGTCTGTGTAGACTAACCTGGTCCCTGAGTGGTGAACATGTCACTGATTTTGAAGCATTTGGCTGCGTCTGTGACGAGGGCCTCTCTTTCTTATCCTCTCTGCTCCATCTGTCCTTTTTCTTATGACCATCCATTTCCCCTGCAACTAATGTTGTCAATGTCTGTTGAGAAGCAACAGGTAGACGGTTGTTATGTGTCACAAAGGACGCTATGACCCCTTATTTTTGCCGACTGAGACCTGGAAACTACGGCAACTTGCTGAGCCCAATAAACCAACCCAGAGAGTCGCACTAACATATGATACTTCGTTAATTCAGAAGATATTCACTCATTCTTGCCCCTCACATCGCAGCTCAAATAGTACCTCAGGCCACGGGGAAATGTCCCGGTGCTCCAGATGTACAATCCACACCTGGATGGGCTTTTCCTCAAACAGTTCAATGTCTCTGTGCCGTTTTTAAAGATCTACACCTTCAGTAATCACAGAGTGGCACAGACAGGGCAGGGTAGTGACTAGACTTACTGTTTATAACATTTTTTAGACAAACTTGAAAACATTTTGAATAATGGGAGCCTTATCCTCCACCAGCAGAATCCAGAGAAATGTCATTTACTGTCATGACGGCTTGACCTTTCAGAATAGACGTCAGAGACGAGTCCTGCTCATAACCCCGACATGAGAGCAGTCACTACTGCAGCTTCTGAGATAACCAGGACAGCTGCTTCATTCATTACTTCCCTGAAATGTTTCAGTCGTGGGACATCGAAATAAATATCTGTAACCTCTTAGTTAACCGATAATGGAAAAGCAGATGTTTTTAGTTTGGGAACAAGTCGAGTATCTTTGGATACGAAAGCGTTCGAGGAGAACATTATTCTAAAATAAATCTAAACGTTGTGTTTAGTGGTTCTGATCAGCAGCAGTCTGCCTCGGAGCCTTTTTCTCCCCGAGCTGCTGAAACTGAGCATCAGCTGCAGACCTTCAGTGACGGAGACGAGAGGCCTCTTCAGTGTTCCCATCATTACCATCGAGTTCAACCAGAGTTCAGCCACTTCTAAGAGCTCTGCCATTTAAAACACGAGTCACAGAGCGTTATTTCTCTGCACTCTGAGGTTAAATGACCCGTGTGTCTCTCTTTCAGACTACATGAAGGGCTCGCTGTCCAGCACCTGCTCCCTGAACAGTGAGAACCCGTACGCCACCATCAATGACCCCCCCGGTCTCTGCAAACACTCGGAGAGCAGCTACGTGGAGATGAAGTCGCCAGCTCACCACGAGCACATGACGCACTGCTGCTCCGCCGCCATCATCACAACGACAACGACAACCACAGCGCCCGCCAAGAACATCTATGACATGGGTACAATGTTTCAGCTTTGATTCAAACAACTTTATGTTCATGAAATGTTTTTGCATCTGAGGAAATGTTTTTGTTTCACACAATGAAGTGATGGGCCGCACCGTGGTTCAGTGGTTAGCGCTGTCGCCTCACAGCGAGAAAGTTCCTGGTTCGAGTCCCCGTCTGACAGGAGCCTCTCTGTGTGGAGTTAGCATGTTCTCCCTGTGCATGCATGGATTCTCTCCGGGTACTCCGGCGTCACCAGAATTACTGGTTGATATTAATATGTTAGCCTTCGATGCCGCTCAACCTGCAACGCGGCCACTCGCCTCTAATTATAATAATAACAATAGACTGAATTTATACAGCGCTGTTAGAGACATTTATACACGAGAGTGAAGTAGATATATTTTTTGTGTTCTTCTGTGTTTAATCTGCTCACGCCAGTGCAGCATGCCTAATCCAAGGCAACTAAGACTGCAGTCGAACCAGAATAAGACAAAGCCAGACTAACAAGCACCTTAAAGCCCAGGAGGTCTCGTCCCAGCAGCACAAGCCAGGCTCTCGAGTAGACAGAGCTCCCCTAACCTTTAGCGAGGTGATCTGGCACTACTACCACCTGACGTCCCTGACGCCCAGCCACCACCATCGGACTGTGTCGTCCCAACCACCGCCTGATGGAGTTGGAGTCAGTGACTAGGCGGGGCTGGTTAAATGGGCAGATCAACCGCAGCGATGAGTAATCACATTTAGCACGGGCATGTGGGCGTGCTAGCGCTGCTAACATTAGCCACACTCGGTAAACCAAATGACATTATTTCCCCGCAGACAATATTGAGTACATTTTGCTCAGTTTGAGTGTTTTCTTACCCGTAGAGAAGTCGCTTAAACGATTAACATCACAACCTTTTACTACTTTCCACCTTTTTCTTTAGTATTGATTAATTATGAAATTAATTATCGACACAATAACAAAAGATGGCATCGAGGCTAGCGGGGAATAATGGGAGTGATTCATCCCCCCCCCCCCCCGGTGAAAACAAACTGCGTTGACGGTAGTGACGACGAACTGAAGAAAGCGACCTGAGGAAGAGAATATGACAGCAGCACATCCAGCTTTCAGTAGCAGCTCACGGTTCCTTATGAAGCGGCCTGTGACGTAACATCCTGTGTTTCTACGGCAACGATACACATGTAGTGTCTGTCATGGCGGCTCATCATGGCAGCTGCCACAACAAGACACGTCCGGTTACAACTTTAATATTACGGATTTCTCTGGCTTTGATAACTGTTGGAAATATTTGAGGTGATGTAAGTATTCAACTAAAAGAAATATATAACATGTGTTGAGTCAAGTTTTAATTAATTTAGATATTTGAATGTACACATTGTCATAACATATTGTACATTTAAAGTCCTCTTCTCCCATTTCTCTTTTTCCCCTCCAGAACCCACCATCAGCATCGTGCAGGGAGCGGGAGGCGTCGTGGTCCCCAGTTACCCTCAGAATCTGTACGACCTGCCCAGAAACAGCCACATCCCGAGTCACTACGACTTGCTGCCCATGCGCCCCAGCCCCTCCCACACCCAGAGCCTCACCATGCAGAGCCACAGCCCCCCCCTGCCCGGCAGCCCCACCAGCTCACTACTCTAAACCCCATCAGCTCCAACTCCCATCAACCCAGTCTGGACTCTCTGGACCAGTGCTCCCAGTTCAATCCTGATCCAGGAAACTTTTAACCGAGACACAACACAGTTTCTATTTTGTTCTTGAAACACTCAGAGGACAATGAGCCGAAGGACGTGTTTCACTTCAGCCAATGTTTATTTATTTATTTATCTTGTGTATTTGTTTGGCTGTGTGTGAGAGAGAGAGAGAGAGAGAGAGAGAGAGAGAGAGAGAGAGAGAGAGAGAGAGAGAGAGAGAGAGAGAGAGAGAGAGAGAGAGAGAGAGAGAGAGAGAGAGAGAGAGAGAGGGAGGGAGAGAGAGAGAGAGAGAGAGAGGGAGGGAGAGAGAGAGAGAGAGAGAGAGAGAGAGAGAGAGGGAGGGAGAGAGAGAGAGAGAGAGAGAGAGAGAGAGAGAGGGAGAGAGAGGGAGGGAGAGAGAGAGAGAGAGAGAGAGGGAGGGAGAGAGAGAGAGAGAGAGAGAGAGAGAGAGAGAGAGGGAGGGGGAGAGAGAGAGAGAGAGAGAGAGAGAGAGAGAGGGAGGGAGAGAGAGAGAGAGAGAGAGAGAGAGAGAGAGAGAGAGGGAGGGGGAGAGAGAGAGAGAGAGAGAGAGAGAGAGAGAGGGAGGGAGAGAGAGAGAGAGAGAGAGAGAGAGAGAGAGAGAGAGGGAGGGGGAGAGAGAGAGAGAGAGAGAGAGAGAGAGAGAGGGAGGGAGAGAGAGAGAGAGAGAGAGAGAGAGAGAGAGAGAGAGGGAGGGAGAGAGAGAGAGAGAGAGAGAGAGAGAGAGAGAGAGGGAGGGGGAGAGAGAGAGAGAGAGAGAGAGAGAGAGAGAGAGAGGGAGAGAGAGAGAGAGAGAGAGAGAGAGAGAGAGAGAGAGAGAGGGAGGGAGAGAGAGAGAGAGAGAGAGAGAGAGAGAGAGAGAGAGGGAGGGGGGGGAGAGAGAGAGAGAGAGAGAGAGAGAGAGAGGGAGGGGGAGAGAGAGAGAGAGAGAGAGAGAGAGAGAGAGAGAGAGGGAGGGGAGAGAGAGAGAGAGAGAGAGAGAGAGAGAGAGAGAGGGGAGAGAGAGAGAGAGAGAGAGAGAGAGAGAGAGAGAGAGAGAGAGATCACCTCCATGCAGTGCTGTGACAGCTACATGCGGTTTCACCTTTCATTTCTGTATTATATCCGAACACTTGGAGCTGCTCTTGAATCAGTTCATTCGACGTATTTGTGTTTTTTTTGTAAATTCCCCTCTTTAAAAAAACACCATCAGAGGGAATCTACACGCTGATTTTTGTAAACACAGTGAGTCTACAGACGTAAAGTCAAAGACGATGAGAAAACAGAACAAAGTGACTGAGTTTCTCATGTTCATGTTTGTGGTTTGGACTGTTTCATGAAGCCGGAGTGTAAACCTTAAAGCATGAGACCGCTTCACTTCCTGGACTGAGTGGATCTACAAATCTTGTTCATTGAAGACGCAACATT
This sequence comes from Tautogolabrus adspersus, assembly GCA_020745685.1. Classification (NCBI taxonomy): domain Eukaryota; kingdom Metazoa; phylum Chordata; class Actinopteri; order Labriformes; family Labridae; genus Tautogolabrus; species Tautogolabrus adspersus. The sequence goes on along the minus strand of CM036535.1, from coordinate 35,547,754 downwards.
TTGGACGACTTGTACAGTCTCAACTCTGGAGGATAAAAAAGGTGCTCATCCTCCCTGAAAGGGACTCAGTGAAGAAATGCACACAGACTGCAGTGTGATCAGACTACCTGCAGGGGGCGGGTATTTTTACACATGGTTTCTTATTTCCTGTTTACGTATGTGAAGATCCTGCAGAGGATCCCTGAAGAACTTCTCTTTTTGTATGTTCTGTAGACAAAGTTGTGTATTGACTGTACACTAGTGGTGATTATTGTGATTTTTCTTTCGTTGAGTCGAGCTTAATACACGTGCATGCCAAAGATGATTCAAGCTATAATAGTTAGCCAAGAATTCCCTTCTTTTTTCATTTGGTGCAAACTGATTCAAACTGACTGTCTCAACATGAGAAGAACTTCATTTTGAACATGCATTCATTCTGCAGTGACGCAGCTTACAAGAGTTTTTCATAACCTGATGATGTTCAGAATCTTTTATTAATTACTTGATTCTTGTCAAATGTCTATCACTGTTTTCCAAAACCCTGAAAGACGTGTAAAATGTCCAACACCTATAGATTTACGAGTCTGTCATGTGAAGGAAAGAAAGCAGCTAAAGGTTGACATATTCAACCATTTTTCCAAATTAAGCAGGGGCGTGTCCAAGGGGGGTCCAGGGGGGATATGTCCCACCTTAACATTTGATTGGTCACCTCTGGTGCCGACCCAAAATCCTAAACTATGGCTGTTTTTGAAACCGCCTACTAAATACCACTATCGAACGCAGTATGCAGAATATACTGCTTACTACGTTGGACAGTAGTATGAAGTGTGACCTCCAGTCGATGGTTATTCTGCAGTACACCGGCTAAGCTGGCTCCGATCTTGGAATGAGGAAGTAAACAACAGCCCAGCTGACGTCAAACGCTGCTACAGTTTAGCATCCACTTAATGCTCTAATATATGTGCCACCGCAGGATACGCAGGACTGAGGTCATGCTTTCTCGTACGCGTGGTTAAAAGCGAGTATCCTCAGGGCTTTACATTCTGAAAAAAGCTGACGAGGGCTTAATTTAGATTTTCATGATTTAGAGAATCAACAAAGATAACTGGTGGTATGTTTGTGTCGGACTTTATTGTGATTATTTCCTCTGTTACGATGGACGCTGCTGTCCGTCATTTCGACCTCTGACCTGGCACTTTGCATTGTGGGAAACAGGACAGGAGGGAGACTGGTCTGATGCAGACTGTAGATTTTACAGAATCAGAACGACATCCGGGTATTTTTGACAAACTGAGGATCTCACATTTGTTCTCATGCTGCATGTTGGCCAAATGAATACGTACTGCTAGTAGGAGGTTTAGAAACCAGCCAAAGATTAGACATTAGCCTCGTGCTATTTGGAGATAGATTCATTTCCCTTTCAATATGGCACATTTCCTTTTGTTAGTATTTTAAACTTTGACTACATGTATTTTCTTCTTGATTCCTTAAAGATTTAGCTAAGATGATTGAAATGTCGCCATTATGCTACACTTAAAAAAACTCCTCTACACGCTCAGTTTAGCATCAGCCTGAAACAAACGTTTCTAACTCCTGTCTCTTTGACCCCCTCCTCCTTGAAAGCCCCCCTCTCTGATTGGTCAGCTTTGAGGACGACTAGAGGGTGGAAACTGCAGAAATCCCCTGCAGGGATTGAAACCTCCTGGAACCTCCTTAAAATGTAAAAACTTGAAGAGTAGTCCAAACTAAAAAAGCTTTCAACTCGTGGCTATTTATTAGTTTAACGAGTATTTGGCCCACAGCCGCCACGTTTTCATGTTTTGGTCATTGTTTAAAACATTCAGAACGTCTCATTTGAGAATCAGACATGACCATGACAGAAAATAAGGGAATAGATTAAAGAGTTCCCAATAATCGATTACAAAACAGTTGCCTTCTGTTTATCTGTAAATCAACTGATTGACTTGTCTTTGCAGTTTGGAAGCTTAATTAGCAGTGAGGCAAGTAGCGGGATCACTTCCTGTGAAGAGGCCAATGACCTGGCTCAGTGCTGGCAACAAAGACGGAGGCCACAAAGATACTCAGTCAAGCGGTCCGGATTGGTTCAGTACAGTTTGGTATAGTAAACCCTGATCTTGCTTGTGTTTCCACAACCAACCGTAATCACTGATCACAGGGTTGGACATAGTGTAGACATCTAATAAATCAAAGAAGAAGAATGTGACACAGTAAACCAAAATCAAGTATTCCTAGGAAGGTCTGCATCGCTGAGGCAAAAAACAAAAACAGCCTTGAAATTACTCTCTCCAAATCCAAGGGATATTTAAACATGGTGCGTTTTGTGTTTGTCCTTTTTTTTTTTACTGCTGTCGCACAGGAAGTGAAGATTATTCGACCAATCAACAGACTGCAGTGTCTGGTTCCAACCTTTAGGGTCGGATCGGTACCCCAACAGAAGGATACCAAAAAAGTACAACGCTACGGAGCAGTTATTTTGGTACCATTCCCAACTTTTGACAGTGGAAACACCAAAAATGCGTACCGTACCGTACCGAACTGAACTGAACTGAACTGAACTGAACCGTACTGATTGGTGGAAACATGGCTTGGGCATGCAGACAGGCAGGATGGGAGCAAGAGGAAGGGGTCGTCCCACCGTCAAAGAAATCAATACGTGAACATTTATTTACTTCATCTTCCAATCTTGTAACGTTACAATCCTTTTCAAAGACACACCGGTCAGCTCGTAACAAACGATTATCACAACTCTGCAAACAGCAATAACTGGACATGTTGACAATCAGATGTAGACTGCTTCTTCTTTTTTATCATGTATTTATCCTTTTTTCAATTTCTGACCCATTTGCTGTAATTTTATTGCTTGTTTGTCTTTTCTTCAGCTTGGATTGAAATGATAGTTTTTACTGTAGATGTGTCGATTGCTGCTTGTTCGTTTTTTTTGTTTTCAAACTAAATAAAGTTGTCATAGCTCAGGGGAGTGGCCTCATGTCCTGATCCACCGCTGCTGATGTTTATAAATCAATAACATGATACAGAGGTTCTTTACTTAAGAGAAGCAGCCTGAAACACTACTGGAAGTATTAGAAGTCATGAAACTATCCTCATCGGATAAATTGGAGATATATAATAGTGCATCATCTGCATATCAGGGTATTTAACATCATGTTTCACTGGTGATGTTTATTCCCTGTGATCGCTGCACGACCATTGACTGTCTGCACGCCACCTCTACGATCTCCGTGCTCTAATGAACCTGCTGCATTCTGTTTTCTGTTCTCCAGTATGTTCTTCTCCACTCTTTAGTTCAGATTGTGATTCTGTTCAACTACACGTAGCATTGATAGAAAGACACATATTCTCATTATAGCGTCGTATAGAGGACTCTGTTGCTTCGTACACTACTTCCACGTTGTTCTTTTTACAGTTTTGCCATTTGGAGTCGCGGGGGTATAGAGCTGATCCCAGCTGTCATTGGGCAAGAGGCGGGGTTACAACCTGGACTGTTCGCCAGTCAATCACAGGGCTGACATAGCGAAAGACAACCAGCCACCAGTCAGACTCTTGTCCCGGTATCGGAGCACTCTGGTCTCGGTTAGTGTGGTCTTGACTACAAGATAGATAGATCTTTATTGTCATTGCATGATATACGAGACTCTGTTGGAGCAATCCAGTTGCATATAAAATATGTACACATACACCAGCACACACACAAACACATTCATACCTGTAAAAATGTGTAAAATGTAATGAATACTCTAGGAATAAAAATATAGGGAGCAATGAGGTTAAAGGTTAAAACACGACAGTTATTGCACAGAGACCGGGGGTGAGTTCTATCTGTGTGTGTTTGCAGCATGTCCACAGCTCTAAGGAAAAAGCTGTCCGCAGCCTGTTTGTGCGTGTTGGGGGTTCTCAGTCTACCTGAACTATTGGAAGTGTGAAATTCCACAATATTGCAGATACTGTAAATCATCATCACCGTTCATTTCTCGATATAAAAAAAACTCCACAAGTCAAAAGGTAAAGGTTTATGACTGGTGCGCTTTATTAAGATGAACTGATAACTTAAGATATAGACAACATTGTACAATTTATCAATCTGTACAAAACATAAAACCATTCGTTTTGACCCCCCTCTCACATTTAACCCTTCAAATTCATTGAAATGACATCATTTCACTCTTACACGTTTACACTGGAATTACAGTCAGTTATAGAATTCAATATAGTAAAAAAAAAAAAAGAAAGAAATCAAAACACACGTCTTAAAAAAACACAGAACAATGGAGGTACACGAAACAGGATCAGAAATCATATTCTCAGAAGAAAAGGAATCACTTTGTCCACAGATTGCCAGCTAGTGAGTCTAAGAGGCTCGGCTGGCGGCGCCGTCTGTTCGAAACAAAAACGCCATTGGCACTGCCAGCCTGGCTCGCACACTCGAGAGCTACCGATCTACCCTCTGCCTCTGCACACACATACACACACACCAGGGCCAGGCATTGTATATGTCTGCTAACACCATCACACACTGACACGGCTATGACCTGGAGATTCTACTGAACACACACCCGGGGAGCTTTAGCGATAGGTTGTTAACGAGGCATCTTTCAGCCGGACACAACGTTGGCTTTTTAAGCATCATCCTAGCTAGCCAAGCGTAACTCTCAGCAGATTTCATGGACAGTAATGACAATGTTAGCTACATAAGGCGATACGACGTGGAGGTGCAGTCGTACAGAAAGCCATGCATTGTGTTCAAGAGGCAGCTCGGTGTACGTAGGCGTAATGTGACGGGGACCACACGGCCGTCTGCCTCTTTGAAGGACAGACAGAGTTACGGGTTAGAGAGGGAGGCAGGATGATGGTGAGTCGTTAGCAGGTGAATGGGAGGCATGTTCGTATGATGAAGGAGGCACTGTGACCAGGAGGAGTTAACAGGAAATGGGTGTGAATCCCAGAAGTCTCTCCTTTATTTCCTGTCGATTTTAAAGCTCATCGTGTCTCAGAGTGCCGACGGTTTTAAATAAAGACTTAAGGGACTAGGCCCATGTTCTGCAGAGCTGAACATTTTGGTTCGCTAAAAGTGGCACCGTCTTAAAAACGGTGCATCCAGTCTGACAAAAGGAGGTCCAGATTCTTGATGTGCAGTAAATCTAATCCTAGACAAGAAAGCAGGTTTACTAGATCAACTATTCAGTGCAAGAGTTTGACTTTTTCACGCTCATGAAATGAAGCCGAGTGGGTGAAAGACTTTCCTACTTTCTCTGTGCGTCCTAACTACGGCTCTGTGGTTGCATGCAAAGCTCCATTTGCTATTCGACATAGAGGTTTGAGATTATAACATTATAGAGTATCATAAGAAGAGACCTCATACTAGAGGGTTTTTAAATCCTTCATTTGCGGCAGAGGCGCACTAAGAAAACAAAACCAATCAGCCATGTGCTAGCTTCTGCATAGTTGTTATCAAATGTGTCAAAAATGAAAGCAAACTGTTCTTAAAGGTTGGAGCAGCGAAGTGTCTGCAGTCAAACAATCCTTCTCAGTGGACGAATGACTCGCTCTGTCTGACACCGAGGCTCAAACTAGGACGCTAAGAACATCTGACTAACCAGGAGTTCAGTTCAGTTTAAAAATGACACACCCCGAAGGCAAAGATAGTGTTCCACACAAGAGTCCAGGTCGACTCTTGCACCTGTTTAACATGCAGCACAGCAGAGGGCCTTCAGAAAAGACATGCAAAGCTGTCAGGCCCCAACGTCGCCACCTGCTGGAGACACAGTGACAACGCCTTACGAGGCTGCGCGCCGCATGCAAGCTCACGTCTGCACGCTCGCGTCTTCCTGCCGCACAGACTGAAGCTCTGCAGGTGCAACAAGTTTCTACGTTTCATTAGCGTCATATTCACAGCAATCAGATCAACATGGCATGACACTACCAGAGCGCACGAGTCTACACGGCGCTCCATACATCCATGTGGTTTCCAAAACAGTACATTGCACTAAAGAGGAGGGGGGTGGGGCTAATATGACAGCTTGAATATAGGAATACACTTCAGAGCAACTTTGATGTGCTTTAATTCATATATACCTAATAGTAGATATATGACAGAAGACAGAGAGAGATCCTAGAAAAGGTGGAGAAATCAAAAGGAGCACAAAGATGAAGAAAGAGAAGAAAACTAATCACATTCATATATTAAGACATTTTTGTGACATGTCAGCGCATCTACAGTAATGAAATCTAAAGTGATATGAAATGCCTGCTGCCTGCTTTCCTGCAGAAGCCTGACGACAGAGGGGCTCTGCTGGGGGGGCCACCCCACGCGGTGACTTCTTAAACTGGGATATATTTACCTGGGGCAGGGGGGGGAGCAGGGGTTGGGTTGGGGGCGGAGACGGGGGCAGGTACAGTTAAGCGCAGAGTTCGGGTCACAGCCTGGAAGCTGTGGCTCCTCCCTCCCACACCACACAGTACACGAGGCAGTCTCTTCTCTGAGGGGGCGGGACTTCAGGAGCTGTGAGCGGGGTCAGGGGGAGAGAGGGAGGGAGGCGAGGACGGTGGGGACAGGGGGGAGTAAAGGGGGGGGGGGGGAGCAGCAGATCTGCGGCTGGGCTAGATGTTCTGACAGCACTGCATCTTTGGTTTGTTCTCAGTGGGCTGCACCTGGATGTTGACCACGTTGTTGCTAGGTGACATGTCGCTCTCCTGACGCTCCGACATCTGCTTCTGGGAAACGATACGGTAGATCTCTGCGGGGAGGAAGGGGCAGGAGGAAAAACAGCGTCATTCATAAACTTGTCCATGACTTATTGGCACTATTTCTGTCACAGTACCAGATTTTCAAACTTTGATATAATTCTATTAAAAACTAAACGATATTTGGCATTTTCAGACTGTTGACTCTGTGCAGTCTCTGTGACGTTTTGCCTTCACTAGGAATGCTGCAGAGGCGTAATGGGGGACAAAGTGATCCCCCTTTTTGCTGGCTTTACAGGAGTAACAGAGGTGTTGCAGGGGCGAGACAGGATTTGCGGAGCAGCAGTGTGTGTGTGCGTGCATGCCTGACTGTTTGTGGGTGTGGAGCTCCCACTGTTCATTTACACGCCGTGCACTTTCACACTTCCACAACACAGTAACACAAAGTAGACTCTCGGACGGCGAATATTTCGCTGTTATAGAATCAGATGAATGGACAAAGACGTGAAGACTCGTTACGGTTTTTGATTACCAAACACTGCAACTAAACTCCGTCACACTGTCTTAATTGTACAAATATGTCTCTCTTTTCTGGCGGGAGCTTCTGATTTAAAATATAAGCGAAGATTTGAAGTTGCTTCTACAATTTCCTAATCTTTAATGTCCAATGTAGCTTTTAGACGACCTGCTGTCCCGACACAGGCCTGACAAATCAGAGCGACCCCTGTTGACGAGGATTTTATCTCTCTGTCACTCGGCTTGATTTTATCACGCTGTGCCGTGCTCTCTCTTGCTTTCTCAACGCTGCTAAGCAATGTGAATTAGGACACCTATAGTACGCCATTGTGGAATCTGTAGGCGGAGCTTCGTTACGCTGCTGCTGTGGAATTGCAGTATAAAAAGGGCGAGTATGCGCTCTCTCTCTTTCTCCCACAAGATTTTAAAAGAACAACTTAAACTCCAACCTCTATAGAAACACGTTGTCATGCTGATCAGACATCTTTGATTTATTCTGACAATGTTGAAAACCTCAAAAAACACCTGAAAGTGTGTGCAGGGCAGGTTGTACCTCTCTGCAGGAAGTACTAAAAACATACTTCTCGTGTAAATATACACAAAACTATCACATGTATTAGGGAACTACTGTGAAAGAAAAGATAGTGTTCCACACAAGACTCCAGGTCGACTCGAGTGTACTTAACCCATAACGGATAAACTGAAGTTAAACGTTTTATATACTGATGGCTTTAACTGCATCCAACTGTTAAGGATGCTGCAGCACACTCTGCAGCACACTCTGCACCCTCTGAAGCACCCTCCGCAGCACGCTCTGCACCCTCTGAAGAACCCTCCGCAGCACGCTCTGCACCCTCCGCAGCACGCTCTGCACCCTCTGAAGCACGCTCTGCAGCACGCTCTGCAGCACGCTCTGCACCCTCTGAAGCACCCTCTGCAACACGCTCTGCACCCTCTGAAGCACCCTCTGCAGCACGCTCTGCAACGTTTGAAGCACCCTCTGCAGCACCCTCTGCAGCACTCTCTGCACCCTCTGTAGCACGCTCTGCACCCTGACTTCTCATGTATGTGACTTTAAATGCATCCATTCTGGATCCCTTTCCATCTTACTTAGTTATCCAATGATTAGCATTTTTAGAGTGATTCTTGCAGTTCCAACCAGCTGGACCGAATGAAGACATCATGTTAAAGTTAATGATCTCCATCTGTCGTCACACTGCTACACTTTTATCTCTGCAGTTAGTCATGACACTCGTGATCACAGGGTTAGCCACTCCTCAAAGATGAACCATTTAACACAACATGCAAAGAAAGTACAGCTGTGTGTGTGTGTGTGTGTGTGTGTGTGTGCTGCGTGTCTGCTGTGTGTGTGTGTGTGTATGCTGTGTGTCTGCTGTGTGTGTGTGTGTGTGTGTGTCTGCTGTGTGTGTGTCTGCTGTGCGTGTGTCTGCTGTGTGTGTGTATGCTGTGTGTGTGTGTGTGTGTTTGTCTAATTTGTGTCTCTGCTGTGTGTGTGTCTGCTGTGTGTGTGTGTGTGTCTAATGTGTATCTCTGCCGCGTGTTTGTCCATCAGGAAACAGCTGGGTGACCCCTGACCTCCGTCTGTCTGTAAGCAGCCTCATAAAGAGAACAGCTCTAAACTGTCTCTTTATGATGTTCATGTGTAAATAAAGAAAAGCACAGACCTGTCAGAATGGTCTGGAAGGCCGTCTCGACGTTGGTGGAGTCCAGAGCCGATGTCTCCAGGAAAGATAAACCGTTTTTCTCTGCAGGGAAAAGTTGAGCAACAGAACACGTTAACCGTAAACTAAATATGTGACATTCCACAGATAAGGAGCGGTCTGACCCGGTTACTGAGATATGTACCCACCACAGATAGAAGATACTGTGTTACACTTTAAGTTTGACTTCATTAGGATGTCATGTTAGGATGAACAGTAGACTTCATGTTCCACTCGACGTCTGTTTTGTCCTCTGTCATGTGTTTTTGGTTCCATCATTTAGTCATTTTTTATTTATACTCCATCATGACGGAGCAGCAGCAGCTCTTCACTCAACAGCAGGAATCTAAGTCAGACTTTTTACACTTAAAGAAATAAAAAGTTGGTTCTCAGACTCTTTTTCTGCATCGTATCTAAACGTGCGGCTACTTCTCTCTAAGGCTGCACGACTCTCTCTCAAATATGAATCACGCTTTTTCTCCTTATGCATCTCTCCTCCCAACATTTCCTCTCTCTCTACAGCTCTCCTCTCTAGTTAAAAATAACTTTGAGAAACCCTCAAGTTTAAATGTCTTTGTAAGGATTCTCAGACGTTTCTACAGCTTAAAGTTCATTTATAAAGTCCTCCCCCTGAGCAGGACTCCTGGCTGGTTTCTCTTTTAACCAACGAGTAAATCACAGCGACACATAACAGAGGATGTAGCTGCTTTAGAAGTTAGCGCAGAGCACAGAGCAAAAACGAGTCCCTCAGCTCGACATTTCCATCACAGCTGGTTTCTTATTTTTTACTATTCTGAGACGAGACTTGGATCGTACAGAGTCAGGTAACAAAGGAGCCTGATGGGCCAAAGAAATGAGATTGGTCAAATGACCGGATAATGAATGTTCACAAAGCAGGAATATAAATGTGATCTCATGAAATCAGCCTCTGGGATCATTTACGACATGGAGCTAAGATGTCACATAGTGTCTCCTTTATGACATCTTCTCTTTGACCGCTGCTGGATTTTGGTATTTCAGATTTGAATTTTGTATCTTAGTTAAATTATAAACGGCATTCCTGTGTTTTTAACTTCCCTGATATTTTACATTAGTCTAAGGATCATGTTGTATATTTTCCTTTCCTGACTTGTTGATCTTTAACCCTTTAAATTGCTTCTCTTATAACAAACAACACATTTTTCTCACTCGTCTGTTTCTGGTTAAATTAAGCTAAACAGTGAAAACAGAAGATAAGATTCTAACCAGCAAAAGCCCGAGCCTCGTCGGTGGGAACAGCTCGGAGGTGACGCAGGTCGCTCTTGTTTCCCACCAGCATGATGACGATGTTGCTGTCGGCGTGATCTCTCAGCTCCTTCAGCCAGCGCTCCACGTTCTCGTAGGTTAGATGTTTGGCGATGTCATAGACAAGGAGAGCCCCCACCGCCCCGCGGTAATATCTGCAGACACAGACACAGGAGAGACTCAGGAACCGGGAGAGACTCGTCACAGCATTAGCATCAGAGATAGATCGATGGAATATTAAAGGCGCTTTGACAGGAGCACTTTAGTAACCGGAGTCCAGCCTGGAACAATTTCACATCAGAAAGCTGTGTGAGTCCAGCTAAACATCTTGGCTGCTCAGTGATGTTTCAGCCGACTGACTTACAGAGCTTCATTTTTACTCAGGAGGATTTAGAGTAAAACATGCAGTAATGTGTGTCTCAATGAGTTTCTACCTGGAGCTACAAAGAAATCATTCAATCATTTGTGATTAGCACTGCCTACGCTAGCACTAGCTGCTACTGAAAGCTGCCGTTCTGTCGCTGTATGTGCTGCTGTGATAAAAAACGTAAATTATACTTGGATACATCGTCAGTACACATATTGTCTTTCTCAGGTCGGTTTTGCCCGTTCGTATTGATTCAACACGGAGTTTGTTCGTTTTTACTCCCATAATACACCGCAAGCCTCGACGTCATCTTTTGTTATTGTTTTGATTGAGAGCCCCCTAGCGGCGGATTTTACATACTGTACGTTTAAGATGCATTTTTTGGCCGTATAGGTGCATATTCAAACAAAAAAGAAAGACAAGAATATTTATAAATAGATAAGTCCCTTATTATGCTGCATGTTTTTAGTCCTCCTGCTGATTACCAGCACAGTAATAATGTTGACGTGAAGTCTTAGTTGTTTCTAGGCAGCGGTAGAAGTCTGTATAACCTCGGCCTCTGTACTCACGCTGATGTGATGGCGCGGTAGCGCTCCTGACCAGCCGTATCCCAGATCTGAGCCTTCACCGTCTTCCCGTCCACCTGGATGCTGCGCGTGGCGAACTCCACTCCGATGGTGCTCTTGCTCTCCAGGTTGAACTCGTTGCGCGTGAAACGAGACAGCAGGTTACTCTTCCCCACCCCCGAGTCACCGATAAGGACCACTGACACACAGAATGGAGAAAACACGTTTCAGCCGAACTTAGAAGAACAACTAAATGTTACATTATTTTGAACTCTCAGACACATTTCATTAAAGGTTACCTGTAATCCCTGATCTCACTTAATGGTAAATATGCTGCTCATGAACCAGATGCCCTCGTGCCCAACATATTTAAGTCTTTGATATTCAAATTGATTTAAAGTCACTGTTCACTGACCTAATGACTGATTTATTGCAGAAAAAAGACGACATGAGGAATAATGATTCGGCCCAGTACAGAGGCCATGTGCCAGTTCAACACATATTACATTCTTTATTAATCCCTGAGGAGAAATTCTGGTTCTGGAGACGTGCTGCTCGCACACATGGGCTCAAATACACACACATGATCTAACAGGACCTGTGGACATTAGGGTTGCAAATTCTAATCATTTGACTTACTCGACCATTGGTCAAATCAACGATCACTCGATTAATCGTTGTTTAAAAAGATGAACGTTTTGCTTAAACAAACAATACCAAATGTGTTTTTTTCTTCCTCAATCAAAGCTTTATTTGCTCAGCAACATCATTTCGAACAGAATTGCATAATGAAACATTGATATGTCTGCCCTCTACATATTTAAAATGTTAAGGCCGACTTTATAACGTTACTTGAATAGTGCAAGCGCTCAAAAAAAAATCCTCGCTATGCAACCACATTATAACTGTAGCTGTCTTTTTTCCCACAGCAACACATTCTCTGACAACATTGCATGCGTAAAACATTACGTTTTGGCCTTTGATGACATATCAAATCAAATATAAACTGAATAGGCTACCAAATTACACTTTTAGAGCTCGCGGCGGCGGTGTCCGGCTTGTTAAATAAACGCAGTGTTTTCCACACATAGATGATACCTGGGCCGCCTAAGTGGCCTATATTTCCGACCTGTTATTATTTAATTTTTCATGTATTAATAACATTCCTGTCTGCACAAGAGAGCGAGAGCGGGGGAGAGAGTGCAGACGCACGCGAGGACCTCGCGGCTCTGCAGGACCACTGAGTTCTGTTCTTCGGGCCATTGTGTCCGCAATCAGTATGAAACGACTTGGCGGTCGCAGGGACTGTGTGCCGTCCGCACCGTGCCCAGCGCAATAAGCATGAATCAGGTTTAAAAAAAATGTCCCCCTAGCTGCTGATGCACGGATGCAGCTCCCGGCGCGAGTAACGGTGTGTCTCCGTCGTGCCCAGCACCGTTAGCCTGTGGGTTCGGGATGGCCACCTGCACCGCTTCTCCCAACTCAACCAGCTTTGATTGGCGTTTGTTAAAAAACTCAGGTGTTTGTGTCGAGGGTCCAGCATCTTTGCAACACATTGCACTGATAAAAGGAGGTTGACATGAGACACGTTCTTGATATTTTAAATCAGTAAATCGGGTAAATTTTTCTAGGTCGAGCAAATTTTTAACGACCAATTAATCGATTCACTGTTAACATCCCTAGTGGACATGCATTAGTGGAGAGATGTCAGAGTGAGGCTTCTACACAGGTAGCACACCAGAGCTGTCCCTGAGATACGGTGCTTTTGCAGAAATGCAATCTGAAAGGGGCGACTGTCTGTGGCTCTCCACCGCGCTCCTTCTCTCTCCATCTAAACAAAACTTTATAAGAAAAAGCCAGAGTAAGAAAACACACCGATGTTTTTTGCAATGCAGGAAAAGAACAATTTTTATGTTGTTTTCAAGGAGCATTTTGAGTTTTTAAAACCAGTAGGTAGAACAAAGCAAACCACCATGTCTGTTTTTAGAGACTATTGTCTGCTTTGATTTGTTTCACTTTCTGATTTTTTAGTAGAAACACCTCTCTCTCTCTTTTAATAATAATAAAAATGTATGCTTGCGTGACTGTAAATATTACTGTACGAAGCCTGAGTGACGTCACCCGTCTGTTCCTGCAGGGGGCGCTGGAGTCCCATCGATGGCGGTCTCCATGCTGGAAATGCTGTCTCAGCCTAACTTTCAGTCAGCCTAACGACAGGCTGAGAGCTGGAGCTGAGGCGGGTTTTAAGCCTCCTGACAAACCGTTACACCGCGCCCACCTGTCAATCATGTCAGCTACGTATCAAATATAAATCGACGTAATCTTTCCCATGTTGATTATTTCGATTATTTTCAGGGCAGAGTCACGTGACGACGTCCAATCCCATGGAAGCAATGTCTGTCGTTTGGACACATTTTGTCTTTAGGGAAGACGACACCGAACAAAAAGAAGTCAAATGTAAACACTGCGGAAAACTGTTTCCAAGAAATGCAAGTTATTTATTTATGTTAATTTCTACTTTAAAACTAAAATGTGTCGTTTTCATTTCGAGCGATGCTTTGATTTCATTTGAAATGTTCAATAAATAACCACAGAATAGTTCATCAGATATTCACTCTTTCATTAGAAACAAGATCCCAGCTTTAACAGCTTGAGCATATTTACGGTAGAGACCATGTCAGTGAACTATGAGGGCAAAAAACAAAAACTAATTAATCCTTCATTCTTCTTAATCGAGGTCAAATGTTCAATTAATCGTGATATTGATCTACTCTAAATTATAACTGATTAGACTTTGTTTTTCTTATTTCTTCACTGTAAAGAAATAGATATATATTGTGTGTCACTATTCAGTTAAAACAAATGGAGATATGATTTTGGGACCATATCGTCCAGCCCTACCTGTAACTAATCCTGTCAGTAACTACAAAAGGACTAATATCAAATAGAATCTTTATCATAATTTATAAGTAATCCATCAAAATAATCGTGATTATGTAATGATTATTTGGGACAAACAGCACCCAGCTCATGCTCTGTTCAGGTGGAAGAACTGCATCCCACACCTCACCTACTAAATGGACAGCTGACCACCTCACAGTGCAATACAAGTGTGCAATATTAACCATAGAAAAAACTGTGCAATCATATAATGTGAAAAAATGTGTGCAAAAACTGACGTAAGAGATGTACAGAATGTGCAGGACAAGAAAACATTTATATTTGTATTTCATTGCACAGTGTTTCCCTTTGTAGTTTGTGTATTATCTTTGCTTCTAAAGAGTGTATAGTTTCTGTACAGTTTATTACCTATTTCTTAGTTGTAACTACAACTTTTTTTATTTACTTTTAACTTGTTTGTAGAGCTGACTCAGAGAGAAAAGCACAAACATTCAAATGTACCTGTACTGTCCTGTACCCGTCCTGTACCGTACTTGTGCTGTCCTGTACCTGTACTGTACCTATACTGTCCTGTACCCGTCCTGTATCGTACTTGTGCTGTCCTGTGCCTGTATTGTCCTGCTGTCTTGTACCGTACCTGTGCTGCTGTCCTGTACTGTACTGTACCTGTACTGTCCTGTACCTGTACTGTACTGTACCTGTATTGTACCTGTACTGTACTGTACCTGTCCTGTACCTGTCCTGTACCTGTATTGTCCTGCTGTCTTGTACTGTACCTGTGCTGCTGTCCTGTACCTATACTGTCCTGTTCTGTACCTGTACTGTACCTGTACTGTACCTGTCCTGTACCTGTACTGTACTGTTCTGTACCTGTACTGTACCTGTACTGTCCTGTACCTGTATTGTCCTGCTGTCTTGTACTGTACCTGTGCTGCTGTCCTGTACCTGTACTGTACCTGTACTGTACCTGTGCAAATGGCAATAAACATCTAATCTAATGATGTTTTCCTTAACCGAGCTGCTCTATCTTGTAAGCAGTATATAAATTAACTCCACTAATATATAATAATGTTTTTCCACAATAAAAACGTTATTTTTAACAATAATCTGTGTTCAACTTTGGAAAGAAACCAGTTTGTTTACTCATTAAACAAACGATGCTTTATATAATAATAACAATCATCATAATAATGAGAAGTCCAGATAGTAAACGGCATGTTTAACTGTATATACTTTCATTTTTACACGTTTTATCTCCTTTTCTGTCCTTGTTTTCTCTCCTTGCGCGGTTCTCGTGCAGGTAATGTGATAACGGTTAACGTTTAGGTGTGTCCGCGCGCCCACCGAGACGAGCTAACATCAGCTAACGGCTAATGCTAGCCGTCGATCAAGCGGCCTGAAAACCAGCATAACGGGACGAATTAACGACTAAATGTATACCCACGGTTTAGAGAGAGACCATCTGAGTCGTGAAAATGAATTAAACCCGCTGACATCTCTCGGGAAGCTCGCTGAAAAACAATCAGAGCACAAAGGTTGACGGTTGCTAAGCTAGCATAGCCTGTCAGTTAATCAGCTGGCCTGTTAGCCTGGATGCTAAAATGTTAGCATGCTAACATGTTAGCCGGAATGCTAACAGGAATGCAACAGAAGAAACCGTTTGGTTTACCTTTGAACAAATAATCATATTCGTCGTCCCTGGTGCCCATCGTCCTGATGAGAATGAGTTAGTCCAAGGTTGAAAATAAATTAGGAGGAAATGAAGGCGGTCTATTATATTTTACTCTTCCAACGGGAATCTGTTTGGAAGCCGTACTTCCGTAATTTCTTCTTCTTCTTCTTCTTCTTCTTCGTCTCTGGCAACCAGTCAGCGTCACTCTGAAACATTTGCGACATCTAGCGGTCAGAGAGGGAACTGCCAAACGCTGTATCCTGAGGTGTACAGACATTTGACAGGCTGTGGGGGGGGGGGGGGCAGCAAGTGGGTTCACTTAATATTATGATAAACAGTGAAGGGAGGGTTATGTCAGGCACTCAGGTCATGTGACTTCATGACAACATTCCCACAGATACAAATTAAACAGCCTCAACCTTTTTTTGGGGGACGGCAGTAGCTCAGTCTGTAGAGACCTGGGTTGGGAAGCAAGATTTGAAAAGGCTCAACAGCTTTTAGGAAACTTAGAAATTGTAATGTTGACAGCACTATGCTGAAATTATTTTACAAGAGTTTTATTGAAAGTGTGTTGACCTTTTGTATTCAATGTTGGGGAGGAGCACTGTCTGTACAAAATAAGAACACACTGGACAAGGTTGTTAAACTAGGCAGCAAGATAACTGGGAAGCAAATGTGCAGCTTTTTCTTACCTGACAGACACATTGAATTTAGCCATCAAGATTACAGCTGACCCCCCTTTGGTCGGAGTATGAACTCCTGACTTCAGGGCGCAGGTACAGAATCCCCAGGATGAGGACTAACAGAGGCGTCACTTCCTTTGTACCACGCAGTATTCAGCTGCTTAATAAGCTGTGATTATACAGGATGAACTCAGGCACTCTGCACTTTATCTAACTTATTGATACTGAAATCCCTTATTTAATCATGTGATGCTTGAGTGTGTTTTATGTGCTGTCCTGTATATGTTTGTTTGTAGTGTGTGTTATGCTCTCGGTGCAAGGCAAATTCCCTGAGGGGCAATAAAGGTTTCATTCATTCAACTGCCAAACAAAAAAAACATATACATGACATTCAGACATGTTTTGCAGTGAAGAACAGCCAGGATGAGTAAGGATTTAGTGAGGATTTAATTTTTCTCTGTGCAAGATACGTACAACCAGGTGAGCGTGTATTAAATGACTGCTGGACACACGGATCAGAGACGGAAAGAGATACTGCTAGTTTGTTTGTTTTTAGCATGTAGCCCATTCTTAACACGATGATGTCTTGTAGCTTAATTTCGGAAAAAAATCTACAATATATTTTTTATTGATCGATAATTAGAAATTTCAGGGGACCCCATTTGAATTCCATGCAACCCAATATGGGGGTCCATCACGGTTGGTAAATGCACTTGAGCTTGTATAGCACTTGTCTAGTCTTCTCAAAGTGCTTTTACATGGCAGGTCACACCTACACAAACTGATGGCAGAAGTTGCTATGCAAAGTGACCATCACAAGAAACTAATCACAACTTGGGGTTAAGTATCTTGCCCAAGGACACATCGGACATGTAACTGCAGGAGCTGGGGATCGAACCTCTGACCTGAGAAACGACCTACTCTACCAACTGAGCCACAGCCGCAACCATGACTCATGATTCCATGTATGCAACTCTCCGATGGTGCTTTTACTCTCCAGGTTAAAAAGGCAGGGTTGGTAATTTTCGAAAACTAGCATGATTTGGAAAGTAGCATTCCCTCAGTGCTCCGTCTACACCCGGCCCCTCCCCTCTGTGCTCCCTCTAAAGCCACGCCCCTCACTTAGGCTACATGCACAAGCACCGTTGTTCCAGAAGCGGACCTCAGCTCGTGCTTTGAGTGTGGGCTCGTGCACGCATGGGGTATAGAACGAGCAGGGAGACAGGGAGGCGTGATTGGTTCATCAGATTGGTACCTCGTGGCAGACATTGGTCGAACTGCTACAGATGATGGATTCTCTTTGTTCCTCTTTCAGAGCACACGAGTTATTAATGTCTGTCAGGACCTAAAGACAATTTCAACCCAGATCTTAAAAAGTGGATCTGGAGGAAATCACCAACCCTGCCTTTAACTGCGTTTACTAAGGCGAGAGCGTGCGTGTAGAATAAATGATAGACAATCAATCAATCAAACTTTATTGATAAAGCATCTATCAGACAAATTCAATTCCAGTTCAGTGTTTTACAAAAGAGAGAAAAAGTGATCGACAAAAGGTCGTTTGTAACAATCATTCAGAGAATAATGCACACCAATAAGAATTGAATATAAAACGATTATAATAAAGATGGATGGCAACAGTAATAAAACACAAGACATGAAAGCAATAAGATATTACAAATGAATACACACGAAACATTTAAAATGGCAGTGCTTCATTAACTAAAATAAATACAAAGACTAAACAGGCAACCAGTGTAAAGATAGTGTCATCAGCATAGAAGTGTAGAACTATATTTTTTGGCTCTGATGTCTTTACCCAGGTCGTTCATAAAAATAGAGAACAAAATAGGTCCCAAAACGAAGCCCTGGGGGACACCTTTAGTGATCGAACCAGATATTTACACTCTGAGTTTTTAACCCAATACTTTACTTTTTACACTACAGTAGTTTAAAATCCGATAAGTGGTGATAGTAAAGCAACAACTATTCAACTTTATTAGTAAATAAAACTTCACGTTGGAAATAAAATCTAAATATAATACAAAGCTAAGTGTATGCAGACTGCGTCAAATGTGACGGTTAAGAAAAAAAACATAACCGTTTAAACATTAACTAGTATCATATAAAAACAGAGACTTTGTTATTTTACTCATCAGTTGAGAGAGATCGGGCCAAATTAACACAACAACGTGCCCCCCAATCTGCAGCCCACCAAACCCACCAACACTATGGCCCCCACTACCACAGAATCAGAGAAGGGGTATGACGGCATGCAGTGGCACTGTGTGAAAAGCTGCTGTGGCACCAGTGGAGAGGTGAAAGTACGAGATCTAACCTGGTGCACTTACTGCCCTGGGCCCTCTACAGATCTCAGGTTACCCTAATGGCCTTAGGGCAAGTTAGTGATACAGAGAAAGCTGGACTGAGAAAAAATATAGATCTTCATGGTGATGAGGAGGTGACCATAACACAAGGAGAAACCTTTTAGAAATAGGTAAAAGAAATTCCTTAGAAAAGAAAAGAGAGAGACCCTTCTCAGAGGATGACCTCCTCAGAGGGAGGTGACAGAGGCGAAGATAATGAGGAGGGAGTTTGAAAGGAAGAAAGAATTCGTCATGAAGGAGAGAGAGACGGTTCAAAAAGAGCTGAGAGGAATCTCAAATAAAGAGCTCATCATCAAAAGAGGAAGGCTTTGGGTAGGACGAGGTCTCATGAGGAGGACTCAGTGAGAGAGAAGATGAAGATGGAAGAGGACGTTTGACTTCAGTCCACTCTTAGAGATCTTCATCCTCTATGTTTATATGCAGCCAATGGTCAACACAGAGGAGAGAAGAAGAAAGTGGAAATACATTAAAGAAGGACAGAGCTAATGACTGGATTCAAGAGATCACACTATGAAGCTCTGAACTGCAGGAAGTCTGAGCGATGTTTAAAACACACTTTTAAAGGAGAACTTAAAAGAGTGTAGTGACATCTAGTGGTAATGTCCCAGATTGCAACCAAATGTGAAACGCTTCCCTTGACATCTCCTTCCATGCCTTACGGAGAATCTACCTTAAAATTTAAAACCATACACCAAAAAGGAACAAAACTTCCACTAAGTTTACAAACTGGAGCTCAGACTCGTTGGACGCTCTGGAAGTACAATTAAGCGCACAGCTAGACAGATTATTTGTCCTATATTTTCATATTTCATTCCTCTATTTCTACATTCCTTTAAGCCTTAATATAAAGTAAACAGGTGAGTTGTATAAACATTCAGCACGCACAGCAGAAGAGAGGAATGAGCTCTAGAGACCCAAACTGTTTTTATACCAGACTGTAAACATGTTTATTTTAACATGGAGCTCTATGAGGACTGACTCACTGCAGGAGACAGACTCTAGTGGACACTGGAGGAACTGCAGCTGTAAAGTTGTACATTTTAACATGGGGCTCTATGGGGACTGACTCACTGCAGGAGACAGACTCTAGTGGACACTGGAGGAACTGCAGCTGTAAAGTTGGACATTTTAACATGGGGCTCTATGGGGACTGACTCACTGCAGGAGACAGACTCTAGTGGACACTGGAGGAACTGCAGCTGTAAAGTTGGACATTTTAACATGGAGCTCTATGGGGACTGACTCACTGCAGGAGACAGACTCTAGTGGACACTGGAGGAACTGCAGCTGTAAAGTTGGACATTTTAACATGGGGCTCTATGAGGACTGACTCACTGCAGGAGACAGACTCTAGTGGACACTGGAGGAACTGCAGCTGTAAAGTTGGACATTTTAACATGGGGCTCTATGGGGACTGACTCACTGCAGGAGACAGACTCTAGTGGACACTGGAGGAACTGCAGCTGCAAAGTTGAATATTTTAACATGGGGCTCTATGGGGACTGACTCACTGCAGGAGACAGCCCAAGTGGACGCTTTGGGTACTGCGGTTCTGTTTTCTTTCTAGACCTCAAGCGAATGATGACCTACTTGTTTTGTTTTGCACAAAAGTAAATGAAAGCAAATTAATTTCATTAAGGTGAATTTTAAAATGTTTGAAATGTTTAGTTGAAAATATAAACCAGTCATTCAATGCCACCTTTCCACATTTCATCCCTCTCAGTCATTTGACTTTGTTTATTTCTTCATGTAGTCAGGGAGGAATTTTTTCCAATTCATATTCTGCAAAGAGAAAAAAAAGAAAGTCGTTAAATTAGATCATTTTTCTCTCCATAACTGAATCTAATCTTCCTGTCTGACATACGTTTTTCCCCAACGTGGATTTGGACTTCTTGGTCTTCATGTCCTCCAGGGACTCATACATGTTACCCTGAACATCGGCAGCAGCGGCGGCCGCCTCCCCAGGGATCAGCTCGTAGGTGTTTTCAGGCTGTGATGGACCCTCAGAGTGCTGGTACAGAGGGTTGTTCCTGGACATCTCCTCATCGTCACACTGCCGCTCTGACTGGGTGCTGCTCGGTCGCTCTCTGGGCTTGTGGAGGGAGTAGGTGTGGCAGGTGGTCTTCTTCAGAGGAGTGGGTGATGAAGAGGAGGAGGATGTGAGCTGGTTTGAGTACTCCTCCTCCTCCTCCTCTTCCATGTTCAGTCTTGGCAGAGATCTGCTTCTGCTCTCCACATGAGTCAGCTCAGAGTATGTGGTCCCTGGTGGACACAGATCACCTGGATAGCTGGTGAAGTCCAGGTGTGTGTTTCCTCTGAGTCCCTCTGATCTGATCAGGTCACTCCCGGTCTCACCTGGATGGGAAGTTGTGTCTGGCAGAGATCCACTCTGTGAGAAACCCAGAGGAAGGCCTTTTTTTGGCACTGGAGGAACGCCCTGAAACACATGAAACAAGAAAATACAGAAATGTTATCACTGCAAAACCACCGCTGACATCCAGAGATAAAAAGATAAATAAGTGAAAATTTGAGAAAACACAGGGAAATCTGGCGTTATTGACCCAAGGTTATGATATAGATGACTCTAAATCTGAGAAGAAACAGAAATGTACACGTCATCACTGGAAAAACATCGTTATTATACTGAGAAATGAATATGTCAAGATCCTGAGAAAATACAGAATTGTCCTCGTTATCATGGAAAGTGTTGTTTCCCCGAGATAACGAGAAAGATGTGAAGAAGTCAAGATCTCAGAAAATACAGAAATGTACTTGTCATCACCAGAAAACCAGCTTTTAATTCTGAGATAACACGCAAAATGAGTCAAGACCTTGAGAAAATGAGAACATTTCCTCGTTATCACGGGAAAACCAGATTTGTAATCCCTAGATTAAAAGCTAAATAAGTCAAGATTTCGACAAAGAACAAACACTTCAGAGTTTAATGGATCGGGTATTATTTGCGTTGTACCTGTGAGAGTGATGTTGTGTCCATAGACACGGCTCCGGTCAGTTTCCTGTTTTTAGATTTGGGAGGCAGTGCAGGAGGCTGAGCTGTCGAAGGATCATTCTGCGGCTCAGTCAGGTGGTTACCGACCGGGGGGCTGTGCTGAGGGTTTTTCTGATCCCACAGGGTCCGCAGAGCCTGGACGCTCACCCCAGACCACTCTCTGGTGTTGAAATTCACCACGTCATAAAGCTCAGCTGAGTTTACCTGGAAGACAACGATGGCATGTTACTGTCTCTTCCTACAAAGTCCAACTGGCTGCACAGAGGAGAACAAGTGAGGCATGGAGATGATGCAATGATGAGCCAATCAGACTTTCTGTTGTGAACAGTGGCTCCTCACCTCATGACAGCTGGAGGTCAGGTGTTCTCCAAACGGCTGGATGGGGTGGACCCTGTAATGCTCGATCAGCTCCGTGAGGCTGCCGTAGGTCTGATAGTCTCCTGAAACCACAAACTGACCGCCCTGATCCTGAGTGATGACAAAATGGCGGCACCTGTCGTGGCCCCTGTGGAGGTAGCGGTGAGGTAAATCAGGAGGGAAGTGAAGAACAAAGTGGGCAGAGTTAAACACACCTGATTGTAGGCTCACCTGTAGGACAAGATGTAGCCGATGGCTTTATCACTGAGGCGAATGAGAAAGCAGCCCAGAGATTTATCTCTCAGAAGATCTTCTGCGTCCCTGAATCAAAGCGTGACAGAACCAATTACACAAAATGATATGCAAATTAGAGTAAAGAATAACATGGCTATGACGTGACACCTTAATGACACCTTAAGGTCATTGACCTCTTGATCTCAAGTCAAGTTCATTCTCATCTTTTCATAACCTTTAGAGCCGTGGTTCTCAACTGGTCGAGCCTCAGGACACATACTCCTTCTTGTAAAACTTTGACCCACATTACTGATATTTTAATCTAAACATATATTTATATTAGGACACGATTAATCACAAAAGTTCATAGTTAATTGGGATTAATGTGTCTGACCACGCCCCTCTCTGGAAGGGCTTGGGTGGCTCGGGCTTTCTCGCTCCATGTCCTATTGTTTACGATGAGAAGGCAGACTCAGAGGGCAGAACAAACACCTAGCTGTGGGAGTGTCACCCACCTGGGGGAGGAGGGGTTACTGCCCTTTGTGATGTCATGAAGGGAAAATCTCCAAACGGCCTGTTTGAGCACACATTTTCTGAAAAGTGGAGCAGGTAAAAGACGGAGAGGATGGACTTTTCTCAGCATTGGGGGGGTTTGTAGACAGACTAGAGATACATGTTAGAGTCAGAGAAACATGGTGAGGTGCATATTTGCATAATATGTGACCTTTAAGCACTGATTAACCACTCGAGGCAGCAGTAGACCAGCAGCCCCCTTGTTCTTGGACTTAAAATTACTGTTTAATTTAAGTGGGGTGTCTAGGCTTTACAGACAGTAATCTAAAAACTGTGGTAAAAACAAAACTTCTTCCTCTGTTAAAAACAAAGGTCTATCTCTATAGGGATCCTTTCTGTAATGTAGCTCTAGCGAAAGTTCAGTCAGGAAGACTTTATTTTGCACGCTTGATTTATTGTTTATTCTCACACCATGTCTAATCGCTCCTCCATGCATGCTCACTCATTTCCTCATAATCAGTGTTCACATCACCTGGTCACATCTATCCAATAGCCCTGCTCCCCTCCCTCATCGTTAGCCTATCACATAGCTGCTGTCTCGTTTAAAAATGGCTTTCTCTTCCACTAGTTCATTCTTGCCATCGTTACAAGCAACCCCTCCACCTCCCCATCGCCACCAAGTCTTTGCAAGTTCATCACAGTCTTCATCCCATCAGCCTCAGATCACAGCGTCAGCCATCGTCCGGTCAACCCCAGTCTTCGCAGTCTGCCTCAGATGACATCATCAACCATCTTCTCATCAACTCCAGTCTTCACAGTTCAATCAACTTCATCATTGCATCAACCCAGACGACATCATCCGCTAACACCTCCCCCACCAGTGTCTGGACTCTATGGGGGGGGTAGATCTTGTTGCCGCTCAGGGCAGACATCTTCTAATCCCCCGTTCTCCCTGTAGAGTTCAAGCGCCACAGATTCTCCGACAATCATTCAATATCACATATTAGAATAAACCTTTCATCTTTGAATCTTTTACTCTCCTGATTGAAATGATGTCACACATCAAATCTGAGCCTGTCAGGAACAAAAACAACAACTTATAGTGGACACACAGACAGCCTGTTTCACTGCCAAGAGCCCAATCAGTTTGTAGCAGTTTTATAAATAGTACAGGAACTGTGTTCATGCAAATAAGAGAAAACAAATGTGGGAACATGTAAAGTTGATTGCAGGGATATCAACTGTAGCTGCAGAAACTTATTCTAACAACAGGAAGTAAAGTTTCAAACCTGTTTACAAACATTGAAACCCACAAGACCAGAACATGAGCAGCATGTGGAGTCTGCTTCTCTTCACTTCTCCAGCTCAGGTCCTGTAGTGAAACACTTTTCTGTAAATCTTACTTTCTTGCAGCGAAGCCTTGAAACCAGTCAGGGAAGTTTCCGTTGTTGAGAATAAGCGGCGCCTGCGTCTCGGTGAACCACCTGAGAACCAGTTCCTTCAGACCTCCCTCTGAAGTCTCCGTGTGCAGGTCCACGCCTGACATCTTCTCCATCCTCACACCTGTGTGTCCGAGCAGCACACTCCCTCTGCTCAGGTGAGCTCCAAATCTAAAAAGGAAGAAGAGGTGCCTCATTTGACTGTTTCCATTGGGCGGCTCTCTCATCTGAATAGTGCTATTGTTTGAGTTTATCTCCCTCCCTCCGAGCTGCCTGTTTCATTTTACTATCAGTGTTCCCGGTCACAGATTGAACTCAGCTTATGTCCTTATTATGGTCAGATAAACCAGTATGACCAGTGCTGGGATAGAATTGTGTGTGAATTGATGCTGATAACATTGTTGGGACGGAACAACTCTTTATTAAAGGTAAGTACCCACCAGCTCATTCCAACAAGGTGCTTTAAATTAAGGATTAACAAACCTGGGTCAGAACCAGACTCATGTTGAACAGGCAGAAACCTGGAACAGAACCAGACTCATGATGAACAGACAGAAACCTGGATCAGAACCAGACTCATGATGAACAGACAGAAACCTGGATCAGAACCAGACTCATGTAGAACAGACAGAAACCTGGATCAGAACCAGACTCATGTTGAACAGACAGAAACCTGGAACAGAACCAGACTCATGTAGAACAGACAGAAACCTGGATCAGAACCAGACTCATGATGAACAGACAGAAACCTGGAGCAGAACCAGACTCATGTTGAACAGACAGAAACCTGGAGCAGAACCAGACTCATGTAGAACAGACAGAAACCTGGAACAGAACCAGACTCATGTAGAACAGACAGAAACCTGGAGCAGAACCAGACTCATGTTGAACAGACAGAAACCTGGAACAGAACCAGACTCATGTAGAACAGACAGAAACCTGGATCAGAACCAGACTCATGTAGAACAGACAGAAACCTGGAACAGAACCAGACTCATGTAGAACAGACAGAAACCTGGATCAGAACCAGACTCATGTTGAACAGACAGAAACCTGGAGCAGAACCAGACTCATGTTGAACAGACAGAAACCTGGAACAGAACCAGACTCATGTAGAACAGACAGAAACCTGGATCAGAACCAGACTCATGATGAACAGACAGAAACCTGGAGCAGAACCAGACTCATGTTGAACAGACAGAAACCTGGAACAGAACCAGACTCATGTAGAACAGACAGAAACCTGGAGCAGAACCAGACTCATGTAGAACAGACAGAAACCTGGATCAGAACCAGACTCATGTAGAACAGACAGAAACCTGGAACAGAACCAGACTCATGTAGAACAGACAGAAACCTGGATCAGAACCAGACTCATGTAGAACAGACAGAAACCTGGAACAGAACCAGACTCATGTAGAACAGACAGAAACCTGGATCAGAACCAGACTCATGTAGAACAGACAGAAACCTGGATCAGAACCAGACTCATGTTGAACAGAGAGAAACCTGGATCAGAACCAGACTCATGTTGAACAGACAGAAACCTGGAACAGAACCAGACTCATGTTGAACAGACAGAAACCTGGAGCAGAACCAGACTCATGTAGAACAGACAGAAACCTGGATCAGAACCAGACTCATGTAGAACAGACAGAAACCTGGAACAGAACCAGACTCATGTAGAACAGACAGAAACCTGGATCAGAACCAGACTCATGTAGAACAGACAGAAACCTGGATCAGAACCAGACTCATGTAGAACAGACAGAAACCTGGAACAGAACCAGACTCATGTAGAACAGACAGAAACCTGGAACAGAACCAGACTCATGTAGAACAGACAGAAACCTGGAACAGAACCAGACTCATGTAGAACAGACAGAAACCTGGAACAGAACCAGACTCATGTAGAACAGACAGAAACCTGGAACAGAACCAGACTCATGTTGAACAGACAGAAACCTGGAGCAGAACCAGACTCATGTAGAACAGACAGAAACCTGGATCAGAACCAGACTCATGTTGAACAGACAGAAACCTGGAACAGAACCAGACTCATGTTGAACAGACAGAAACCTGGATCAGAACCAGACTCATGTTGAACAGACAGAAACCTGGATCAGAACCAGACTCATGTAGAACAGACAGAAACCTGGAGCAGAACCAGACTCATGTTGAACAGACAGAAACCTGGAGCAGAACCAGACTCATGTAGAACAGACAGAAACCTGGATCAGAACCAGACTCATGTAGAACAGACAGAAACCTGGAACAGAACCAGACTCATGTAGAACAGACAGAAACCTGGATCAGAACCAGACTCATGTAGAACAGACAGAAACCTGGATCAGAACCAGACTCATGTAGAACAGACAGAAACCTGGAACAGAACCAGACTCATGTAGAACAGACAGAAACCTGGAACAGAACCAGACTCATGATGAACAGACAGAAACCTGGATCAGAACCAGACTCATGTAGAACAGACAGAAACCTGGATCAGAACCAGACTCATGTAGAACAGACAGAAACCTGGAACAGAACCAGACTCATGTAGAACAGACAGAAACCTGGAACAGAACCAGACTCATGTAGAACAGACAGAAACCTGGAACAGAACCAGACTCATGTTGAACAGACAGAAACCTGGATCAGAACCAGACTCATGTTGAACAGACAGAAACCTGGATCAGAACCAGACTCATGTTGAACAGACAGAAACCTGGATCAGAACCAGACTCATGTTGAACAGACAGAAACCTGGAACAGAACCAGACTCATGTAGAACAGACAGAAACCTGGAACAGAACCAGACTCATGTAGAACAGACAGAAACCTGGATCAGAACCAGACTCATGTAGAACAGACAGAAACCTGGATCAGAACCAGACTCATGTTGAACAGACAGAAACCTGGAACAGAACCAGACTCATGTAGAACAGACAGAAACCTGGAACAGAACCAGACTCATGTAGAACAGACAGAAACCTGGAACAGAACCAGACTCATGTAGAACAGACAGAAACCTGGATCAGAACCAGACTCATGATGAACAGACAGAAACCTGGAACAGAACCAGACTCATGTAGAACAGACAGAAACCTGGAACAGAACCAGACTCATGTAGAACAGACAGAAACCTGGAACAGAACCAGACTCATGTAGAACAGACAGAAACCTGGAACAGAACCAGACTCATGTAGAACAGACAGAAACCTGGATCAGAACCAGACTCATGTAGAACAGACAGAAACCTGGATCAGAACCAGACTCATGTAGAACAGACAGAAACCTGGAACAGAACCAGACTCATGTAGAACAGACAGAAACCTGGAACAGAACCAGACTCATGATGAACAGACAGAAACCTGGATCAGAACCAGACTCATGTAGAACAGACAGAAACCTGGATCAGAACCAGACTCATGTAGAACAGACAGAAACCTGGAACAGAACCAGACTCATGTAGAACAGACAGAAACCTGGAACAGAACCAGACTCATGTTGAACAGACAGAAACCTGGATCAGAACCAGACTCATGTTGAACAGACAGAAACCTGGATCAGAACCAGACTCATGTTGAACAGACAGAAACCTGGAACAGAACCAGACTCATGTAGAACAGACAGAAACCTGGAACAGAACCAGACTCATGTAGAACAGACAGAAACCTGGAACAGAACCAGACTCATGTAGAACAGACAGAAACCTGGATCAGAACCAGACTCATGTAGAACAGACAGAAACCTGGAACAGAACCAGACTCATGTAGAACAGACAGAAACCTGGAACAGAACCAGACTCATGTAGAACAGACAGAAACCTGGAACAGAACCAGACTCATGTAGAACAGACAGAAACCTGGATCAGAACCAGACTCATGTAGAACAGACAGAAACCTGGAACAGAACCAGACTCATGTAGAACAGACAGAAACCTGGAACAGAACCAGACTCATGTAGAACAGACAGAAACCTGGAACAGAACCAGACTCATGTAGAACAGACAGAAACCTGGAACAGAACCAGACTCATGTAGAACAGACAGAAACCTGGATCAGAACCAGACTCATGTTGAACAGACAGAAACCTGGATCAGAACCAGACTCATGTTGAACAGACAGAAACCTGGAACAGAACCAGACTCATGTTGAACAGACAGAAACCTGGAACAGAACCAGACTCATGTTGAACAGACAGAAACCTGGAACAGAACCAGACTCATGTTGAACAGACAGAAACCTGGAACAGAACCAGACTCATGTAGAACAGACAGAAACCTGGATCAGAACCAGACTCATGTAGAACAGACAGAAACCTGGAACAGAACCAGACTCATGTTGAACAGACAGAAACCTGGAACAGAACCAGACTCATGTAGAACAGACAGAAACCTGGATCAGAACCAGACTCATGTTGAACAGACAGAAATAATGACTATAAAATAAACACTACGTCTTCCTTGGATCACTAAATGTTTAAACTGATCTCACCTCAGGTGTGCTATACTCTATGAATGATTTCAAAATACTACAACGTTTTTGTCAGAGACTTCAAAGTGTGACAACAGGTGTTTCATGCACGAGCTGAACAGATGGTCTAGCCAAGTGACAGGGCGCGCGCATCGCAGCAGCAACAACGTGACGCCAGACCTCATTTAAATGATTTTAAATGTATAGTTTACAAACGTTTGTGCGAAGTCGTGCTCTATATTTAAAGTTTTCAATGCATCATCTGACTCGCTGCGGGTTATTTGTCGAATCGGCGCCAAATTGAAACGTAAAAATCATTTCTGAAACCGTTTTTACAAACTTTGTGTAACTGTAAGAAGCAGTGTAAACACATTAATAATACTCTTTGGATTAACATCAAACAAGCTGCTTTACCGGGCCCATTGTTGCCGTTATATTAATGATGGAGTAAGCAAAAATGTTCAAAGGAGCCTCTGAACACCTCCCAGCAACGCCACTTAAATGAGTAGTTTTCTGCATGAGGTTTGGTGTGACGCTACCCTCGTGCCTGTTCACGGACTGTGTTAGAGTCTGCGTGGATTGAACACAACACGGAGACACGCAGAGGATTTAGGTGGACTCAGGAGGAGAACATGGTGTCCACGATCATGACCTGACGCGTGAATCACGGTGAGATATTTTATGATTAATAATGTTAATCATTTTTATCCAGTGCGACATTTACAGTTAGACTTGAATTCAGTGTGTCCAGCATGCCGAGGGTCGTCCCTCGTCTTTTAATAACTCATAATTCAGGTTTATTTGCGGCTGTCACGTGCACTTAGTTGTTGAAACATTTGTTCCTGATTTTTGCAGAGGGATGAAAATACTGCAGAAGTTTCCTCTAAACTGAAGACATGGACTTATTCAAACAACAGCGAGTGGAGGACTTCTATGAAATTGGTGAAGAGCTGGGAAGGTACAAACAAACGTTCATGGAGCGTCTCTGATTGGATGAACGCAGACACTTTATGATCAGTATTGAGCATGCCATGAATTTAGCTTCAGATACTTTGATTACATTTAATAGACTTAATTAATCCAAGATGATTAAACACTCAAATAATCGTCAAACATCATGAGGATAGAGAAGGTGTTCATCAAACAAGAGAGCATCTGAACTAAAAACTACTTTGGAAGAAGAAGAGTTCCTTTATTAATCCTGTGATGGGAAACTTCATTTTACACTCTGTTATTGAGACGTGCTACACACACAGAGGCTGAAACACACACGCATGCACAAACAGGATCCTGTGGACATGCACTAATGGAGAGATGTCAGAGTGGGGGGGCTGCACACAGCGAGTGCTCCTGAGCTGGGAGGGGGGGTTGGTGCCTTGCTCAAGTGCACCTCGGCAGCTGAGGAAGTGGACTGGCTCCTCTCCAGCTACCACACCAATTTCCAGACTTGGTCCACACCTGTACTTGAACTGGTGACCCTCTGGTTCCCATCCCAAGTCCCTACACACTGAGCTACTGCTGCCCAAGTCATGAATATATTATTTGAAACATTTATTTAAACGTCAGCGACAAGCTTGCAGAAAAAACTTTGTACTGTTTCAATTTGATGGCATTATTTATGTTTTCTTCTTTTGTGGCTGTTGTGATTTGTATGAACATTTTTTTTGTCTTAATATAAATAATTCAGCTTCACTAAACTACGATCTTATTTTATTCTTAATCTTTTAAGGAAAGGAAGTCAGACATCAGTTAAATCAACAACCAGGCAGCCATCATGGAAAAGACAAACTTATATCAGTGTTATGGTGCGTTCCATTCCATCTCAGAAGTTCGAAATTCAGAGTTGTTAGTTGGATACGTCATCAGGAACGGTCTGAAAAGGTCACCGTAGGATTCATAAACAGAAGATGCATTACTCAGGTTGCACAAACGAGCTTGTAGGCCACTGCCGAAGCGGTTACTGCTGTGCAAAAATAATCTGTAAATGAATCTGAATCATTAACTGCAAGCTGCAAATGTTCCCTGCACCTGATACGTCTGTAGAGATTTTGTATTCACCTTCGCTGCTTTAACAGGAGTCAAAATGTGTCACAGAGCTTTCACCTCAAGGCTCCTGAAAAAACACAATAAATACACCAGCTTGTGTTTGTTGCCCTGTTGTGTTGCTGTGTGTTGTCAGGTGGAGACAACTGTTGTGCATGTCGAGCTGCTGTTTAGAAAAAAAGGCTCTTCTATCTTTAGCCGCAGCTAAATCTGCTCTGAGAGCGTCTGCAGACGAGGAAGTGGAGTGTTAGCTTACACACAAGCGGAGCAGAAAGAAACAGGAGCAGCTGCACAGACGAATAAGAACCTTTGAAATGTAAATGCTTCACCATGTCAGACTCAACAAAGATATGAAGTGTTTGTGTTGTTGTTGTGTTTCTATGAGTGCCGGGCTTCTCACTCTGCAGCAGAATGTGTGTGGCTCTATAACCGACGTGGTAGGAAACTTTGAGCCACAAATTAAATCACAGAACGACCGCAGTCCTGAAGCGTGTGTTATTGTGGTTCAAAGTCAAAGTTAAGTCACAAAATAATGTCAAAATATAAGAAGACATGTTGGAGAATCGTCAGGCTTAAAAAAAAAAAAGAATGCTCTTAATTAACAAAAAAGACCTGAACAGTCAGGACATGGCTGTAAAAGTGGAACAATCCCGTCCATAAACTTCTGATAAAGGACACCTTGATTATAAACCCCCCTTCATGTTTGTCGTTAAAAGCCTGAACTCCTCCTTCTCACTTAAAGCTCACATATTCTCCTCCTCTTCCACCAGTGTAAATAAGTCTCAGAGCTCCCCAAAACATGTGTGTGAAGTCGAAAAGCAGATGCATGGAGTGCTGCATGGGTGTTTAAAAATATTTTGGTAATTCGTCCTTCTGGTGCTCTTCAGTGCGGGGATCCAACTAAGAAGCTTTTGAAAAAGTCTGAGGTACTCAGAGGGTAAAGTATAAAAATCCTTTAATTCATCTGGGCTAAAGGTTCATAAAAACATGCCAACATGTTTCAGTCATATAGGCCTTCATCAGGGCAGATACCCCTCTATTTCAGCCCTGCTCAGAACAGGCTGTTTCTGTGTCTGTAGCTTTAAATGTAAATGAGCTGTGTCTGACCACGCCCCTCTCTGGAAGGGCTTGGGTGGCTCGGGCTTTCTCGCTCCATGCCCTATTGTTTACGGTGAGAAGGCAGACTCAGAGGGCAGAACAAACACCTAGCTGTGGGAGTGTCACCCACCTGGGGGAGGGGCTACTGCCCTTTGTGATGTCATGAAGGGAAAATCTCCAAACGGCCTGTTTGAGCACACATTTTCTGAAAAGTGGAGCAGGCAAAAGACGGAGAGGATGGACTTTTCTCATCATTGGGGGGTTTGTAGACAGACTAGAGACACATAATAGAGTCAGAGAAACATGGTGGAGTGGATTTTACATCATATGTGACCTTTAACCTCTCTCTGTGTTTCCTCTCTGTGTGTTTCAGCGGGCAGTTTGCCATTGTGAAACAATGCAGAGAGAAAAGCACGGGCCGGGAATTTGCTGCCAAGTTCATCAAGAAGCGTCAGAGCATGGCGAGCTCTCGAGGGGTGAGGCGGGAGGAGATCGAGCGGGAGGTGGACATCCTGCAGCAAATCCAGCACCCGAACATCGTCACGCTGCACGACGTCTACGAGAACCGCACCGACGTGGTGCTCATCCTGGAGCTGTGAGTGAGACAGAATAAGGTCATCAACATCTTAAACATTGTGATGCTTTCTGATATCACTTGATTTAAAACGATACAATCTCTGTTATACCGTGAAATTGACGGGCGGATTGGCTCAGTAATGCAGGGGTTGTACACGACTGCTGTGGTAAGAGGGAGCTGAGCCTGAAGGCAAAGCTGTCGGTTAACCGGTCGATCTTCGTTCATACCCTTACCTGTGGTCATGATGTGGGTAGTGACCTAAAGAATAAAGATAAAGAATAAAGAATACAAGCAGCTGAAATTAGTTTTCTCTAGAGGGTTTCAGTGCTCAGCGTTAGAGAGAGGCTGAGGAGCAAAGAGGAAGAACCCAAATTCAGACAGGCAGACACATTTTGGGCTTTTACGGTCTGCACGGCATGAATTACTGAACGAGACGTTACGAGAAATTTTCGAGACTTGGCCAAAACCTGACGTCTGGTTCTGCCGACGTATCAAAAGCCCACCCCACCCCACCTGGAATCTCAAACCCTCAAATTTCCCTGCGACTGCTGAGCTGGCCAATGAGAGGAGAGTGGGCACATGGGGGAGGGGGGCTTAAAGAGACAGCAGCTGAAATGAAGCGTGAGGGATGAGGGATTTTACTGACGCCAGACTCAGATACATAAGGAGGTTTTTCAGCTGAACATGTCAGAATCTTTCCACAGAGTAACCCTGCACTGTTGAACTGCCACCAGTCTGCAGGATCTGATGGTCTCTGTGTTTCAGGGTCTCTGGAGGAGAGCTGTTTGACTTCCTGGCACAGAAAGAGTCTCTGAGCGAAGAAGAGGCCACACAGTTCATCAAACAGATCCTGGAGGGGGTGAACTACCTGCACGCCAGAAAGATCGCTCACTTCGATCTCAAGGTTTGTCATAAAAACAACAACTTTATATTAACACGAAGGAGACACTGACATGTTTAAATGGAGAGCTCAGGATCTGTGTTAGTGAGGAAAAAACATTCTGTCAGAGAGTCTCAAACGTGTTTGATGATCAGGTCGTTTTATTCTGAAGGATTCAGCTTCATTTGTACAAATTTCCACTCAATACAGTCGACTTTTATCACAGTTTGAGCTCTTTGAACTGTATGACACGAGCTTCATCAACACATGGAGTTTCTGAAGGTTTTCTTGAATATTTTCGACTACATTTACTGCATTAACTCAATTCCTGCTCCTGCGCGCACCCTAGTGGTTATGTGGCCAAACAGAGGCTGCAGTCCTTGAACCGGGCAACCCTGGTTCGACCACGCCCTGCTGCACTTCATCGTATGTCATTCTTCCCTCTCTAATCCCTGTGTCTGACTTTTTCCACCGTCCGCCTCAACAACAAAGTTGTAAAATCCTACAAAAATCTGCGCCCCATTAAAAAAACATAACAAAAAAACAAACTCACAGAGCTCACACACTCTGGACCCCGTGTGTCACTGAGCTCATGAGGTTCATTTTAAAGCCCTCAGTCATCAATGTTTACTGTATGCATGTGTCCGATGCTCTTCTTATCTACAAGTCTATCTTAGGTCTGCAGCCTTCAAACCATCTGACCTCCATCAGTCCAAAGTTTAGAGATTTAAGAAAGTCTACAAGTTCATTTAAATCTCACTCTGTGTCCTCCTTTCAGCCTGAGAACATCATGCTGTTGGACAAAAACGTGCCGCTCCCCAGAATCAAACTCATCGACTTCGGTCTCGCACACAAGATCGAAGCCGGGGTCGAGTTCAAAAACATCTTTGGAACGCCGGAGTTCGTTGGTAAGATTAGTTCCTTTTTTTTTTTTTATGCTAAATTCCACCAGATGTGTGTTCGGTCCGTCTCCGCTCCGTGACGTTAGCGGAGCTGATAGGTTTTTACTTTATTCGATGTGTGTGGGTCCACTGGCTCCGCTGCGTCTCAGCTCCGTCATCCTGCTTTCTGCAGCAGAAACTAAAGGCTTCCTCTGTTTTTATTTCTACCACAGAAAAGATCGAGGGTTAGGGTTAGGGATACCACAACAACATTAAAACATCCGGTTTATTTTCAAAATAAAACACTGTGTTCTGATGGTCGGGAACAATGACCTTATGTGTGTTTGTTCTTGATGTTGTAACTGTTTATACCTCATACATCGTATTATCTCTTTTGCGCATTATTCTATAATTAGCGCGGGAACTCCTTGGTCTCGTGACTCCAGCTGTCCGGCGGTGCAGCTCCGTGCTCTGAGAACGCAGCCTGTGGGTGTTGACAGATGAGGGAACACGGAGCTGTACCGGAGTGGAGCTGACATGTGAAGCACACGTATCAGGTGGAAGTTCGGGGTTACACCTGTCATCTTTTTGTGTTTTAAGCTCCAGAGATTGTGAACTACGAGCCGCTCGGACTGGAAGCCGACATGTGGAGCATCGGGGTCATCACCTACATCCTGCAAGTGATACACGAACAACACGATAACCCACACATAGAACTACACATTAAATACACAATGAATACTACACCTTCTCCTGCAGCTTCCTTTAAACAGAGAGGTCTACTTTTCTCCTCCGTATCTCTGCAGGCTGAGCGGGGCTTCACCTTTCCTCGGGGAGACCAAACAGGACACTCTGGGAAACATTTCTGCCATAAATTACGAGTTTGATGACGAGTTCTTTTGTCACACCAGCGAGCTGGCCAAGAAGTTCATCAGCCAGCTGCTGGAGAAGGATAAGAAGTAAGAGCTGGAGGGAAACAGGACACGAGCAGGTGAACCTCTGTCTGAGTTTTCTAACCAACGTTTTATCTCTCTTACAGGAAAAGATTAACGATTCAAGATGCCCTTAATCACCCATGGATCAAGGTAAAGGTCGTTATCTTACCTGCATCATGTGACATTAAGGCATGACTCATAGTTTCATTTAATATCTGAATAATAATGAGGGACACTTTAACCTTTCCCTGTTTACCTGACAGCTGTCAACAGGAAGTAAGGAAGATGTCTTTTCATTCATTACTTATGGACGCTGTTCTCTCCGATGTACAGATCTAGTCTATACTCTCTCTCTCTCTCTCTCTCTCTCTCTCTCTCTCTCTCTCTCTCTCTCTCTCTCTCTCTCTCTCTCTCTCTCTCTCTCTCTCTCTCTCTCTCTCTCTCCGTGCAGCAGGTCGGCATACAAAGCAACATCAAATAAGTGATTTCTAATTCAGTTTGTCTATCAAAGTCTTCATTTTGTGCACAGTTAAACATTCGTCCTTGTGTACATTTACTTTTATCGTCTTTCCCATCTTTGCTGTGCGCCAGTTTTGTTTCAAAAGAATGAAAGGCCGGTCTCGTCTCGTCTTGACGCCTGTCCAAAATCAAGGCAGGGTCCTTTTATAGACTGAAGTAAACAAAACTTTGGGCTATTAACCTGAGTTGTACGGTAAAACAAATATACGTTCTTGTGCAACTTTTTTATTCCCAACAATGACAAGCATTGCTTTCAAAAAGAAAGAAGAAAAACGTTACCAGATCTTTGTAGTTTTGTTTTTGGACAAACAAACGTTTTCAGATTTTTCATTTCATGCTGGGCAAAGAAAGCAGCGTTTCCTCTTTGACACAGTCACACTGACTGACACACCAAAGCCCCGAGAAGAAAAAGCGCCAGGGGAAACACCATGTCTCCAACATATGTGCATGATAAACATTAGTCGATATTCCCTGAGTGTTTCCCTCTAATCTGTGACGCAGTAAAAATGTGCTGAATACAAAGAGTAGTTTGACTGTAAAACCTTCGGCTGCAGAAGAAGGTGAGTGTGCTCAAAGAAAGCCTTCTGTCTGCATGTCGGCTATATTTATTATGACAGGGTGTTTGAAATGATCTCTTTTCAATATTTGATCCGTATTCCTTTGATAGATCCCTCTCTGAAGATGCATTAGTAGTTTGAGCTCTCTGACTCTGTGCCTGCTCTTCGCTCTCTAGGCGACACTAACTAACTCTGCTTTCTTTAAACTTTAAAGTCCAACGAGCACAAGGAGGAGAATAAAACCCTGGAGCCCAAGAAACGGGAGCGCCGGCAGCTGAAGACGAAGCGCCTGAGGGAGTACACCATCAAGTCGCACTCCAGCATGCCGCCAAACAACACTTATGTGAACTTTGAGCGCTTCGCGCAGGTGGTGGAGGACATCGACCAGATGGAGAGCTCGTTCGTCAGCCTGGCAGCGGCTCACGACTCTCTGCAGGAAGACATCGACGCCATGGTGTCCGTCTATAACGAGAAGGAGGCGTGGTACAAGGAGGAGAGCGAAGGAGTGCGTCACGAGCTCTCTCAGATCCGTTACGAGTTCCGTAAGGTGGAGGCCTTTAAGCGGAGCCTGCAGGACGACATGCAGGTCTTCAGCTCCAGCCTCAGCACCGTCAACAGCCGCTACCAGGAGCGTCAGAACCACTTCGACGCCCTGCGCCTCGAGCTCAGCAACGAGCTGAAGTGGGTGCAGGAGGTGATGGGGTCGTTACCCATGGATGGAAGTGTAGGAGGATACACCAACTGCAACTTCTCCACAGTCTTCAACAACGACGTGAACGAGGCCCTGAAGGAGCTGCTGAACCGCTCGTGTGGAGGAGAGCTGCTGGCGGGGATCAACCTGGACTTTGAAAGCGGACAGCAGAGATAAATGCTTTTACTTTATCGCTGATTAAAACATGTTAACGTTACTCTGAAAATGTTTAATTTAATGTCACAAGGTGCTGCATGTACAACCCTTAAGAATAATAAGAAAGTCTGCACATCGGAGAACAACACAGAGAACACGACAGCTACTTCACTGACTTTGTGTCTTATTTTGAATCATGTTAGTCAGATACAGACAGAACACTCCAAGATTTCTCCTGAATGAAGGTGGGGATTTATTATTTTTCATGTCCTCATTGTGTACTCGTGCTTTTGCTCTTGCATGCACTGTACAGTGCCAAAGCACACCTCTTCCAAGCATGGCAGGGCTGAGGAAGTGTACCTGCTTGATCACAGAACGGAGCACTCACACTGGTCAAAGGAACTGGACTTTAGGGGTCAAACGTACATTGGCACGGTACGGATTGCCTCGTGTGCGTGCACTCTTAATATCAGGCAGAAAGATAGCTTCTTTTCTACGTGCTGTAAAGCTTTGAGTGGCGTGTTTCAGTCTGGTTACATCAGTCTGTTGTGCTGTGTGTTGAAGACAAAGACAACAAGATAAAGGCTTTTCTGTTGGTGTATGTTGTCCATGAAAGCTTCATATAAAAGAGTAGAAACATCTGTATCATGTGGTTATTATTTATGTGTGTATTTTTGAAAATGATCTATCAGCATTCAGTTCAGTAAAAGTAAAGTAGTCGTGTAGACTGAGTCACGCAGGTCACCATGTGGTGGACACTGAAGCTTCAGTGTTTATCCAGCTCTGCATCGGTCTGTAAGCCTTTCTGCGTTCTAACCTCTCTCCATTTTTCAAAAGCATCTCCAATATTGATCCTAGTTTGAGCACGTTTCTGCTCGTGGAGCTTATTAGAAACATGCAGAGGCTTTTTAGGTCGGGTACAATCACTTCTATCTGAACCAGTTCTCTTGCCCGCTTCCATCGCTGCAACACCTGTTGGTTTGACCTGATAACTGCTCTCATATCTGGCAAACCGAGGGGCGTCCAAAACGGCCGTGTGGGGGTGCCTTAAAACCGCCTACCTTCTCTGGTCCAAACAAATCCAGACCATTCAGGACCAGAATCTAAAGTTAGAAGGAGGACATACTGGCTGCTGCATTGTTGTCAGAGAAGCCAGCACTTCAACATAGCATGTTTCCTTAATGTCTGATCATAGAGTAAGCTCACTTTATCATTTCACTCTCTACACATCTCACTGGTTGGACCTTTAAAGTCTTCACTTATGGTGACAGCTTTATAACTAATTATGAAAACTATTTTTTAGGGTCCCTGTCAATCATTTAAAGAATCGTCCTTACTTTTCTCCACCACGGCGCCCCTGGTATCAGATAAAAGCTCCTCTAAATGTCTTATAGGATGTCTGTGTAGGTTCTCAGTCATCCAGGTCATGTTAAAGATCTTCAACCAGTCAAGTTGCCTTTGGATCAAGCTTCGAAGTCTTATAGGATCTTTCTTTTCACAACTCACTGGTAGAAATGAGACTCATTCTGACCTCACACACGGACTGAAAGCTGTTGGTGAAAAACAGACAAACAGTAAACATGGTCTGTGTCTGATCATCTGTGAGCAGCTGCTGGGTCGGGCCGCTCTGTGTCTGCACGGTGAAGATAACGCAGTTTAGTTTACATCCTGAAACACACTCGGAGGATTTATAGGAACCTCGACACAACAATACACAAAGACAATGACTTCACTCATTATGTACAGCAATATTTGTTCATTTGCTGCTGATAATGAACACTAATGGGACATGTTTATAGTTGCACATATCAAAATGTGACATTTTAAATCATTGAAAACATACTAAGCAGTTATTCTCATTATAATAAATGACATTTAACAGCGAAGGCACCGGCTGGCTGCATCCACAGACTGACAGGGAAGTTACCAACCACATATTGTATATGTGGTTGGTAACACATCGGTTGTTGTTGTTTTGCTGTTCTTATCCGGATAAAGGAAACCTAGAGGACAGTTGTGTGCTGACTTTTCTTGTCTCTTTCATTTCATAACAATCCCTACTCCCTTAAGTCAAGCAGCAGAAGTTGAGTGTTTACGTGTAAATACAAAAGGCCCTTTTTTAAGTGAATTAAATATGCAAGAGTCTTACATGTCACTGTTTATAGGGACCATTATTCTCTGCTGGACAGGCCCCTTCTTCAGGCACCACTACACCGCTGGTTAGACACAAACATAACACCACTTCAAACACACACATGAATATCTGAATATCTGTAAAAACAGCCACACGCGTAAACTGGTAAAATGAAGCACTCACTAAGAGAAGAGTCTGTTCACCTCCTCATTTATTTAGAGCTCCGTTCTTTTAATAGTCACTGTCGATAATGCACTAACTATATTGTTGAAGATTTTCAGACAGACACAGAGGCGCTGCTTGTCAAAAGGCAAGGCAGGCAACGGCTTGGGGCCCCAGACCAGTAAGGGGCCCCTGACAGCTCACAAACTTTAAACCAGAGCAGCGGCCCATAATGTGAACATTTTGCAATGAGAGCAGGAAACCTCCCTACAATTCACTTAGCAGACGCTTTTATCCAAAGCGTCGTACATCCGAAAGTAAGTACAACACAAGCAAGGATATAAGTGCAAAGGAACAGCTTTAAGTCCGATTGGACACACAGGTGCTGACAGGCATTGCACAGAGGCAAAGCACAACAGTGACGGCTGTTCCTGAGAGCTCTAACCAGTATAGAAACCATCTTAAAAATCGTCATTACCATTATCATCATCATCATCATCATCAATAATATCAAAACCATCATCATCATCATCATCATCATGAAGGTCGTAGGTGTTCATAAAGAGCTGGGTCTTTAGCTTTTTCTTAAAGGTGCAAAGGGACTCTGCAGAATGGAGTCAGGAAGTTCATTCCACCACCGGGGGGCGACAGAGGAGAAGATTGTAGCTAGCGTCTTTAGGCCCTGTTGTGAAGGTTGGATCAGACGTCCTTAAGGGGGCCCCATCTGACAGCATTCACTCTCATTGCCCTGCTGATCGCTGGTTAGAGGGAACCCCCAATTAATTTTTGCCTCGGGCCACAACAGACTCTAGAAATCGCCCCTGGACAGACAGAGAGACAGACAGGTGTGACGTCACCGCAGGGCTGGGGCTGGGGCTCGGAGGGGAGGGGAGGGGAGGGGAGGGGCCGGGTCTGAGCAGTCATTCGCGGTGAAGGTTTGTGGAGAAGCGGGCGGAGACATGGAGATCCAGGCATGCCTCTGTCTCCTAACACAGTAACCCAATCACAGCGTACAGACATCCACTGAACTGCTCGCCTTCACGCAATGAAGCACAGTGAGTTTATTATTCTGTAAGCACAACGAGAAGAAGAAGAAGAAGAGGAGGAAGAAGAGGAGGAAGAGGAGGAGGCCGCTGACAGCTCACGGTAAGCTTTTTTAGAAAGTGCAGCTAGCGAGCTAACCGGCTATGATACAGCAGATAACACAAATGTATCCCCGGGCGGAAGATCCCAGACTGTACCGGGCTGAGCTCTGGCACCGACATGCATGCTGTGCAGAGCACATCACTGATGTATTCCCCACCTGTCACACCTGCAGATTAACGCGTTACATCTTTGTAAATGTGTTATTTTCATGCTAGCTGAGTGACGTGAGGAAAGTTAGCTTCTGCTAGCTAACATAAACAGTAGCGTCAGTTGTTTTTGTGGTTGTATTCAAACAAACGGCCTTAAAATGAGTACTGAGGGTTTGAGTCAGGTGTAGCGGTGATAGTAAGTAAAGCTGCTGTTGTCGTGCTTTGTGTTATTAATGTTAAACATGTTAAACATGAGCCTTTCTGCTGTCATGTCAGTGATTGTGAAGCTAGCCGGAGGTGATTGTCATCACAGGGTAACTGCCCCTCTCTAATCTGACACCACAGACATGGCAGGTGGTTTGTTTAATATCTGACACAACACACAAGGCTGCTAGTTTGTCCTCTGTTTTATTAAATGAATAAAACAGAATTTAAAGCGACGTTAGCAGGAGGGACGCTGCTGCCATTTAGATCAACATTAAGCTAGCTGGGTGCTAACTGATTCTGCTGCATTCAGGGTCTCCTTCGAATGCTCGGAAATCCCAATTGTTTGGGGTCGTTTCGTTTCGTCTTCGGTTAGTCTTTGAGAGTATTAAGATGTTTAAATAAACATTGTACGGAAGAGGACGAGGGCCATTTGTGAGACATGAATAATGAGAGGAGAAGATGAGAACGAAATGTCGAGAATAAAGTCGAAATGTCGAGAATAAAGTCGAAATGTCGAGAATAAAGTCGAAATGTCGAGAATAAAGTCGAAATGTCGAGAATAAAGTCGAAATGTCGAGAATAAAGTCGAAATGTCGAGAATAAAGTAGGGAAATCAATCGAAAATTAATCGAAACCGACATTCAGAACCTCTAACCGACGTAATCTTGCCCATGTCGATTATTTCGATTATTTTCAGGGCAGAGTCACGTGATGACTCGTCCAATCCCATGGAAGCAATGTTCATCGTTTGGACACATTTTGTCTTTAGGGAAGACGACACCGAACAAAAAGAAGTCAAATGTAAACACTGCGAAAAACTGTTTGCAAGAAATGCAAGTTATTTATTGTCTACTGTTTGAGAGAAGTTAATTTCTACTCTAAAACTAAAATGTGTCGTCTCAATCGTGATATTGAGAGAGGAGGTTTCTTATTGGACAGATGATGTCACCTGCTGGACAAACTCACTTGTTCATTGTCGAGCATGAGAGAAAATGTCGGCATCATGTCGGGGGTCAAATTGCTTTTTCAAACATCGGCCTTGATTTTCTCAATCGGTTCTTCTGTAGTCCAAATGTCGTGAAATTGTATTTGACTGTTTTTTGACCTTAATCTCGAAACTGTATTTTAACTTTATTCCCGACCTTACGACTTTTCTCTCTTAATATGTTTTTTTCCCCAACATTTCAACTTCGCCCCCGACAATTGTGCAACAATTTACAAGGTAGATATAAGTACTTTAAAGTACATACTAAATAATGAACATTACCGAGGATATGCATGGTCAGAGTCAGGTATAATAAACGATGGGTACGGTAAGGATATAATATCAAACACAGT
Organism: Tautogolabrus adspersus; assembly: GCA_020745685.1. Taxonomy (NCBI): domain Eukaryota; kingdom Metazoa; phylum Chordata; class Actinopteri; order Labriformes; family Labridae; genus Tautogolabrus; species Tautogolabrus adspersus. The sequence continues at coordinate 35,505,460 of CM036535.1, read as the reverse complement.
CTACACACAGAGTCGTCTTATCTAAGTATTGAGGCGTTCAGGTACAAGATGTGGGTTCAGTGTCTGTGGGTTTGGCACAGGTGGAAGTGTCATACAGCCGGATTGAGGTTGGTCAGAAAGACTTCCTGTATCTGTCTCTGGAGCAGCGGGGATGTTTGAGTCCTCGGGGATGTTTGAGTCCTCAGCTGAAGTTCCAGTCCGTCATCCAGTTTTACACCCAGGTACTTGTAGGACTTGACGATCTCTACGTCAGTCCCACTGATGCAGACGGGGGAAGGAGATGTCTTATTCCTTCTTCAGGTCGACTACAATCCCCTTAGTCTTCCCCACGTTCAGCTGCAGGTGATAAAATATGTTCTCCCATCAAGCCAACATTCAGTATTCTCTGCCAGGTCGTGATGTAGTACAAGGTCAAATTTGTCAACTCGCAGTCTTTGCGGAGCCTGGTACCAAATTTTCCGGGTTGTTTTTTTCTTCTAATCTGAAATAGGACACTCTTTTTCCGATGAAACAGACAACACCTGAATGCAGGGTTATAACCAGCTGTATTAGGACCTCAGCAGCTGCAGTGTTACCTGCAAGCGTCTGTTTTCACACGAGACGTCACGCCTCAATTGATGGGGAAATACCAGCTGACTCTCTTTCTCTCTCTGTCTCTCTCTAGTGGATAAAAAAAGGGCGGGGAATATAGTTGGGCGGCCGTTAATATACCTGCACAGGTTTCGCCTATGTGTAGGAAAACACTGCTCGGCCTTAAATATAACGGGTGAGTTACGATCACGTTGAGGAGGAGGCGTAAGGATACATGGATGCTTGTTTCGATACCAGGTGTTTCAAAACGTGACAATCTCAGTTTTATTAATGATCGATAGCTTTGAAAAGTACAAAGGCTTTAAGAAAATCTACATTTCTCCGTCATGTTTTTAACTTAAAGCTGAGAGAAAGACTTCATGTCGGAAAGGACTTTTGGTGTTAAAGATACGTGAACAGACGGAGGGCAGAGGAGGGGAAACTGTCTAAATTGCACAAAAACATTGGCAAGATGTCGGTATTGTCAACGTTGCCAATGTTTTTGTCCAGTTAGTGTGCAGGAGTTAAAACAATAAGTTACCCAATGTGCTCTATTTTCTGTTTTCTAAGGTTTATTTTTGGGCGTATTATGCCCCCATCTTAGAGACAGGACAGTGGATAGAGTCAGAAGGGGGAACGACATGCGGGAGAAGCCACAGTTCGGACCTGAACTCGGGCTGCCCGCTGGAGGACCACAGCCTCTACACATGGGGCACGCTCTAACCACTAGGCTAACCGCGTCCCCTTAGTGCTCTATTTATTACCATGGTAGCAAAGTAACGTATCAAACTTTAAAGTTTGAATATCTGGTTAAATATGTGAAGAAAGTCTGCAGCATTTTTACATCAGTTATCTCGAACGTCATGGGGCTTATCTTTGTCAAATACAGGCGCAGTGTTTGGAAGAGATCTGCATTTTATCTTTGCCCATGACAGGAAATAGATCTTTAGTTTATCTTCTGAGGCCTGCCGATGTAGTGGAGGGATTAAAAACCTTTCTTAAAACTGTTCAGTGTCAGTGGTTAGGTTTCAGACGCTTCAACGTCACCTTCTTTCACCCTTATTGTATAAAGCTATCATAGCAGTGTCGAAACGCTCTGTGTGCTCTAACCAGTAATTATGTCCCTGTACTGGTGTCTGTACATGGTGTAGCATTCCAAAAACATGCAAATTGTTCGTTACCTGGTTTGACCTCACGTGATACACCCACTGACTGACAGCACGTAAACCATCATCCGCCTGTCAGCCGGGCAGATCCACCGTCTTGTCAATCAACCTGCGATCCACTGCATGCTTCTGCGGTTGTCTCAGTTCATGTTTACTAAGTCGAGTTGTTCACTTCAGGTGTCTGTGCCCTGAAGGGGTTTCTTCCTGTAGTAGGAAAAGAGTCTACGAGGGGAATTCTCTCGTAAACGAGAGGTTATTCGACTGAAGAGAAAATGAACAGCTAAATAAAGCGTGGTTTTTTTGGTAGCAAAAATGTCACATAGATTATTAAAAGTGGTTGTCATGGAAGCCTGGCTGCTCACTCGACGGTTTTAGGCCTGAATTCGTAAAAGGAAACAGAAGACGTCTTTGCACACGCTAATTATCCCTGTTGTTAATCTTTCATGAATAGTGTGGTTGTTCCTGAGGCTTTTGTTCTCAGTGTTTTTGTTTTTTTTAGGGCTCGACCGATATGGGGATTTTTGGGGCAGATACTGATATCGAAGTTGGGGAGACATAAAATCAGATGTAGATATATCGGCTGATAGCTTTCTTTGATCTATGTCCGATCTGTAGCGATAGATAGATTAGAAAATTAGCCGCTACCGATAGTCACTGGATACCGATATTATCGGCTGGCCGATTAATCGGTCTGGCTCTAGTTTTGTTTGCCTCGTTTTAAAATGTCGTCCTTATTAACGCTCGTCAGAGACATTTGTCAGTTCAATGTTATCTCGTACAACAGGAAGCCTCACTACCTGGTTCATCAGCTGCACTCTGCTCTGAAACATCTTCTAGATCAACATCTGAGAATAAAAGAGATGACGCTGACGAACGATTATTGCTGGGGAAGACATGCTCAGGTAGATTATCCTCAAACACCTGTGAGACCTGGACTTGGATCTGAACCTTGTCTCACCCTACCTGGTATGCTCGGGGCCTTTTCTGGAACAAGAGAGTGTCAGTCAAAGTGTTCACAACCTTAATGATGCACCACCTGTGTGTCATGTCAAGATAAGCTGAAGAAGAAGAACCTGTTAGCTTCTGAGAGCCCGCTTCAGATTACAGCTGCTATCATATCTTGCTTTCCTTTATAAGTGCTTATAGTTAAGTTTCCATCACTTATTAATTCTTTAAGTAAAGTTTGGACTCTCTGTGACTTGGTATCCACAGGTCAACAACACATGTGTAATGTTTACAATGAGGCCGGCTGGAGTTTGTCCTCAAATGTATGGCTGAACTTCAAATGAAAGCTTAAAAAAAGGTTAACTCTTCATCTTATAAGGTCAAATACAGGCATGTGAACTACAAAATAGGAAGGAGGTTTTAAAAATGTCCTTTATTGAACTGAACAATTTCGAACCCCTAGCCCCCCCCACCACCGCCCAGAACACATTTTCATAACTGAATTTTACCGCAGCAATAACGATCCTAAAACCAACCAACTTGTTTTTAAATTTTTGCCAGAAACCAAGTCTCTCAACTTGATTGGGATCGAGTTCTCTCCTTTACCTGCTGACGAGAACACGTGTACAGAATGCACAGACGTTCCAGGTACTCACAAACATTTGCGAGCCAGCTTGAAGAGTTGCAGGTTTGTAGCGGCCGTGTCTCCAACAAAGCAGTGGGCCGCAGTCTGCAGAGAGAAGACTCTCCCTCATGCCACAACATGACTGTCTTCATTCACTGAGGTCAAGAGTGCATGCAATGGTCAAGTTAGAGAGCGCTGTCTGCTGGATCAAAATGCAAACTACTTCAGACAGCTTGATGTGCTGATAGACTTTATATTTAGAAATCGAAAGGCTCATTACAGTTCAAAAGTGAACGCTCTCCCCCCAGGTTCGAATGAGTGTCAGCCCGAGTATCTGGAGCCAACAGACGGAGCAAACTACGAGCCTAAATCCTCAGGAAGACGTTCTGAGGTGGATTGTTTAACAGAATCCATTTCGATTAGGATTAGGAATTCATTAATGCATGTGTACTTTTACAGACATGGTTGTTCACTATTTGTGATAACAAGAAGTAGCAGGAGAAATCAAGGAAAGCAGTAAATATTCTTCTATGTACAGAGTTGGTGATGGACTGTATAAAATGTCTCTTCTGGTTCAGTTTCATGCAGAGTAAAGGATTTTCCAGGAAGGCCTTTATGAACATACCATGAGTTAATAATGACATTTTAGTTTCCGTGAAGTTATTTAAATCAGAAGGAAGGCGTAAACCCTGCAAGTAGTAGAGGAAATAAAACATTTTCAGTAAGTAGACAAACTCTTCTGTAGCTTAACATCGACTCTCCTCTGGAGCAGGCAGTAAATATACTTTGATTACTTCTTCTGCTTTGCTCACTTTTAAATGTGCACCTACAAGAATGTTTTAAACTGAAAAACATTTACAATCTCAAACTGTCAAACTGAGGCGTGTTGTTATTGACACAGATGATCACAGGACGCAATATGAAGCTTTAGTATGATGTGTGCTTTATGTCTCCAGGACTGATGGCTCCAGAGTGACATGCCATGGCTTTAATGATCCCCCCGGTGAAGCTCAAATGGCTGGAGCATCTAAACAGCTCATGGATCACGGAGGACAGCGAGTCCATAGCCACACGGGAGGGAGTGTCCGTGCTCTACTCCAAGCTGCTGGCCAACAAAGAGGCGGTGCTGCTGCCCCAGCAGGTTCTGTGTCTGAAGGGCCCCCAGCTCCCAGACTTTGAACGAGAATCCCTCTCCAGCGATGAGCAGGAGCACTACCTGGACGCTCTGCTCAGCAGCCAGCTGGCCCTGGCCAAGATGGTCTGCTCCGACTCTCCCTTTGCTGCCGCGCTGCGCAAACGTGTGCTGGTGCTCCAGAGAATCTTTTACGCACTGTCCAACAAATACCACGACAAAGGGAAGGTCAAGCAACAGCAGCACTCTCCAGAGAACAACTCGGGCTCCACCGACCTGCACTCAGTCAGCGAGCGGCCGCGCTCCAGCACCGACGCCCTCATCGAGATGGGAGTTCGAACGGGCCTCAGCCTTCTGTTTGCTCTGCTGCGCCAAAGCTGGATGATGCCCCCTCCGCCTGGTCCTGGTGGAGGTCCTGGAGGCAACATTAACTTGTGTAATGATGTCATTCACACAGCCATCGATGTGGTCAGCTCCCTACCCCCCCTCTCTCTGGCCAACGAGAGCAAGATCCCCCCGATGGGCTTGGACTGCCTGGCCCAGGTCACCACTTTCCTGAAGGGGGTGACCATGCCAAACTCTGGGGCGGATATTTTAGGGCGGCGGCTGGCCTCGGAGCTGCTGCTGGGGCTGGCCTCTCAGAGAGGATCCCTGAGGTACCTGCTGGAGTGGATTGAGATGGCTTTGGCTGCTTCGGCGGTGGTCAGCACTATGGAGGAGAACAAGCTGCTTCAGAGCCAGGAGGGGCTCATCGGATATGACTGCTTCATGAACATCCTCATGCAGATGAGACGCTCCTTGGTGAGTTAACTTAAGTATTGATTTTCACCCCTCGATAGAAAACTTAATGCAAAACAAGAATCACTGCAAAGAGGAGCAAAATCCATTCATCTATGTGCCTCATAGCACAGAAATATTAAACCGATTTGATGTCTCGTATGTTCTAAACGTTGATTTGTGTGTGTGTGTGTCTCAGGGCTCCTCGGCAGATCGCAGCCAGTGGAGAGAACCAACACGCACCTCTGACGGCCTCTGCTCTTTATACGAGGCAGCACTCTGTCTTTTTGAAGAGGTAAGACGTTATAAGCATTTTTAATTTCAGGACTTTTAGTTTCAGGAAACTCAAAGACACAGAAGGATCAGAGCAGTAAGAACAAACTAACAGATAAACAGAACACACATCACAATCATACATTTAAAGCTAGTTTGAAAAGGTCTTGATCAGTGATTTGAATGTAGAAGGTTCAGTGCAGTGTTGAATGTGTGTGTGGAGTGAGTTCTAGAGGGAGGGGGCAGCTACGGACAAAACATTGCAGAGAGCTGTCTCCCCCCCCCTCCTCTCTAGAGTGGATGCTCACGCAGGTCACCATGTGGTGGACACTGAAGCTTCAGTGTTTATCCAGCTCTGCATCGGTCTGTAAACCTTTCTGCGTTCTAACCTCTCTCCATTTTTCAAAAGCATCTCCAATATTGATCCTAGTTTGAGCACGTTTCTGCTCGTGGAGCTTATTAGAATCATGCAGAGGCTTTTTAGGTCGGGTACAATCACTTCTATCTGAACCAGTTCTCTTGCCCGCTTCCATCGCTGCAACACCTGTTGGTTTGACCTGATAACTGCTCTCATATCTGGCAAACCGAGGGGCGTCCAAAACGGCCGTGTGGGGGTGCCTTAAAACCGCCTACCTTCTCTGGTCCAAACAAATCCAGACCATTCAGGACCAGAATCTAAAGTTAGAAGGAGGACATACTGGCTGCTGCATTGTTGTCAGAGAAGCCAGCACTTCAACATAGCATGTTTCCTTAATGTCTGATCATAGAGTAAGCTCACTTTATCATCTCACTCTCTACACATCTCACTGACTGATCCTTTAAATACTCAACTTAAGGTTTAAAAGCCAGTGATTATTTTACAGCCTCTCCTTTTGAATGATTTTACTTCTAAGAATTCTCAACAGGGTTTATGGTTCACATAAAATTTTGATTGATTGATGATTTTCGCTGACTGCTTTAATCACCGGTAGCCTTTTTTTGAATCGTGTCCGTTTCTTGTTCCAGGTCTGTCGGATGGCATCGGACTACTCTCGCACGTGTGTGAGTCCGGACAGCATCCAGACCGGAGAGGCCCCTGTGGTGTCAGAGACCTGTGAGGTGTATGTGTGGGGCAGTAACAGCAGCCATCAGCTGGTGGAGGGAACACAAGAGAAGATCCTGCAGCCAAAATTAGCCGCCAGCTTCGCTGATGCACAGACGGTAAGAGAGAACAGTTCCTGTGTTTGCAGTGGAGCTGTTTGTCTGCTGATTGAAAGGCAGAAAACGTTTACTTTTAGGGAAGGATGATTATGACAAAGCCATTACTGATTTAAAGTAACCTTGTCCGTCAGAGAATGCAGAGCTGTGGCGAGCTGTGTTTGACCTGAGATGTCAAGAGGCTGATGAAGGAGTTTGGTGAAGCTTCGTACTGAACAACCATTTCTGATTCCATACCGTCCTGAGTGACGTGCAGTTCGTCCTTATTGTATTCAGTTTAGCGCCACTCTGTATCTGCCCCCACATGAGTCTTCTGTTTGAGCTGTGACTCATGTTTGAATGCCTTTTGTTCACACTGAGCAACAACATAAATGAGCTCCTGCCACCCCCAACAAAGTCCATGGTCGTGTTTAACTCACATCATCAAACGTCTGTTTCTCAGACATCACTCAACTCCAATCTTTTATTCTGTATCTATCCTCAAAAGCGAATAAACTGTCAGAAGTCTCAGAATAATGTTCTGTGTTTGGTTATTCCATCGTGAGTGTTAATGTGGAGAATGTTTTACCTCACAGTGTGTAAAATGAAAGTGTCACTGGTTCTTCTGCAGGGAAACGGGGAGAAATGGGACATGCTGTATTTGTTAGATGAGAAGCACAAAACGGGGACTGTATTTGTTGTGTTTCTGGTGTTGGTGGCAGCAGCAGATTCTGCAGACCGTCTCATCCTGCATTAGATATCCACACCTGTTTCCTTATAACTGATGTATTGTTAACTCTTTTTCTCAGCCTTGGAGAATAACAGGAGTTCACTTTCATGGTCCTTTTTGTCCCTCTACTTCCACTCATTTCTCTGTTATCCACATCGATTGTCTGCAGCTGTGTATGAGAGGCAGTTCATGCATATTGGTTCATAAATGTCCAAAGCTTTTATCACGGTCCCATATTGCCCGGCTCCACGTTTCTTAAAGGTCCTGTTCCTCGTTTCTCTGCAGATTGAAGCAGGTCAGTACTGCACCTTTGTGATCTCCTCTGACGGCTCGGTTCGGGCCTGCGGGAAGGGAAGCTACGGCCGACTGGGGCTCGGGGACTCCAACAACCAATCGACCCTTAAGAAGCTCACCTTCGAACCCCACCGCGCCATCAAGAAGGTGTCGTCGTCCAAAGGCTCGGACGGACACACGCTGGCCTTCACGACGGAGGGTGAGGTGTTCAGCTGGGGGGACGGTGATTATGGCAAACTGGGTCACGGGAACAGCTCCACTCAGAAATACCCTAAACTTATCCAGGGGCCACTGCAGGGGAAGGTAGGGGTTCACCTCGACATTACACCTTTCATTTAGTTGAGTATCACCATGGATATCACGCTCCTCACTTGGTGAACTTTTCTGCACCAAGACACAAGAAATACAATCAATGCATGCTCTGCTTGTGTACATACCGACCTTAATAAAGGTAAAAAATGTGCATGGCTGATTTTTGTTCCCATCAGGTGGTGGTGTGTGTGTCTGCTGGATACAGACACAGCGCTGCAGTCAGCGAGGACGGGGAGCTGTACACATGGGGCGAAGGAGATTTTGGAAGATTAGGTAAGATGATGAACTACGAAGTAAAAGATATCTTAATATAAAGCTGCACTTTTAAATAGATCCCCGTTAGCCTCGGCTGGTTGGCAGCTATAGGGCTCTGATGTTGGCGTACGAATATTCAGGTTTCAGATCATTCTGAACTCGGCCTTTTTTAGAGTTAAGCACGGAGAAAATTGAGCTTTCTATTTGGTAAATAAGTCGACTGTGTGCCAACAGAATGAAGGCTAATCCCCGTGCTGCTCACAAGCTAACGTTAGCACCTCGCCTCTCTGTGGAGACCTGTTGCATCGTCTTAACTGTCTCGAGCCGTGTTTATTCAGACGACACCTGAACCAGACACTGAATAAGACCTGAAAGAAAACTCTTTCCTCCACCACTGTTCATTTTTTCAGCTATTTCAGAATGAGCCTTATTGACAAAAATGCCTTTAAGTTGGACTCACACTTCTGTTTTAGTGAATGATAACTCCAGCCAAGCGCCAAGTGCTGGTAGATTTCCAGTTTGGCGAGTACATTTCAGACGGTGATATCAACCTTTTAAAGACAAGTTGATGGGCTTTTTTATGCCTGTACTTCAGAGGACAGTGGATAGAGTAGGGCATGAGGGAAAAAAGTGGAGAATGACATACAGGAAATGAGCCAAAGGTCGGCCTTGAACCCTGGCCGCTCGCTTGGAGGACTACAGCCTCCACACATGGGGCCCGACCTAGCCGTTAGGCCACCTGCGTAATTAAGGTTACGGTTAAGGCTACCGTATTAAGGTGACGTGAACCTAGGGCGAAGATTCAACGCAGAAGTATAAACCAGCCTAAAGAGATGATGACGTTTGGTCTGTTATGCGTCCCTGATGTAGAATGAGCGAGTTCTCCTTCGGGCTCTTCGCTCAGACGGGAAACGTTTGCACATGTGTGTTCTTTTACTGTTATTTCATCGCATCTTCGACTTTGCAAACACCCTAACCTTCTTCTTTGTTTTTGGTTTTGCAGGTCACGGTGACAGCAACAGCAGAAACATTCCTACTCTGGTCAAAGACATCAGTAATGTGGGCGAGGTGTCGTGTGGGAGCTCTCATACCATCGCTCTGTCAAAGGACGGACGCACTGTGTGGTCGTTCGGAGGAGGGGACAACGGTGTGTAGAATTATTTGTATAATATGTAAATCAAAACATTAGATTGAACACTTTCCTTTATCCTACTTCATTTAAAGAATCAGGAAACTCTTGTTTTTGGTTTAAGTGTGTCAGAATGTGTGTCAACACGGTTACATAGTACCAAAATGTGACACGCCGTGTTTAACCTTGTTACGTCTCGCAGGAAAACTGGGTCATGGTGATACGAATCGAGTCTACAAGCCAAAGGTAGTGGAGGCCCTGCAGGGCATGTTCATCAGGAAAGTGTGTGCAGGAAGCCAATCATCTCTCGCCTTAACCTCGACAGGACAGGTATGACGTCAGTCAAAAATCAAACTGGACTTGTATCTCCCTTTAAAAAGAGAAGCATGCTGCTGTTTACGCAGGACTCTGATTGTGATAGATTTCAAGGTCAGAGCTGGTTATATAAGATGTTTTTTCTCGGGGATGGATCAAAAATAAAAAAGCTTTTCATGTGTTAAAATGTGCTGATGTTGCTTCATGTGTCTTGTTTTTTAGGTGTTTGCTTGGGGCTGTGGTGCTTGTCTGGGGTGTGGCTCCTCTGAAGCCACAGCGCTCAGACCCAAACTCATCGAGGAGCTCGCTACGACCCGGGTGGTGGATATCTCCATAGGAGACAGTCACTGCCTGGCCTTATCGCACGGTACATGTACAAGTCACCCCACCCCCCCACCCCCAGCCCTCTGTTTTCTCTGTGAAGTTTATCTGGTTGACGTCAGTCTCAGTTTGATGGTTACTCTGCTCCAGCGGAAACAGAACATGAAGCATGATGAAATAACAAGTACAAAGACCAAGCAAATATTGACAATGTCATTTCGATATTTTTAGACATTTGCCTCGTGTTTACATATTTGGAGTCTAAAGTCGCTTTCACATACAAATGTCGGTGGACTCGATACGATTCAGGGGTGAAGTTGCATCATACAGTTCGGTTTGCTTTCCCACTGCACGCCAAGAGCACTAAAGCCCGTCAGATGTGATTACCGTAGCCACCCGCCACTAGTTGAGGCTGTAGCTCCGGTCAGTGGCTGCTGACCTCCAGCCTAATGCTGAACTATGACCCCGATGAAAGTGGAAGACAGTGGAAGAATAGCATCCTGTAGTACGGCGTAGTTTGTCAGTATTTAGATCTTTAAAATAGATATAAAGTAATATGCCGGCTGTGTCAGGTTAAGCTGGCGTATCGACCGGAGCGATGTGTAACCACATTTAGCACAGGACAGAAGGCTGGTGTTGTTAGCAATGCTAACGTTAGCCACGCTCTACAAACCTATCTGACATCGTCCACAGACGCTCTGATCAGCCCTGTTTTTTTACCTAAAGACTAGTCTAATTTGTTTCTTCTTTTAAAGGACGGAGGGACATCACGCTTTGACCTCTTCATTTGACCACGTCTGTCCACAAGACATTTTTCCACTTTTTACGTTAGCTTGTATTCTGAAACTACCGAGTCCCCTGTTTTGAAGCCGATCAGAGTTCGGTTCTGTGGTCCGCACCAGAGTTCGTCTGAGCATTCACACCACCCCAAACCAAACAAACTATCCGACAAAGAACACCAGAGGGGGGTTAACATAATGCAGCAGGTTCATTACGTGCACGGAGATCGTAGCGGTGGCGTGCATACACAGCGTGTAGCGATCACAGGGAATAAACGTCACCACCCCCTCACCCTCGATCAAGGTGAATTCTCCTGATTATATCCTGCTGCGTTCTCACATCAGCTCACTCTGACTTTCTGCAGAATAAATACGAGGAGGCTGGAGGAGAAACTCCGGGTGAAGAGAGAAACATTCAGCTGTTTGTGTTCACACATGCAGCTCAGCCTGGAAATATCAGGAGTTTTTCAGGAGTTTTCTGCCCTGTTTCTCTGTAGGGATCCTTTCTGTTTGTTGTCACACACTTAAAATAACAAGCTGAGACTGTCAAGTGGACACAATTTGATTGATCAAGAATTACAATTACGTTGTCGGGGTTCCAGCAGCCAAGTGGTTAGTTCATGCACCCCATGTACGGAGGCTGAAGTCCTCTGGCTCCTTTCCCACATGTCATTCCCCCCTCTCTCTCTGTCTCTCTCTGTCTCTCTCTCTCTCTCTCTCTAAATAAATAAATAAATAAATAAAAGCACAATGAGCCCAAAAATAAACCTTCAAACCTGCAAACATTAAAGCCTGTTTACCTGCTGCAGACTGAAGAATTATGTCATTAAAATATTTCACTTAATTAACTTTCTTCTTCTTAACCTCCATCTAGACAATGAAGTCTACGCATGGGGCAACAACTCCATGGGCCAGTGTGGTCAGGGGAACTCCACCGGGCCAATCACGAAGCCCAAGAAGGTTGTGGGCCTGGACGGAGTGGCTATTCAGCAGATCTCAGCCGGCACGTCTCACAGCCTGGCGTGGACGGCTCTGCCCAGAGACAGGTCAGCTAATATCAGAGTACACACAGACTGAAAGCTGCGAAGAAACACAGACTGCAACCTGGGTGTATGGGACGAGTTCACATTTTATTGTTGTTGACACTAATGCATAGTGTTGTAGTCAAGACCACACTGACCAAGACCAAGACATACCCGAGACCAGAGTGCTGCAAGACTGAGACAAGACCGAGACATTTAGGAATCAAGACCAAGTCAAGACAAAGACCAAGGCAGGGCGAGACCGAGTCAAGACCATAAATATCGCTGAAAAATCTTCATCTTGTGTGCAGGGGGCGTGTCCCTCACTTAGACAATAACACCGGGAAGGTGTTACCATGTGATACCAAAAGTTATCAAAGTACTGAACATTTTGACAACCTTAGTCTCATAAAGTTAGAAAAAATTATACCATGCAGTGTTTTAGGGCGCACTCGCACTCAGCCCAGTTGCACCGTACCGAGATATTAGTGACAGAGAAAAAGTGACGTTAGAGCTTGTTTCTCCTGAAATGTATTTCATAAAAAACTGCAGGAACATTTCGTGAAGGACGGAGTGATTTTTTCTGAACATAGTCCGTCCTGAACGATGCACGTACCTTCGAGCTCTCTGCCCGACCAACCGATGCAATACCTGAGAAATCCTCGAGCACGCTCTGATATCTCCTCTCTTCTGCTCTCCAGACAAGTGGTGGCTTGGCACAGGCCGTACTGCGTGGACCTTGAAGAAAGCACCTTCTCTCACCTGCGCTCCTTCCTCGAGCGTTACTGTGACGGCATCAACAGTGAAGTTCCTCCTCTCCCGTTCCCCTCATCCAGGTGAGAACCCACCGCCTCCAAACCACCATCACTCCCTGTTACAGCTGCATGCACACCTTAACTTCTCTCTCCAAACATGTAGCTGATGAATACATTTAGCTCCTGCATGTTCTGAATCCTTCTTTCTCTTCTGTATTTACAGGGAGCATCATAACTTCCTCAAGCTGTGCCTTCGGCTTTTGTCCAATCACCTGGCTCTGGCTCTGGCAGGGGGCGTGGCCACCAGTATCTTAGGCCGTCAGGCCAGGCCTCTGAGGAACCTTCTGTTCAGACTGATGGACTCCTCCGTGCCAGATGAGATTCAGGAGGTGAGAGACTATCCGCTGTTATTAATGAGGGGAAGCTGTCAGCAGAGACGGATCATAAAGACATAATTAAGACTTTGGATCCGCTGCACCGCTAAACTATAGGAGGCTCGTTTGGGATCAGGAAGGGGCCTTCAGATAGGATGTGGTGGGCGCTGCGAGCCGCTCTCAAACCCATTCATTGTCTATGTGTTGCACAGCGCAAGAGCCTAAGGTTATAGTAAAAAAAAACATGGGCGCTGTGCTACGCAACAACACCTCGGCGCGTCCAGTAGGAGGGTAGCTCAGATCACTTACCTGAGCTTTAGTTTAAAGACCTACCGGGACATCGGAGAGACAGTTCTAGTTTGTAAAGACATGTCACATCCTGTCGTGCCCTGAGGATTTCATGAAGCCACACCCTCTTCTTCTTCACTGCTCGTCTCCTCCTCCTTAACAGAAGACAGGTCAGAGCTTTCTGCTGAAAAGTGGACAGATACAAACACTGTGCATCCAAAAAGTAGATATTTTCCCGACTCTCACTTTGATCACCTAGCAACGTGCGCCGATGATTTGTGGATGTGCACGCTCCTCCCTTGCTTTGTGCCCTAACCCTGTAGCGAGCGCAGCGCACACAGCATCCTATCTAAAAGACCGTTTCCAAGAAGATTTTAGGAATGAGTTTGCTGACATACTTAAAGGCGCACTTTCTTTTTTGTGCATCACTATTCGATGTATAAAGCAACACACTGGCGTTGTTAATTTTGCGACAATGCAACAGACTTAGGGACTGTCGTCAGTACATCAGGTGTTTACTGTCTTCTTTTACTCCTGGTGGCTTGAAACCCTTTAAGAACGGAGATCCTGGATTGCATCTGCAGATTTATTCTAAAGTTCCTGTCCATTTGTAAAGTACTACCAAGTAGAGGGACTTTTAGGAGGTTCAATAATGTCCTGGAACTTCATTTAGACCCTTGGTCCTCATGGTAGAAATGCCCTATCCTCCTCCTACTGACTAAACATGCTTCTTATTTATTTTTACAAAAAGATTTAAGCTGTTTATTTTAAACTGATTCATATGTATTGGTACATCCATTTTCTTAAGAGGTCATTAAGTTGTCTTATCACCTGTGTGTGTGTGTGTGTGTGTGTGTGTGTGTGTGTCTGTGTGTGCGTGTGTGTGTGTGTGCGTGTGTGTGTGTGTGCCTGTGTGTGTGTGCGCGTGTGCTTGTGCGTTTCTGTGTGTGTGTGTGTGCGTGTGCGTGTGCTTGTGCGTTTCTGTGTGTGTGTGTGTGTGTGTCTGTGTGTCTGTGTGTGTGTGTGTGTGCCTGTGTGTGTGTGCCTGTGTGTGTGTGCCTGTGTGTGTGTGCCTGTGTGTGTGTGTGTGTGTGATCAGGCCGTGATCGAGACTCTGTCCGTGGGGGCGACGATGCTGCTGCCTCCGCTCAGAGAGAGGATGGAGCTCCTCCACGCTCTGCTGCCTCAGGGTCCCGACCGATGGGAGAGTCTCTCCAAAGGACAGGTGATACTTTCTACCTGATACCTTCAACATATACTGTGAAGATTGAGCTGAGCTGTCTGTGACCTGTTACAAGCTGCCTGTAATGAACATGCAGCGGCTTCTAACCACCGATATCACTGGATCACACGTCGAACAGTTTGATTAAAGAGGATGTTTCCTTTTTAGTTTTCAGGGTGAGATGAAAACTTGAGAATCTTATCCGAAGATTAAAGAGTTTTATAAACACGAGTATGAGTAGAGATTATATTTTATATCTTATTAATCATAAGCTGGTCCGCTTAGCTTTTTATAGCTAAGTTTACCTGTAACTGGTATTTGCCTGGTCTGTAATGGAATAGAGACATTAGAGTGATTTAAATCTTCTCGTCTTTATTTCTGCAGAAAAGAATGAAGAATATTTGATCAAAGGCTGAAAAAGAGCTTTAAAAGTATATTTAGACAAAGTCCTAAATTTGACTTTTATTTGAAAGTCCAAAATAATGAACGCTTTGGGTTCTATTCACAGGCTAACGCATGTTACGATACGATTAGATACGATATGTTACGATACAATACAATACAATACGATATATTACAGTACGTAACGTTACGATACAATACGATATATTACAGTACGTAACGTTACGATACAATACGATATATTACAGTACGTAACGTTACGATACAATACGATATATTACAGTACGTAACGTTACGATACAATACGATATATTACAGTACGTAACGTTACGATACAATACGATATATTACAGTACGTAACGTTAAGATATATTACAGTACGTAACGTTGCGTTACGATACAATACGATATATTACAGTACGTAACGTTACGATACAATACGATACATTACAGTACGTAACGTTGCGTTACGATACAATACGATATATTACAGTACATAACGTTACGATACAATGCGATACATTACAGTACGTAACGTTACGATACAATACGATACATTACAGTACGTAACGTTGCGTTACGATACAATACGATATATTACAGTACGTAACGTTACGATACAATACGATATATTACAGTACGTAACGTTACGATACAATACGATATATTACAGTACGTAACGTTACGATACAATACGATACATTACAGTACGTAACGTTGCGTTACGATACAATACGATATATTACAGTACGTAACGTTAAGATATATTACAGTACGTAATGTTACGTTACGATACAATACAATATATTACAGTACGTAACGTTACGATACAATACGATACATTACAGTACGTAACGTTGCGTTACGATACAATACGATACATTACAGTACGTTACGTTGCTTTACGATACAGTATGTTATGATACGATATGATATGTTACAGTATGTTACGATTAGATCAATTTCAGTACGTTACAATAATAATATAAAATATGACAAACACAGTAGTTCCTGGAAATCAGCTGCGTCCTTAGTCGAGGTCAAAGATAATTTATATGAGTTACTGAAAGCATCAAAACGATTTATTTAAGAGGATGAACTGAAAACGTGGGATTGTGAGAGTAGCTCAGGATTAAAAAGAAGGTAAACAGAAGTATAATCAGCTGTTTCTGAGGGCTCTACTCCTCGGACAGACTTGTTGACTACTAGGACGTTGGCCCGTTTCCTTAATGAGCTCTGAATGAAATAATCGTCAGGTGGCCCGGTGCTGTCCTCAGTTTGAACCAGCAACACTATTGTTGTTTGTAAGGATTACTTTCAGTATTCATTAATCCTCTGAATTATTTCTCCATTATTGGATTAAAAGTTAAGTCTTTAAACTTAAAACAAAAATCCCAGAGGCCAAAGTGATGCTTCTGTTTGCTTCCTTTGTGCTACCAGCTGTTTCAGACATGACGAGCGGCCTTATAGAGGACAAAGGAAACAAAAACGTTTCACTTTTAGAGGCTGGAACCAACAAATGTTTGACTCTCTTGCTTTAAAAAGAGTTGGCGGTTGTTTTCCTTTGACCTGTTTTTAGATTAATCTACGGTGGCTGGGAGGTGTCAAACAAATTTCATATCCAAAACATAACGACATTAATGGAAAAGAGAAAGGCAGACGCCACATCGTGAGTGCACCAGAGTTCATGAGTTCAAACACCTCAACACAAACACCAAAGACACAACGAAGTACCACAAGACAAACGCAAAAATGTAAACACTACAACAGGAAATCAAAAGCCACAACGTAACGCAAGAAACAACAAGATAACGCAAAGACACAACAAGAACACAAAAGACACAATAAAAACATCACAACAGAAACGCAAAAACCACAACCCTCATACACACACTACAACATGAACTGCATAAGACTAAATACAAACGCCAAAACCACAGCAAGAGTGGCAAAAGCTACAACCCTAACGCAAAGAAACAACACATGCCAAAGACACAACATCAATAACACGCCACGCCACAACACAAACACAAGTGAAGTGCAACGAGACAAATGGACACGCCACAACAAGAATTCAAAAAGCTACAACCCTAACGCAAAAATAAACTACACAAATGCAAAAAGCCACAAATAAAATATCTACACAGAAACGCAAACACCAAAACAAAAGGAAGTGCAACAAGACAAATGCAAAAGCGATCCATTAGTGCGTTTGTGTTTTCCCTTTTGCAAAGTGTTTTTTGTAAAATGGACTTTGTCTGACCCCTCTTGGCCTCCGTATTGATCGACTGATTCTCTTACACTTCTGGTTGTGTGGTTCTTTTTACGCGCCATGTTGCTCCATACAGAGTCTGGTTGAAAGTTTGTATTTTGTGTTTTGTTTCTATCAGAGGATGCAGCTGGACATCATCCTGACCAGCCTGCAGGACCACACCCACGTGGCCTCGCTTCTCGGGTACAGCTCTCCAGCCGACGGGCCAGAGGCTCTTACATCTGGTCTTGGTTTTACAGCGCCACTGGACCCGACATACGTCGCCACGACGGGGCACCCCGACACCCACCTGGCTGAAATCCTGATGAAGACGCTGCTCAGGAACCTGGGCTTCTACACGGTGAGTGCTTGATATAGATCTATCAGAGTGAGAGAAACTTTAGCGTGAGCTTGGATCAATGTTTGCAGGATCATTATGATCCATTTACTGACAAAGATGGACATTAACGGGGAAGGAAGTCATCAGTGGAGTCGCCATATCGAGCACCGTCTCTGCCTGGCTTCTCTTTAAGAGCTGCAGGCGGAGCATGACTCACATTTAATCCTTTCGTTATCATCACCTGCTGCCTCTTTCCTGGCACAGCAGGATTTGTTTCTGTTCTCGCTCTCTGAAGGCTGCATTCTATCGATTGTAACACACACACACACACAGGGTTATTTTAAGTGTGTGTGATTATGCAGAACGACAATTAGACTGCAGAGCTTTCTGCCGCTGAGTCACTGCGTCTCTCTGTTGTTCTCCTCTCGCTCTTTCTCCTTTTTTAATGTTTTGATCACAGCGACGACTCTCTGACTTAATGCAGGAAGTTTAATGTTATTGAAGTCTCAATATGTAAAGGTGGAGTCAGTAGAAATGTTGGTAAACACAACATTCAATCTGGGCCCCTCCTCCTGGGCTCATCGCCCCCAGAAGCTCACACTCACTGCAGGACGTAGTGTGGACGTTTACTGCTTGTACCTACACTGCAAGTTACCGCACGCTAGCACAAGCTAACCGCCGGTGTTTGTCACCTGCCTGTCCAACAGGAAGCAGACCAACTCCACGTCCACGGGTAAAAGACAAAACAAAAAAAAACGACGCAGAAGTGGGCAAACAAAGCTACAGAGTCCTGTATACGACGCTATAATGAGAATATTATAGCAACAGAATCACAATCTGAACTAAAGAGTGGAGAAGAACAGGAAACAGAATGCTGCAGGTTAATTAGAGCACGGCGTGCGGTAGTGTTGTAGTCTAGACCACACTAACCGAGACCAAGACATACCCGAGACCGGAGTGCTCCGCGACCAAGTCAAGACCAACACATTTAGGGATCACGATGGGACAAGACCAAGACCACAAAAAGACCCAAAAAAAATCATCATCTTGTGTGCAGGGGCAAGTCACTCACTTAGACCGTAACACCGGGAAGGTTGCGGCCTTAACCGGAGGATAAAAATCAAACTACAAATAGAAGTTATTCTTTGTTTTAGAAAGAGGCGTTCTCCTTCTAATCACAGTAATGACGTTAAAATAGCAAATCAGTGGTGGTCTGGACCGGTCTTGATTTCAAAATCAAATCCTGAGTCGGCCCAGTCTGAGACCGAGACAAGACCGAGTAAAAGGATTTCTTTTATGAGACGAAACCGAGACCTTTGGAGTACTAAAACACTAGCGTGCAGACAGTCTATGGTCGTGCAGCGATCACAGGGAATAAACGTCACCACCCCCTCCCACTCGCTCGAGGTGAATTCTCCTGATTATATCCTGCTGCGTTCTCACATCAGCTCACTCTGACTTTCTGCAGAATAAATACGAGGAGGCTGGAGGAGAAACTCCGGGTGAAGAGAGAAACATTCAGCTGTTTGTGTTCACACATGCAGCTCAGCCTGGAAGTATCAGGAGTTTTTCAGGAGTTTTGTGCAAGTGTGAAATCCCCAAAAGTGTTTCAGATCTGACCTCTCAGTCCCTCTTTAAAGAAAACGATTTAAAAAGTATACAAGCAGGAGAACAAGAGATCCTTCAGTAATTTAAAAGCCATGAACAAAACCGATGTGTTTTAGCGGTTCAATCTAAAGTCTAAATACAGACCTGAGACTGTTTTTAAATCCTGGATCTACTTAATAACCCTCCTGTCATTTTCATAACAAGCTTCAAGTTGACAGCTGAGAGTAAATCATTGTGTTCTGAACATGCACTGCTTCAATAACACACCTCACCTGAACTCTCCACCCTCGGGCTACAACACAGATATACCTGTTTCATGTGCATGAACCTACGATCTCTGTGACCCTGCAGCTGTTGTTCCCATCTGATTCGTCTGTGTTTCTGTCTGTTGTTTAGGATCAGGCGTTTGGTGAGCTGGAGAAGAACAGTGATAAGCTGCAGCAGGGCACGTCCTCGTCTGACAGCAGCCAACCGGCTCACCTCCACCAGCTCCTGTGCTCCCTGCAGAAACAGCTGTTAGCATACTGCCACATTAACTCCGTCACTGAGGTACGGACGCTCTGCTGCTCCCTCCTCTTTGCATCACTGTTGTGTTAACGGGGAAACGGTGTGACAGTCTTCAGCTCTTCCATTCGAGTCACATGATGAACATTCTGCTGTTACAACATGATGTTTTTTTATGCACCGAGCAGATCTAAGATTAGAGCGCTGCATGATGTTTGATTTGATGAAGTGATTATCGTGTTGTTGCACAGCCGACTTCAGAGCTCACATGGTCGAGTTTATGAGGTTCAAAATAACATCGATGTTATAAACAGTCTGTAGCTGGTACATGAAGCAGAGGAGCGTTTGAGCGAGTGAAAGCTCCGATTTCAGTTTTCATGCATATTTAAAAGTGAAAGTTTCTTGACGACGTGTTTCAAGGAGTTTCCTAAAGTCAGGGAGGTGTCTCTGTGTGAGATACAATCTTTCACTCTCACTCATATTTTTGTTCTCAATGAAATACGGGTATAAAAAGTGTTGAATTGCTCCTGTAGGCCCCGTGTCCACCTCGTATGTTTCTGAGCGCCAGCGTCTTTTTTTAAATTGTTTTAAATGAGTAGAGAGCGTTTGCAGCAGCAGGCGGCCACCAGGAGAAAAAATGCAGCGCCAGCATCTTTTTTTCTGAGCGCTCTGCCTTTTAGATGCAGCTGCTCCAAGCACTCGAGTGGAAAATCTTTCAACTATTCAGAAAGGCGCTGTTGACGTCACCGGTGCTCTTTTCCAAATGTATGATATTCCACGTATTTTTGCCGCCTTTTTAGCTGTCACTTCTGCCTGTTTCATGGCTGCAGGCTGAAGGGATCTACTGGACCTGTAAGTCAATTTGGCCCAAAGTTTGGGATCAAGGATTCCCCTTCAAGGCCCGAGAGTTCAACTGTTTTAAAAAAAGTGACTGAATATTTTGTGAGAGATTCAACATATTCTGATCTTTCTGTCTCTCTGCAGAACTCGAGCAGCGTGGCCTTGCTGCACAAACATCTGCAGCTCCTGCTGCCTCACGCCACAGACATCTTCTCCCGCTCAGCCACTCTGATCAAAGAGAGCTCGTGGAACGGCAGCATACGAGAGAAGCTACAAGGTGGAGTAAATCACTGAGGCTCTGATGGAACAACATGTTTCACTATAGTTTACCCTCCTATCCTTTGCTTCTTTACTTCTAATTTACACAACTAAACACTTTAGTTATGTTTTTTTTGAATGTATTTAACCAGGAGAACCTCATTGAGATTAAGAATCCTGTTTACAAGAGTGTGCTGGTCGAGAGCGGGGGCAGCACATTAAACAAGTTACAGACATAAAACACAGATCAGCATCTACTGAGTCACAGAGCAGAAAAGTCATTATTCAAAGCATCTACTACCTGAAGCATTTTCCTCCAACACCTTCAGTCTACTTTTAACTGATCGTCCTGCAGGAGCTTTAGTTTAGTGACTGGGTGGCAGAGCAAAGATTGAAGCTTTCAGCACTTTTTACATAGTACAATTACACAACTATGATGGAAGCAGGTCCAGACAATGATTTAGTCTACGCATAGACAATGGGGGGGCGGCAGTAGCTCAGTCTGTAGGGACTTGGGTTGGGAACTGGAGGGTCGCCACTTCCAGTTCCTGTGCAAACCCAATGGAAGTTGGTCTGGTAGCTGGAGAGGAGCCAGGTCACTTCCTGACTACTGCTGAGGTGCCCTTGAGCAATGCAGTGATCCTCTGGTGCGCTCCCTGCGTAGTAGTCTGTAGCAGCCTCACTCTGACATCTCTCCACTAACACATATCCACAGGTCCTCATTGTGCATGTGTGTGTATTTCAGGCCTATGTGTGTGAGAAGCATGTCTCTCAATAACAGAGTGTAAGCCATAATTCCTTAATAGAGTATGTAGGATACAACAATACAATGCAGGCCATCTGACTCGACCACACAGAGTGCTATGATGAGTCAGGGTGCTAAGACTTGTTATGAATCTCAACGCACCATGATATACAGTATCCAAAGATGATGCATGCATGTTTAAAACATCACCGTACTCGATCAGAGGCACGAAGGTGCAGCAACAAGTTGTTGTTTTTTTGCTGCAAAAGAAAAACAAGGTGTAACTGTAGCTTCTTTACAAGCTGCTGAATATGAAGCTTGAGAGACAGCGAGTCATCGATTAAGAATCCAAAGTATTTATAAGATGATTCAGACTCAATCACATCACCTGTATGTTTTGCTTCATGCTACAAACTCAGAAATCATTTCATACTGCAGGAAACAAGAGAAGCTAAAGATTATTGACCTACAGAAGTTAGTTTGACATCAGATCTGAATCCAGATCTCCCCTAAAAGTGTCTCCTCTCTTCTCCTCTCCAGATGTGATCTACGTGTCGGCCGCAGGCAGCATGCTGTGTCAGATAATCAACTCGCTGTTGCTGCTTCCCGTGTCGGTGGCGAGGCCTCTGCTGAGTCACCTGCTGGACCTGCTGCCTCCTCTGGACCGCCTTAACCGCCTGCTGCCTGCTGCCGCCCCGCTGGAGGACCAGGAGCTACAGTGGCCTCTGCACGGTGAGAAATAGCACAGACCTTTACAAGGGTCAGATAAGCCAAACACTACTACTTTGTGGCGGCTTCGTGGTCGTAGCTACTTTATTTTATTTTGAGGAGATGCTCGGACTAAAGTCGTTTATAGTCAAAAATTAACGTAACACTAGCCAACACAAAGGATTTAAAGACCTGCGCCTCTTGTTTTTCACCGTGCTAACTTTCTAACTCTCCAGGTACGTCAGACTTTGCCGAGCCGGCCTCGGGTATGTCCCTGCCTCCACCAGCTCTGTCCTGGGTGTGGTTGGTGGATCTGGAGAGGACGGTTGCTCTGCTGGTTGGTCGTTGCCTCGGTGGCATGTTGCAGGGAGCTCCGACCTCTCTGGAGGAACAGGACACGGCTTACTGGCTCAAGACGCCTCTCTTCAGCAACGGACTGGAGATGGAACCACAGCTGGGTAAGGACACACACCTGTTTTTTAGAATGTGGATCACTGATGATGACGTAAGCAGTTGTGTAACGTTTTCCTTCAGGGTTCACTGTTCTACGAATCCACGATTAGTAGATTAGACTTTTATTTATGAGGTCATGATTTGATCTCTTCAAGCATCGTGCCAGTGACTGCACTCAAATGCTCGCTTATTGTCCTCTGAAATTTAAAGTATCATGTTTTTGTTATGGGTTCAGTCAACTTCATTTAAAGGAGCAACCTGTAACTCTGACACCTAGTGTTTAAATTGGGTACTGCAGTCCAAATTCTAATCATTAGAGAGAGCTGTCTCCCCCCCCCCCCCCCTCCTCTCTAGAGTGGATGCTCACGCAGGTCACCATGTGGTGAACACTGAAGCTTCAGTGTTTATCCAGCTCTGCATCGGTCTGTAAACCTTTCTGCGTTCTAACCTCTCTCCATTTTTCAAAAGCATCTCCAATATTGATCCAAGTTTGAGCACGTTTCTGCTCGTGGAGCTTATTAGAAACATGCAGAGGCTTTTTAGGTCGGGTACAATCACTTCTATCTGAACCAGTTCTCTTGCCCGCTTCCATCGCTGCAACACCTGTTGGTTTGACCTGATAACTGCTCTCATATCTGGCAAACCGAGGGGCGTCCAAAACGGCCGTGTGGGGGTGCCTTAAAACCGCCTACCTTCTCTGGTCCAAACAAATCCAGACCATTCAGGACCAGAATCTAAAGTTAGAAGGAGGACATACTGGCTGCTGCATTGTTGTCAGAGAAGCCAGCACTTCAACATAGCATGTTTCCTTAATGTCTGATCATAGAGTAAGCTCACTTTATCATTTCACTCTCTACACATCTTACTGACTGCTCCTTTAAAATAAACAGACAAGGTCAAAACAATACCCCTGGTAGGTTTGTCTCAATACCAGAGTTTCAGCTTCGCAACATCGCTGCCTGTTTGGATATCACGGTCACAACAAAAAAAGTCCTAAATACCCAATGTTGAATAATTTCTTGTTTTTAACTACACTTATACTCCTACCACTCTTGCCTTTCTCTCTTGTTATGTAATTGTCGTTTCCTCTCGTGTCCTTCAGACACCTGCATCAGCTCGTTACTGGAGGCCGCTCTGTCCGGGAATGAGGAGCAGAAGCCGTTTGAGTGCACGCTGCGTCCTGACCTCAGCGTGTTGGTGGACCTGGCTCTTGGTTCCACTAAAGAACCGGCCAACAGTCTGTGGATCAACATGCAGGACTACGCCATCAGCAAAGGTCGGCCACATGTCACCGTTTATAATAAAAACTGTTGTTTCTGAAATAAAAGTGGCAGTTTGCTGACTGTGCCGTGTGTTGTGTTGCAGACTGGGACAACGCGTCTCTCAGTAACGAGTCCCTGTTAGACACCGTGTCCAGGTTTGTGTTGGCAGCTTTACTGAAGCACACCGGGCTGCTGGGACAAGGCTGTGGAGAGGGAAGGTACTGGAACATTACCGTTTTTATGTTTTTATCTAAACCACACCCAATAAATCATTGCAACCCACTTCAAGCAGCACATGTTCTCTGCTCTGATCAGCTGTTTTCAGGCTACGCTGTCGAGATCAGTGTTTTCTTCTGCAAGCTCCGCCCTCTCAGCTGTGCGAGATCTCAGTTTCAGATGCAGGAAGAAATAAGCCAAGATGCTTCTTTTAGTTTAGTATGTAATAATAAACTCTGACAAAAACGAGGTCCTCATCATTGCCTCTGTAAGCTTTGCCTCTAAAGTTGCTAAGCGTGTTGGATACCTTTCCCTCTCAGGCGATGCTTTTTGATCAGCAAGTCAGCTCTCTAACTCGTTCTCATTTCTTTCATTTAAGAAAAATGGCGGAATTGAGATCAGTTGTCTCGCGTGCTGAGTGGGCGATGCTGATTCCTGCTTTTGTTTCATCCAGGCTAGACTGTTATACTCCCTGTCCAGCTGCCTCAATGAATCCTCCTTCGACTGCTTACAAATGATTCAAAATGCAGCTACAAGATTCTTAACGAGGTCCAGCAGGTCCTCTCTCATTAGGCAAGGCAAGGCAACTTTATTTGTATAGCGCTTTTCATACACAAGGCAGACTCAAAGTGCTTCACATCACAACATGTCGTACAATAAAGTGAACTAAAATGGAAGAATTAAAATAAAATTAAAAAAACAGAGAATAAAAACATATTTGCAATACAATAGACAATTACACCTGTAAGTTCTGTCAGCATACTTTGGACTAGACCTGCAAGAATAACTGTGATGACCTACAATCCAAAGCAGAGAGAGAGGCAGCGTGCAAGCAGCGAGTTCATCACAGTTCATCAACTCTCCCTCGTGCAAACACGTCGGCAGGAGCAAGACCAGAGTTCGTTTAGGACTTAGAGGCTGTGTGTGCAGGATCAGATATTCCACTGGAAAAAAAAAGAGAAAAAGCTACGTCTGTTTCTTTACGTGGAGCTTTGTAAACAAGCAGGAGCGTTGCTATGACAACAGTGTAGCCCCCGCTAAGATGACAAAATGTGGTTTCATTGTAAAACACAGGAGTGGAAAATGGAAAAAAACGAATTTAGGGAAAAATAGAAATGGATTTCAAAGAGTCCTACACAAGTAATGTTGTTGCTTCAGGTACCAGCCGTCCAAGTCCCTCGCAGAAGTTTACCGCAGTGTTTACAAGGTGAGAAACCGCCTGCTGGCCTGTAAGAATATGGATTTCATCCAGACCAGATCCTCGTCACGTGAACGGAGGGTGAGTAAAACACATTCACTTTACATGTCAGATATCATTCTCAGTAAGATTTTCTCGTACATTCATGGATTCGATGTGTTTTCAGATTTCAGACAATCAGGACTCTCTGGACATGGACCCTCAGGAGCACTCGTTCACACGCACCATAGACGAGGAGGCGGAGCTAGAGGAGCGGGCCGACCGCGAGAGAGAGGAGGGGCATCAGGAGCAAGACGATGAAGAGGAGGACAGGGAGCACGAGGTCATGACGGCAGGAAGTGAGTGGCCGTGCCTGGATGTGCTTCAGTGAGCTTATCATTAATATCTGTGAGAGTGCAGAGTCACGTTAAAATAGATTATATTCAGTAATGAAGGTTTAATTAATCATGCACACATGCTCTGGCAGTTATCTATCTGATGTTTTTAACTTTGGAAATGAGTCTTAGATTTGTGATGTCATGGAAAGAAGAACAAACTGGTCAATGATTCAGACCAGAGCAAACGATTTAGAGGTGTGACGACGGCCTCAGTGTGTAGCATGAGCTTTAATTTCTTTGTGGGTGTATTATTGAGGTGCTGCTTCTCCTCTAACCCAGCATCTTGTGTGCGTGTGTGTGTGTGTATTTTGTGTGTGTGCATCCTGCACAACAGAAATCTTTCAATGTTTCCTCTCAGCGCGGGAGGTCGCTCGGAGCCGGGACAGAGAGCGAGCCAGCAGCAGCACCGGGCTCGGGTCTGGCTCTGTATCCAGGAGTGGTGGAGGAGGAGGAGGAGGTGGAGGAGAGGACGACTCCGTTCTGTCTCAGGAGGGGAGGAGGGGCAGTACAGGTCTCACAGAGGGTCAAGACCTGTACACGGCTGCCTGTAACTCTGTGATCCACCGCTGTGCCCTGCTGCTGCTCGGGGTGAGCCCGGTGCTGGGAGAGCTGTGCAAACAGAACCAGGAGGAGGGCCAGACCCAGTCTACCTCAGGAACACAGGAGTGTCTGAGCTTCATGACCAGGTCAGAGCAGAGCACACAGGGGTACAGTCTGGTGGAGGGGGGGATGAAGGCAAAGTATTAAGGGTAGTTTCATGTCATTTTGAAAACATATTTCAGGGTCTAACCAAGAACTTCCACCAGATACGTGTGCATTGTATGTCCGCTCTGGTCCGTTACGGCTCCGTGCACCCTCGTCCCTCAACACGGACAGCTGGAGTGCAGAGACAAAGGAGTTCCTGGGTTAATTACAGAATCAGCGCAAGATAATACGATGTATGTGGTTTAAAAATGTATTAAACCATTTAAAAGACATCAACAAACACAGAGAAGGTCGTTGTTCTGAACCGTCAAAACGGAGTGTTTTATTCTGAAAATAAACCGGAAGTTTTAATGTTGTTTCGGTGTCTGACTTCCTGTCCTGCTCGATCTGCTCTGTGGTAAATTGGTGCTCTGGCATCCTGCAGAAATAGAAGCCTTGCGTATCTGCTACGGAGGGCTCTGGACTGACGGAGCTGAGACGCAGTCAAAGCAAACACTTTGAATAAAGTGAAAATCAGCTCTGCTGCCGTAACGGGGCGGGGACAGACCGAACACGCATCTGGTGGAATTGGGCCGTTAGGCTGCATTCACCTTGTGAGCCTTAATAATGAATTCCAATTTTATGCTCCACCATTGTTGTTGACAAAGCTGATATCAGAAGTCCCGCCTCTGCTTGATTCTGATTGGTGGGTGAGGGAGACGCGAGCGACAAAGAATATGCTGATGCTGAGGGCGTTTTTGAGGGCACCATCCTTAGTGGACACAGGCCGTGAATCAGATTGATTTGAGTGCTTTCTGCCCCCTCTATAGGACGGTTGTTAGAGTAGGAGACAGAGACAGGCGGATTGACATGCAAAGAATATTCTTCTTCCTGCTTCCTGCTGTGCGCTCGTTCTTTGGTGTAGAACAGGCTTCTTGTTTTTTGTCCGTTACTATAAAACTATGAAGTCTTTAAAACTAACCGTGTAAACCTTTTCATTTTCTTTACGTGTGTGAAGTTAAATGATTTATGGAGCCACGCCTGCCCTCAGGTAGACAGGAGGAAGGTGTGTCTGCTGTTTATTCAATCAGACACTCCAGTTCAGTTCAGTTCACATCGTCACTGGAAACCTTTAACCCACTTTAATCTTGTTCCATCGAGTTTCATCTGAACTTCTACCTGCATCATATCTATGTTCCAGATTCCTCCTGATGGCATCTGGTTTCTGCTCTGCAGGGCTGGGCGTGTGTCTTCACTGTGAGGGGATTGAAATCTTTAAACGCATCACTCTGCCCTCCTTTGAATGTTCACACATCATGCATAGAGCCCGGGGATGTACTTGAGAGATTTAGTGGAGTGATGGGAGTGGTTCTGTCTTCTTGTTCAACTTCACAACCCCACAGAGTTTGGTAGAAGAGCGTGTTACCTGCAAGATTTACCGTAACATTCAGAGTACAAGACGCATTTTAAGTATCTAAATTTAAAAAGTTGGCTGCGCCCTCTACACCGGTGGTCCAAATGAACGTGCACTAAATCAAATTTTTCAAAGTCAGACTAACACACCTTGATAATGTGTTTGGGGGTTGATAACTCTTGCGTGTATACCCTAAACTGGTCTTCTGAGCATGCTCCACAGTCCTCCTGCAGGGCTGTGACCCGAAAGTCAAAGTGCATAAGTGCGTAGGGGGTACAAAATGTACAGAGCTGTAAAGTCAGCCATGTTTTCAGTGTTCAACATGCAACCACCAAGTTAGCAAGGTCAACCAGAAGAAGGTCAAACAGTAACTAGCTGAAAGCGGGCGTATATCGCCACCTACTGTAGAGGAGTTGGACATGTCTTTGTCAGTAACTGATTCTCCCTCTTTTATACTGAGACAGGGACAGTTGACCAATTAAACGCCTAATCGACCTGTAACCGTGGCTCCACTTGACCGTGCATGTAAACGTTCTGACAGTAAACTGAAGAGTCTCAAGAAGGAAACTGTGAAAGCCATTGTTCTGTGTTTAAGCGTGAATTTATGTCTAATTTCCAGCCATTTTTCTGGTCTTATTCATTGTGATTCAGGCAATGTTTCTTATGTTCTCCCCACACAACAGGATTTCTGATCCTAAATGTTGAACGTGTTTAATATGAATGATTTCAAATCGATGCACCGAGCAAATTGGGGAAGGTTAAATCACTCTGAACACACCTCACACCTCAGGAACACCTGGCAACATCATCTTCCTTTGCTGACTTTGGTCTGAAGGGGGGAGTCAGCCCCGAAATCGGCCCGATTGTCTTGTAGGGTCTCCCCCGCTTTCCACACATATTCATACCTTGAAGATTTAGGAAAAAGAAATGATCTCGCTGCACGAGAGGATACAGAAAGTCCTTCTTACATAGAATTACAAGACAAATCTGATGAGTGTGTCTCTGTGGTGTGTGTTTTTTTTTTTTGTAGGAGTGAGAGTCTGAGCGCGGAGAGCCGCTCTGTTCAGAGCAGCCCGAGCTACAGACTGATGAAGTCCAGGAGCGAGTCTGACCTGTCCCAGCCCGAGTCAGACGAGGAAGGATACACTCTGGTAGCTCACACTCCTCCCTTTCACCACATACACATGCTCTTTATTCTAACACATCTGTATTTGTCCGTGTATGATTTGCATCATGAGAAAGTTTAGAACTGATTGGAGAAGCTAAACTGTGCCTGTGTTTTCCTTTCAGAGTGGAAGGAGGAATGTTGACCTGGACTTGGCGTTCTCTCACAAAAAGAGAGGTAAATATCTGACCTGTCTGTCTAAATGTGAGGAGAAAAGATGCGTCAGGGTGTTAGTCGTCATCAGTCACCTGTTACTCTTGTCTCTCTGTCTTTCGATCCCTGTGCCGATAGTTTATTTGCTTCTCTTGGGCCAGTTGAGCCCCAAACGCAAGAGGAGCTGCAAGCAAGTAAACGATGGCATGTTTCCTCCTCTTTGTTAGCTCACTCCTCCATGAACCTGCATTCATCTGTCATGATAAGAGCCTCATTTTAAGCTTCACTTACAGCAACAATCTGTAACTCCTCCTCCTTCAAACAGTCGTTTCAAAGTCGATCTAATAGAACAATAACTTCCAACATGGAGAATGGCGTCTCTCTCATGTCCACAGAGCGCCCCGCTCGCCTGTTTTCAGCACTATGTAACTTTGGCAGCGGGTCAAGGTCATCTGGTGAGAAGAGCGTACGTCTTTACGGCGCTAGTTCACACAGCACCCTTCAGCTACAAAGCAGCCAGTTAGCCCGTCTCTGTACTGTTTGATACGACGGCTGAGAGGAAGAGGACGGAGACGGATGAAGATAAGAAGAGAAGAAGAGAGAGTGAGCGGGCAAGAAGCAGCGTGCACATCCCTGCAGATATTATTCAGAACAGACTGAGACGTAACGTTAGCCTGTATCGTTAGCTGTGTCATCGTTGTTTCATGTTTAGCAGCTTTACTGGCTGCAGAAAGTCGTCTAACTGAGTTATGTGGAGTGTAGAGGCTAGCAGAGTCAGATTTGTGCTGAATCCTGTAATATAACTGAACCTTGTCAGTCAACATGGGTCTTCTTTGGTTTTCTGACAACAACACCGCTCCTCTGCTCGTCAACAAATGCTCGTTGGGGAGCCATAGCGGCGCTGTCTTAGGACAGTGCAGTTGCACTCAGAAACCCTTGGAGGGCGCCAAAGCACACCAAACTGATTTCCTACATGGACACATACCGTATGTCGCAGAATTTCTCTGAATGTGGCCTGAGTGATCTGATTTCTTCTGTTGTATGTTTACACTTGTACTCGGAGCTGTCCACATGCGATCGGATCGCTCAGGTGACATGTTAACACCAGGTGTAATCAGAGCTTTTGACTTCAGGGCTCTTTAGTTGTTTTATAGAAGCAGAGATTTGGTTTCCATTTCACCTCTCAGCTGCAACATTTCCTCCTCAGTGGGCATCAGAGACCCAGTGCTCCCATTATAGATGACTCCATTACGGCTCATGAAGGCTTGTGCTGCATGAAGAATCAGCATTCAATGAGCTCTCCTGCAGTAATAATGCATCACACAAACCTCCTAAATGCTTCAAAGCCACATCCATCAATAGTGATCCTGTGCATTTATGCGTCTGAAAGGCTCTCTCTCTCTTCCTGTCTGCAGGTTTCCTCCACAGCTCTCCGGACTCCCTGGCTGAGTCCTGGTTCAGGGCCAAGCTCAGCCGGCAGCGCAGCTACAGCTCGGCCCACTCCTACGAGGAGTCGGACCTGGATCTGAGCCGCTCGCTGGGCATCTACGCTCTGATCGACAACATGGTCAGCTTCATCAGCGGGGACGTGGGACTCGCTCCGGCCTTCAAGGAGCCAGAGGAGAGTATGTCCACCAGCCCGCAGGCCACCATCCTGGCCATGGAGCAGCAACAGAGCCGGGCCGAGGTGAGGGAGGTCTTTGGCTCTCTGAAGTTCAATATCAAAGTGAAGCAAACGATCACTCTCCAATCAAAACGGAATCAGCTGTAACAACTTAAATTTATCCAGCAACTCCCGTCAGCTGGAAATCTGTCTTACTACACCTCGATAACCTCGATAAATAACAAGCCTTGAGGCTTTGTATAATTCCGACAACTGTACAGCGCATCGTGTTTTGCATGGATGGTTATTTTTTATTAACCCTTTGGATGCTTTGGAGACGAGCGCTTTGAAATCACGAAGGAAAAGATCGAGGTGGCAGAAAGAACGGACACCCCAGCAGAAACAACAATAGTGTGACAAGTATAAAAGAGTGTCTGAGGGGAAACAGAAGTCCACCACATTAGCACCTCGTTCATGCTGCAGCACCTCAATCGAAAGCATCCAGTCTAAGCACAGAGAGGACCAGTGTTACACTTTGATCAGTTACTGGGTTAACTGGTGCAGCTGAGTGCATCTGTTGCTCTCGTAGTAACAACAGAAGACGTAAAGTTTACTTTGTTTACTTTTTTATTTCAACAATGTCTTGAATTTTTTGGCATTATAATAAATTACTCACCAAAGAGGTTTAAGAGGTTTTCAATTGGACACTTTCCGTCTTCAGCAGCTGTTAAACTTTAAAATCAGTTTGTTGCTAAAGCTTTCTTTTAGCTTCACTTTTTTTTTTTTTTGGCGCCAATTAAGTTGAGAAAAAACGTTTTTTGGATTCAAATAATTCAGGTTAATTCTGCAGCTCTGCAGAGATGAGAACCAGACATTTTGTTGTAGAAAAATAAACGCTTCAGACTCAGTGTGCAAGGTGTCTGTTAGTTTGCAGAAAACTCCTGAAAAACTCCTGATATTTCCAGGAGTGAACACAAACAGCTGAATGTTTCTCTCTTCACCCGGAGTTTCTCCTCCAGCCTCCTCGTATTTATTCTGCAGAAAGTCAGAGTGAGCTGATGTGAGAACGCAGCAGGATATAATCAGGAGAATTCACCTCGAGCGAGTGGGGGGAGTGTGGTGTCTACTTGTGACCCTGTTCAGATATCCACTGACACTCTGTGTGATGATGTGTTTTTGTCTCCAGCTGCGGTTGGAGGCGCTCCATCAGATCGTGGTGTTGATCTCTGGTATGGAGGAGAAGGGCAGCCAGCCCGGGAGCGCCGATCGATCCAGCGGTGCATTCCAGTCGTCCTCGCTGCTCACCTCCGTCAGGCTGCAGTTCCTCGCCGGTTGTTTTGGCCTTGGTACGGTGGGCACTGGAGGGCTGAAGAGAGAGAGTGTGCAGCTGCATCACTATCAGGTACGAAGCTACTAACCTGCTCAACAAGAACGACAATGCGGCTGTTTCTGTAGTGAATCTTTTTCAGACAGACTACAGCAGAAAAACTTACAACCATTTAGTTTTGGTTATTTTGTTTTCATTAACTTAAATAACCTTGGCGGTTCATACTTTTCTTTCAGGATGGCGTAAAAGCGGCGAAGCGGAGCATCCAGATGGAAATCCAGACCGCCGTCCATAAGATCTACCAGCAGCTGTCCGTCACTCTGGAGAGGGCGCTGCAGGCCAACAAGCACCACATAGGTAAGAAAGAGTCGTGCTGTAGACCTGCAGAGGAGCTCTGAGAGTGACTGAGGTCACATGATTCACATAAACGTTAAATTAATGTAAAGATCTGTGACATAAACTTGGCAGCCTCATCGTTACTGTACCAACGTGAACCTGAGATCTGTCTAAACCTGCTCTCTTTAAACGTTCGACTTTAAAAACAGGTTGAGTCACATTACCTCGTACGGCGGCAGCTCGTCTGATTTGACCTCTCTCTGTCTGGTTCTGTCTCCATTCTAGAAGCTCAGCAGCGCCTCCTGCTGGTGACAGTGTTTGCTCTGAGTGTCAGGTACCAGCCCGTGGACGTGTCCCTGGCCATCTCCAGCGGGCTGCTCAACGTCCTGTCCCAGCTCTGTGGCACGGAGACGATGTTGGGACAGCCGCTCCAGCTGCTGCAGAAACCCGGAGTGTCTCAGCTCAGCACCGCCCTCAAAGTGGCGTCCACCCGCCTGCTGCAGATACTCGCCATCAGCACAGGGTGAGAGCTGCAGGAGGTCTTTAACTTAGATCTATAAACACAAAGAGCTGATGATTTAATCTCCCGTGTGTTTGCTCTGATTTTCAGCACGTATGCAGACAAGTTGAGTCCGAAGGTGGTGCAGTCGCTGCTCGACCTGCTGTGCAGTCAGCTGAAGAACCTGCTGTCTCAGGCGGGCGTCAGTCTGCTCGCTGCAGGAAAAGACCCGGAGGACAACAAACAGGAGGACGCCGCGGACTCTGAGAAGAAGGACTTCAGAGGTGATCAAAGAGTTTACTTCAATTTTTCTATGTTGCAAAAGATCGTAAGTTTCTCCTCCAGTGTTTGAGACCTGCAGTTTATTACATTTGGAGATATTAACGCATTATAGGCAGGGTTGGTCATTTCCTCCAGATCCACTTTTTAAGATGTTGGTTGAAATTGTCTTTAGGTCCTGACAGAAATTAATAACTCATGTGCTCTGAAAAAGGAACGAAGAAAACCCCTCATCTGTAGCAGTTGTAAGTCTGTAAAATCTTCGACCAATGTCTGCCACGAGGTACCAATCTGATGAACCAATCACAGCCTCCCTGTCTCCCTGCTCGTTCTCTACCCCTTGGGTGCACTAGCCCACACTCAAAGCGCGTCACCGATGACAGAGTTTATACTGCGAGTTTGTCGTTGGCCGTTTTTTTTTTAACATGTATTATGATAAAGTTTAGTGTTTACTTACCGCTGAATGAGACATGAGACGACGTAGTTTCTACACAATGCAGGCGATGAGCTGAGGTCCGCTTCTGGAGCAACGGCGCTCGTGCATGTAAGTGAGGGGCGTGGCTTTTGAGGGAACACAGAGGGGAGGGGGTGGGTGCAGACGGAGCACTGAGGGAATGCTACTTTCAACATCATGCTAATTTTTTGGAAAATAACAAACCCTGCCTTTAAGGTAAGCTGCTGCTCTTCATGAGCCCAGATTTTGATTAACACACATTTTCTTCACGATTGGAGTTTGTACAGCGGAGATAAAAAAAAACGACTTCTAGCCACGGCCACACCCTTTGAGTTATGCTCACAAACTGAAGGATTTCTTTCTCATTACGGTCTCTTCTAGGAATAAGACCAAATTTGAGCTGAATTGGATGAACCTCCAAGGAGGATTTAATCCTAGAAGGACCCCAGATCGGTCCTTTAATTGAAAGCCGCCGTTCAGAGCACTTTTTTTTCCCTTTAGCCGTGTTGAAATTTGAAGCAGTGTTCAATAAAACTTAGTACGTGATGTCATCGTATTTATTTGTTGTTTTTCAGCTCTGATCCGTAAGCAGCACACCGCCGAGCTTCATCTCGGAGACTTCCTCGTCTTCCTCAGGAGAGTCGTGTCCTCTAAGGCCATCCAGTCCAAGATGGCGTCCCCGAAATGGACCGAAGTGCTGCTCAACATCGCCGCACAGAAATGTTGCTTGGGTAAAAAAAACAGCAAATACAGTCTGATAAATAGTTAATATGATAAACACACAGCTAAAAAAACGATGACCCTCTTGTTGGTGTTTAATGGTAGGGGTACCACTGGTGGGAAACCTGAGAACTCGTCTCCTGGCTCTCCACGTTCTGGAGGCCGTCCTGCCCGCCTGTGAGGCCAACATGGAGGATGACCAGGTGACACAGGTAGGCGTCTTCCTTTGCTTCACACCTGTCTTTAATACCAGACGCTGTCGGACTCTAAGCGGACATGTTGGCTCTCCTCCAGGTCGTCGAGCGGCTCTTCGCCCTGCTGTCTGACTGCATGTGGGAGGCTCCCATCGCTCAGGCCAAACACTCCATCCAGATTAAAGAAAAGGTTCAGGAGCTCAAACTCCAGGTGGGGAACACGCCGTCGAGTGTGTATGTGGGTTATTATTTTTCTGAGTGACTGACGGTTTGTTTGATCCACAGGGAGAGGCAGAGGAGGAGGACGAGAACCTCCCCATACAGGAAGTGTCTTTTGACCCCGAGAAGGCTCAGTGCTGCGTGGTGGAGAACGGACAGGGTCTGACTCATGGCAGCGGGGGAAAAGGTTACGGCCTGGCCTCCACAGGGATCTCCTCTGGATGCTACCAGTGGAAGGTCAGTTGATTTATTATCTCCACCAGCGGTACAGAGAATTAGTTCAGCTCTGATACCGGCACCAGATCGGCCTCTGACTCGGCCTTAAATATGATTTCTGCAAATAAAACATTTTAAAACTACCTCACCTGAAAAAAACAAATGAAACCGCAAGACAGGAACTAAACCTGACTCCCTAACTTCACCTATAACAAGGGAAACATTAGTACAAAAGAAAATGTCAGTTCACCTCTACTGCTTCTCAACCTTGAAGCCTAAATTCCACCAGAAGTGTGATGCGTTTTATGGCAGCGGAGCTGATTTTCACTTTATTCAATGTGTGTGCTTCCACTGGCTCCGCTCCGCTGCGTCTCAGCTCCGTCAGTCCGGAGTCCTCTGCAGCAAAAACACGAGGCTTCTATTTCTGCAGGATGTCGGAGCACGGAGCATCAATTTACCACAGAGCAGATCGAGCAGGACAGGAAGTCAGACACTGAAACAACATTAAAACATCCGGTTTATTTTCAGAATAAAACACCCCGTATGTGACCGTATCTGTGTTTGTTGTTATGTTTATAAGAGTTTTATACGGATTTATACCACATACACGTTATTATCTCGCGCTGTGAGAGGGAAGGAAGGAGGATAAAATATGTTTGAAGGGGCAACCTGCTGAGCGGCTGACATCCTCTAACCTTTTGACTTGTTTATTTTTTTGTAGTTTTACATCGTGAAGGAGAATCGAGGGAACGAGGGAACGTGTGTTGGCGTTTCTCGATGGCCCGTGCACGACTTTAACCACCGCACCACGTCTGACATGTGGTTATACCGAGCATACAGCGGGAACCTTTATCACAACGGGGAGCAGACACTAACACTCAGCAGCTTCACTCAGGGAGATTTCATCACCTGCGTCCTCGACATGGAGGCCAGAACCATCTCTTTCGGGAAAAACGGAGAGGTGAGAGACAAACAGACTCACCTGTTCGACACCAGACGCTGAGGCAGCGTTAAAAACTTCATTGTTATGGTGGCTACTAGGGATGTAAAGATTAATCGTGAGGCAGTTAAAAATCAATTCAAAGTTGTCAAGGTTCACATCAGTACTCTGACAGTACAACAAACACCTAGCTGTGGGAGTGTCACCCACCTGGGGGAGGGGTTACTGCCCTTTGTGATGTCATGAAGGGAAAATCTCCAAACGGCCTGTTTGAGTGCACATTTTCTGAAAAGTGGAGCAGGCAAAAGACGGAGAGGATGGACTTTTCTCATCATTGGGGGGTTTTTCCTCACTGCAAACGTTGCCCTGTTTAATATATAATTGCTAAATTAGGAGCCGAACAGTGTGCGGACATTTCTCTTTTTTCTGCAGTAAACTTCATACATCAGTCATCCCAAGAGTCTGGCAGCTGAAGGCAGCGACTTCTCTTCCTGAATCTCCGTCAAACACCGAGCATAAAATCACTTAATGTCCCCAAATAGACTGCAAAGAAAGTCAACAAAAAGAATGTCACGAGCGTCAGTATCTCCTGTGTCCATATCTAACAGATATCTTGTGATGTTTTCTAACAGGAGCCAAAGTTAGCGTTCGAGGACGTGGATGCTACAGAGCTATATCCCTGTGTGATGTTCTACAGCAGCAACCCAGGAGAGAAGGTGAGAATGGACCCAGCTGCTCACCGGTCTGAAAAGCAAACCCCACACCATCAGGAGGAGTTTCTGCCTCACGTCTCTTGGTGCACTCGTTTTCTTCTTAGTTTACTAAGACAATGAATTTCTAGTTTTCTGTCTTCTAAACTCTGCCAACATTTCGAGATCCTCGGTGACATGCCCGCTTCTAACCAGGAATATGACCTCAATCATTTATGTCTGGGTTTCGAGGGCTGCAGAAATTTCTGCCCACCTTTTTTCCTTCGCCTCTTTATCGTGGTAAAAAGACGACGACCTGTCAAACTCCACCAGTCTCGCCTCCTTTTCGGTTTTCTGCTCTAAAGTTTTAGTTATGTTTTTCCACCAGGTGCATGATGGGAAATAATCTCCAAATAAATGTAGTTGTTGTCTTGCAGTTAGTGACCCTCTAAGATCCCCAGACGGTGACTAAAACCCTGTGAGTTGCCGACAAATCGTCTTTAGATGCGAGAGGGTGTTGGACGTTGCTCTTTAAAAACTCTTTAAAGGTGGAGTCAGTAGAAATGTTTGTAAACACAACATTCAAACTGGGCCCCTCCTCCTGGGCTCATCCCCCCCAGAAGCTCACTCTCACTGCAGGACGTGTGGATGTTTACTGCTTGCACCTACGCTGCGAGCTAACGCACGCTAGCACAAGCTAACCACCGGTGTTTGTCACCTGCCTGTCCAACAGGAAGCAGACCAACTCCACGTCCACGGGTAAAAGACAACACAAGGTTCACCCTCGTTTTAGAACGAGCTTTATCCGCTTGGTGTTTCAGCTCACTGTGATTATATTTTCTCTTCTTTGCTGCTACGTCCACGTCCGTCATATTCGCCGGTTTTAATCGCGTCCAATCACTGAATTGTATCTACTCCTAAACTCACCTGCTGCGCTGTCATTGGCTGGAGGAAACACACCAGCTCCGCCCAGAAACGTCCCGAGTCAATCAAAACAAACCAGAGCAGTAAAATCCAGTCAGAGGACAGGGTCTCTGCAGACACAGACACCAGCACACATGTATGGAGGCCCAGAAGGGATGATGGAGTGTTTAATATATCCTGTTTACCTTTCCAGGTGAAGATCTGTGACATGCAGATGAGAGGAACACCCCGAGACCTCCTCCCAGGTGACCCGGTCTGCAGTCCGATGGCCACCGTCCTGGCCGAGGCCACCACGCAGCTGATCCGGATCTTACACCGCACCGACCACTGGACCCATCACATCAACAAGACCATGATCGAGCGGCTCCACAAGATCAAGCCCTGCTTCAGAGAGTCAGCCAGTGCATCGGGCGGCGGTGGGGGTCAGAGGCTAAAGAAGAGCCGCTCTGTGCAAAGCCGCGAGGAGCACGACGCCCAGAGAGAGAGCCAGGATACGCCGACTAGGACGGAGGAGGAGCGCGGACGCCACGGACGGCAGCACGGTCTGGGGGAGCTGTCGGAGCACCACCTGAGGACGCTCTGCACGGAGGTGTGGCCGGTCCTGGCCATCATCGGAGGGGCGGATGCAGGTCTGCGTGTTGGCGGAAGATGTGTGCACAAACAGACCGGGAGGCACGCCACTCTGCTTGGCGTGGTGAAGGAAGGCAGCACGTCTGCCAAGGTGCAGTGGGACGAAGCCGAGATCACCATCAGGTACTGTTTGAAACCTTTACTTTGACACCTTTTGTCACCTGTTCTCTGTGTGTCGATTTGTTGGTACTGTGAGCCAGTTAGGACCCGAGGCGAGCTTTGTCTTTGATGAACTTTATTTTATTTTATTGTCAAAGTGTTTATGGTCATGTACATGTGTCGTACTTGAACTAACTCCTACTTGGACATTCATGCCATTAACCACAAAAAGAGGTCAGTGTGGAGAAAGATACCCATTAACCCTTTCACGCACACTGTTCTCTACAGAGACCAGCTACTAAATGCATGAGGTTTTAATGGAATGGTTTCACATCAGCCACTTTAGAGGACGTTAGTAACGTAAATATCAACCATTCAAGATCAGGGAAGCTCCGACTCGGGAGAAGTACAATAATCTTAGTGAAACCACACATGAAGATTCTTTGGACAAAAAACGGCTATGACAAGCCTTGAATTGGGCCACGCCCCCCTGATGGTTGTTGGGGGCAAATCAGGCCTTCAATGTGTGCAGCGTAATTCATTCTCCCTCAGGGTAGGCTGTATGTCCTAACCCCCTGAAGACCCCCTTTTTCATGAGAGAAGGAAATAACATCTTTCTCTGCTTTTTACCACCAACTGACATTATTTCTATTTATCCACTGACTGGTTTTAACTGCCTTAGGCCCCGCGTCCACCTGGCGTTTTTTCCGGGCAGGGCTTGGGAGCGTTTCCATGAAGCATTTGTGCGCTGAGAAGAAAAGCGCTGCACGTCCGTCCTGTCTCTATGACAACAGTCTGTCGACAACGGCCGCTGTATGAGCGACACTGCTCCGTTACTTTTTACTGCATGTTTTATATTTGAGATCGTTTATTTCCTGATCAGACACGGAGCGAGGAGGATGTGGGTACAAGACTCGATCTGTAGGAGACAAAACTACGGGGAATATCAGACATCTGGAAAAGAGCGCCGGTGACGTCAACAGCACCTTTCCGAAAAGTTGAAAGATTTTCAACTTGAGTGCTCGGCTGGCCTCACAAAAATAGCAGAGCAATCAGAAACATAGACGTTGGGCGCTGCGCTTTTCTCCGGGCGGCGGCCTGCAGCTGCAAACACTCTCTACTCATAGATAAAAATGCTGGTGCTCAGAAAGAAAACCGCTAGGTCGACACCGGGCCTTATCTGACATCTCCTTAACAATCTTTCTCAGACCTTGTCCACACACTCCCAGTTCTCCCAGTAATGACTAAGTTGACGAGCTATGAACCCACTACATCCCACCTTCTACCGGACAAAGCCAAAACACAATAAACAAACACATAACAAACAATCATTTTTGTCATATCAGCTCTCAGATGTGCTTTAAAGTGCTCTTGAGTGTTTGGTGCTTTTTTCCATATTTCCCGTATCTTGTCTCCTACGGTTTTTCAAAATGTCACCTACAAGTAAGAGGCAGTAAACGTTCTACTGTACTCACAAAACATTCTGTAGCTTTCACTTAATGTGCTGCAACAAAAGGCTAGATTGTTTTATTCTCTTTAGCACCAAGTAGTGGGTCCATGGAGTTACAGTTTCCTCTGCTGTGCATTCACCAAGAGATGACAAAGTTCAGTCAGAGCCGTGTTATGGTGCCACCTAGTGGCTGCTTGAAGCTTAAATCCTACTTTTATGTGATCTTTTGCTCTTGAACCTTTTCTGACTTTTGCATATTATAAACACTGCATAATGTAAAAACAAAGACTGTAATCAGGAGGAGGGACTCGTGTTTGTAGGTCTCACAGCATTGCTTTGCATGAATCTCTGTTCTATGTCCTGTCGTGTTGAAGGCTGACGTTGATGAAATGTATTTAAAAAGACAGACGAAGCTCAGTGTTTGTTCACGTCCCTCTCGCAAGCTGCACGAGCCTCCTGCTTTTACTCACTTTTCATCCTTCATTGTCCCGCCCTTCTTGTTTCCACGTCTCTGTTATTGACTCCTCTGCTCTGCTTTATTAACCCTTTGCTCTTTTTGCACAGCTCCATAACTCAATGAGGGGCATGTTTTCACTTCCACACATTCCATCGTCTGTGTGGCATGCTGTGCTCTTTCTCTCCTGCCCTGTCCCTCACTTTGTGTTTCCTTCCCTTGTCTCCTTTCACTCTCCACTCCCTTCGATTAAAGCTTCCCAACTTTCTGGTCGCCTAGTGACACTCCCCTCTACAACC
The DNA here is from genome assembly GCA_020745685.1 of Tautogolabrus adspersus. NCBI lineage: Eukaryota > Metazoa > Chordata > Actinopteri > Labriformes > Labridae > Tautogolabrus > Tautogolabrus adspersus. The sequence continues at coordinate 35,465,090 of CM036535.1, read as the reverse complement.
TGGAGCCCTGCGAGCCGCTGCCCTTCGACGTGGCGCGTTTCCGCGGCCTCACCGCCTCACTGCTGTTGGACCTGACCTACCTCACCAGCATTCACGAGGAAACGGCCGCCAAGCTCAGCGCACGCCGCCACGAGAAGAAGCATCGCAACGCAGCATCCACCGGGCACGAGCCAACCGGTAACGATGACAAAGCAGACAACGGGGGGCACAGCCGCAGTGACCAAAAGGATAACACCGGAGCTTCTTCTGGAACGAATCCCACCGCCTCCGACCTCCGGGTGTCCCACAGTCTGGAGGAGGTGAAAGCACACGTGGCCCCGAACTCAAAGTCAGAGAGTGAGATCTCCTCCGTGGTCAGCGGAGGGAACGAGGCTCTTTTCGCTGAAGCCACTCACACCCCGGCTGAAGGGAACAGGAAAAAAGGTCACGATCACGTCAGCTCTCGCAGTCACGAGCACTCTCCATCCTCCATCGCCACGCAGTCAGAGATCCACGCCGTACAGCTGTCCTACCTTTACCTGGGAGCCATGAAGACCCTGAGCGCCCTGCTGAGCTGCAGCAAGTACGCGGAGCTGCTGCTCATTCCCAAGGTACTGCAGCGGCTAGATTTAGTCATACAGTAAATGTTGTTAACGTACCTTGATTATATTCTTTGTGGTCTTTGATGTTTTTGGTAACAAAGCGACCGGACTCCACTGACAAACACCAAAGTTTTACCTCACACATCACAGGAACTGATTTTCCACCTGTTCACTTTAGAGCTGTGTTAATGGTAATGTAATTGTTACAAGTGTGACACTGCTGCATCTTTGAATGTCTCATTTCACTTTAACAAACTCTCAGACAGCTCAGCTGACGAGTCCAAAGTCAGATCCACCTGATGACATCACACATTGACCTTTGTTACCGTTCCTTTTGAGCTGTTTGACGTCAGTTTGGGATCCCTAACCACTTCCTGTTTCTGTGCTTAAGTTACTGCCAATTTCCAAATAGTCTGTGTGCGTGGCAGTCCGTCAGCACTGTGCACTACAGCGCTCTTCGCTGCCACTCTAGACTATGGTCGTGTTACCACAGCAAGCGCCGTGGTCCACCTTCGGAGCGTGACAGCAGCGCCACTGCGCTCTGCTCCGTTTCAAATACGCTGAGTCTACATGTACTGTATTTTCGACAGAGCCCGCTGCAAGCACGCACCAAGCTGAACAGAATAGAACGACCCTGACAATAAGTCAGACAGACTCCTGATCGTATATTCCATCACTTTGTCAACATTATGTCAAAACAGGCACCGAGTGAACAACAGATCATCCTCAGAAAGACAAAGCGACGTGTTGTTTGCACGTTTTTCTCTTTATTCCTGCGTGATCTTGTAGTTCTCCTGTGATCTTTTTTTTTTTTTTTTTTTAAGATTTATTTTTGGTCTTTTTGTGCTTTTATTGGAGAGATAGGACAGTGGATAGAGATGGAAATCAGGGAGAGAGAGAGTGGGGATTGACATGCAGGAAAGAGCCACAGGTTGGATTCGAACCCGGGCCGCGTTGAGGACCATAGCCTCCATATTTGGGACGCGCGCACTAACCACTGCGTCACCAGCGCCCCAATTCTCCTGTGATCTTGTATTTCTCCTGTGATCTTGTATTTCTCCTGTGATCTTGTAGTTCTCCTATGATCTTGTAGTTCTTCTGTGATCTTGTAGTTCTCTTGTGATAAGTGTACAGCTGCTCATGGCTGCGCTCCGCTGGGCACAGGCTCCAGAAATTGACCCAGTGCGGCAGGGCACGCGCCGTCTGACGAAGCAAAATTGTGTCGCTGACGAAACGCAGCGTGCACCGAGTATGTGGAAATTGGCAGTTTGTTGTGCTTCAAACATGCAGTTTAAAATGCCATTTATCGCAGTTACCGGCCCTAAATAATATATAGATGTTGTTGGATCTGAAATAAGATAAAAGTCAAACAATGCATAGGCAAACTAAGTTAAAGGAAGCAGCGATAGATCAGCCCACGTCCCATGATCTGCAAGACAAAACAAGGTTTCCTCAATGGAGTCTGGTTCCATTTCAGATATTGTGCAGTATGCAATGGTATAAAATGTGTGTCAGGTGGCTACTTTGGGTAAATGATCATACCTGCAGGACATCCTGGTCAAACTCTGTCACATTTATTCCCACCTCTCCGCTCTTCTTATATCCAGGTGTTACCTGACGCTGCTCCCAGCGGGCACAACGCTGATCTCAACACCAGCTCTGGTGGGAGCACGTCTGCCACCTCACCTGTGTGTCAGGAGGAGGTGGAGATGAGGGCGGCTCTGCAGTTTCTCATGCGACACATGGTGAAGCGGGCGGTGATGCGTTCCCCGATCAAACGGGCCCTGGGTCTGGCTGACCTGGAGAGGGCGCAGGCCATGATCTACAAGCTCGTCGTGAACGGTCTGCTGGAAGAGCCGAGTGGAGGAAAAACCAAACCAGGTGAGAATATCCAAATATGTGATCTTTAATCAGAGCTTTGAGGGTTCTTTAATGTTTAAATAACAGCAACAACTGGCTTTTTTAATTTCAGATGAATACTTGTTTTCATTGTTTTAAGTCCGATCGGACACAGGTGCTGAAGCACAGAGGCAGAGCACTTTTTCTTAAAGGTGCAAAGGGACTCTGCAGATCAAATAGAGTTTTTAGTTTGTTCCACCACCAGGGGGCGACAAAGGAGAAGAGTCTTGTTAGCGTCTTAGGACCCTGTTGTGAAGGTTGGATCAGACGCCTTTCATTGACAGAGCGTAGTGGGCGGGAGGGAGTGTAGACCTGGATCAGAGAGTTTAGGTAAGGAGGAGACGTTTTTGTGGCTGTTTTGTCAGCGAGCAGCAGAGTTTTAGATTTGATGCGAGCAGTGACTGGGAGCCAATGTAAGGAGATGAACAGCGGAGTGACATGTGCTCTTTTGGGGCTTTGGATCATCTGCAGGGGTTTGATCAGTAAAGAGTTGCTATAGTCAATGCATGATATCACAAGAGCCTGAACCAGGAGCTGTTTAGTTCTGACAGGTAAGGTCTGAGCTTCCTGATGTTATTCAGGGCAAATCGACATAACCGGGCGATTGAGGCCACTTGAGTCTTAAAAGCTCTCTAAGTATGACACCCAGGTGCCTGCAGACTTTGTGGGCATGAGTTTGGTTGTACCAATCTGGATATTGATCTGTGGTTGTATAGAGGGACTGGCTGGGATGACAAGGAGCTCAGTCTTTGGTTGAGTTGAAGGTGGGTGACGTTTGAAGCTCTTGTTCTACTCTGAAGACGGATTCCAGATCTTCCTAAAGTGTATTTATGATTTTAACCTCTGTGTGTGTTTCTTTCTCCCTCAGGTGTGAGAGTTGAACCAGAGGGGGAGGGTTTAGAGGGGGAGCAGTTGGCACAGACCCCCATCACCACCAGCCCCTCGGCCTCCAGCACCACTTCCTTCATGAGCTCCTCTCTGGAGGACACCACCACCGCCACCACACCGGTCACAGACACAGAGACGGTCCCGGCGTCAGAGTCTCCGGGGGTCATGCCCCTCAGCCTGCTCAGGTGAGAACAGACGTCTGAACATACAGTCTGTGCAGCGATGCGAAAATATACAATGATTATTTTAATGTCTCTGCGTGTTGTGACTACAGGCAAATGTTCTCCAGCTACCCCACCACCACCCTGGTTCCCAGCCGTCGAGCTCAAACCCCCCCGGTGTCCTCTCTGCCCACCTCCCCCTCAGACGAGGTGGGACGCCGGCAGAGTCTCACATCCCCCGACTCCCAGCCCCACAGACAGCAGAACAGAACAGGAACCTGTAAGTATAACCGATGGTGACACCTGTTAATATCAGTGTTATGTTGTGTTGGTGAAAATCGTGCATGTGATCGTTATAAGAGAGGCTTAAAGGAGATTCCTGAAAATTCCCTTTGACTTACACAAGCCCCAAATCTAAGCCCCAAGTTTAAAATGGGTACTGCAGTCCATATTTAAACATCAGCTAAATGCTGAAGCTTCATTGTCTTCGACTTGGCAATCTGTGTGAGCATTGACTCTAGGGAGGAGGGGGCGGGGGGAGACAGCTCTCTCCAATGTTTTACATTTGGACTGCAGTACCCATTTTAAACACTAGGGGTCAACCAAAACAAAAACTAGTTTTGCTACAATCTTACATCCCATATTATCCTTTCATATCTGTACACATTGTTCTGGTTGTTTCTTCCAGCTCTGTCCGACCCGAGCAGCAGACTGTCCACGTCTCCTCCTCCTCCAGCCATCGCTGTGCCGCTGTTAGAGATGGGCTTCTCTCTCCGACAGATCACTAAAGCTCTGGAAGCCACCGGTGAGTCTCTCTAAAGCGAGCCGTTCTCTGTACGATTGTATAAAAGTGGTGGTGGAACGTCAGCTCACTCTGTGTGAGTGAATTGTTTACGATGCACGACCACAGCTAACGATTTATGTGCTCACACTGTACGACCTGATTGAAAGGAATTACCTGAGAGCTCACACTGTACAAGGCGTAATCAGGACGAGGCATTCACGACTGCCAATAAGTTTTCTTTGAATAACTCCCACAGACGGAGGTCACATCTGTGCGTGTTTCAGTTTTCTCACACGCACTGTTCAAAATCAAACACCTCACACACTCTTACACACACACACACACACACACACACTCAGCGTCGCCAGTAATAACAAGCTAACTCGCAGCTAAGTCATAACAAATCAGTTGACAGATTACACAGGCATGCCTGCTGTTGCCATGGTGATTTCACCAAGTTTTTGCAAACACAATCGGTAAAAATCCCAGTTTTCTGTGGGGTTGTTGCTCTGCTCTCGCTGTGTGAGTGTGGGCAGTTGTATGACCAACATGTAAGAAAATCATCTGACCAGTAGGGAGCAGCTGATTGGGTCGTAATCGGCCGCCATGCCCTCCTGATCGCTGCACGACTACCGAGGATTGAACGGGCTGAAATTCGTCCAGCTTCAGAAATTCTATCTAAGTCGGCCTTAAATCTTTCAGTGTACGTCTGGGAAAGAAAGACCGATCTGACTTTATCACTATGTGTTTCTGCTCCCTCAGGTGCTCGAGGAGAAGCAGACGCTCAGAACATCACGGTGCTCGCCATGTGGATGATTGAACATCCGGGCAACGAGGACGAGCACGACGAGCGACACTCCCAAGGAGGCGGCGGTGGAGGAGTTGGAGGAGACGGGTCGGACTCTTCCTTTGCGATGGCCTCTTCTGGAGGGAAATCTGTGGACCGGAGCTCGTACCTGTGCTCACCTGGGGACATCGCCAACGCCGACGCTTCAGAGATGGAGGAGGGCTTCAGCGAGAGGTACAGGTCGCATGTCAAAAAGTAAAAGTAGTGGACGAGAAATGTGTTGGATCTTAATCATAATGACTTATTTCACATTGAACCACAGAACAGTGTTTATTTTGTTAGACTTTGTAAAATAAAGAGTGTATTTGTGTTTTCCGTAGTCCTGAGGGTCTGGATCAGGACGCCGCGTCAGCCTCCAGCGGCGCTCCGCTCAGAGGACGCTCTGCTGCCGGCCGGAAACACCGCTTTGACCTCGCTGCTCGCACACTGTTAGCCCGTGCTGGTGAGAACGTTTTACAGATACACCTCTCAGTTTTTCATTCTGTATCTTAAAACAAAAAACTCACACTTCTTCTCTTCTGTTTACTCCTCCTGTCCTCCTCAGCCGGTCTTTACCGCTCGGTGCAGGCCCACCACAGCCAGTCCCGGAGGGAGGTGTCGTCCCTCCAGCAGCAGCAGGACCCGGGTGCCCTCTACGACTTTAACCTGGACGAGGAGCTGGAGATGGACCTGGACGAGGAGACCATGGAGGCCATGTTCGGACAGGACCTGGCCAGTGACACGGACATTCTGGGAATGTGGATCCCGGAGGTACTGGACTGGCCAACATGGGTGTGTGTGACTTTACGCTGTGGCTCGAGGGCCTGCCATCATTCTGCTCTTTACCCCCCTCTGCTTCCCCTCCCATGCACAGTAACTCATAGTGAGCATGCAAAGTGCACAATCAGACACTCTTACCCCCCCCCCCCCCCCCCCCCCTCCCCCATCCCCGCTCAGCTTAACTAACCGGCATGAAATGAAAGACTAAACTCCTCTGAGTGCTGCTTGGAAAATAACTCATTGATTCATATTTCTAACTCGGCACATTGCAGGAAAGTTTTCTGTTGTTTGAAGCCTGACAACTGTGTCGGTGTGTGTGTGTGTGTGTGTGTGTCTGTGTCCGTGTGTGTGTGTGTCTGTGTCCGTGTGTGTGTGTGTCTGTGTCCGTGTGTGTGTGTGTGTGTGTCCCTGTGTGTGTCTGTGTGTGTGTCCCTGTGTACGTGTGTGTGTGTGTGTGTGTGTGAGTGTGTGTCCCTGTGTGTGTCTGTGTACGTGTGTGTGTGTGTCCCTGTGTGTGTACGTGTGTGTGTCTGTTTCCATGTGTGTGTGTGTGTGTGTGTGTATCTGTCTGTCTGTCTGTGTGTGTGTGTGTGTCCGTGTGTGTACGTGTGTGTGTCTGTGTGTGTGTACGTGTGTGTCTGTGTGTGTGTCTGCGTCTGTGTGTGTGTGTGTGTGTGTGTGTGTCTGTTTCCGTGTGTGTGTCCCTGTGTGTGTACGTGTGTGTGTCTGTGTATTGTAATATGAATGTGTGTGTGTATGTGTGTGTCTGTGTCTGCGTCTGTGTGTGTACGTGTGTGTGTGTGTCTGTGTATTGTAATATGAATGTGTGTGTGTCTGTAACGACTCCCTCCCTCGCAGCACGTCTGTGAGACAGACGACAGAGACGAGGTGGTGGTGTGCGAGCTGTGCGAGGCCAACGTGGCGAACTTCAACCAGCACATGAAGAAGAGTCACCCTGGCTGCGGACGCAGCGCCAACCGGCAGGGTTACCGCAGCAACGGCTCGTACGTGGACGGCTGGTTCGGCGGGGAGTGTGGGAGTGGAAACCCGTACTACCTACTCTGTGGCACCTGCAGAGAGAAATACCTGGCTATCAAAAGCAAAGCCAAAGTCCCCATCGTGGAGAGGTACGCACACCTGAGATCAAATAAACACAGTTTAAACAAGAGTTTCCTTTTTTGGCTGTTTTATCATTTAAATGTCTCATGAGCATTGACTCAAGGGAGGAGGGGGGGGGGGGGGGAGACAGCTCTCTCCAATGTTTTGAATCTGGATTGCAGTACCCATTTTAAACACTAGGTGTCAGAGTTACATCACCTGCCCAGGGGCAACGGATGGAAATTAGCTAGTTAGCTAAATCTGGTACAAAGCATCTCTTCTCTTCTGAGACTAATGTTTTTTTTTTTGTACAATGTCCCTGATTCAAATAAACTAATAAACAAACAAACAAACATACTGCTCCTTTAAAGGATGTTTAACCGATACATTCTCATGATGTTTTGTTCTTTGAAATGTCTTCAGGTATAAAGGGCAGGCTCCGGACCTCCTTGGGAAGCAGGACAGTGTCTATGAAGGTGTGAATAATCTCAGTAATATAACATGATGTGTTTAATGTTCATGGAATGACATGGCGACGTGTTTTTCTTTGGTTATAAACGCTTCACGTGTGTATCCGTCCCGCCTGCAGAGGACTGGGACATGCTGGATGTGGATGAAGATGAGAAGCTGACGGGGGAGGAGGAGTTTGAACTCTTGGCCGGTCCGTTGGGTCTCACTGAGCGAAGGACCGTACCCGAGGCAGTTCAGTTCCCTGACAGCGACCCGTTGGGAGCCTCTGTTGCCATGGTGACTGCCACAAACAGCATGGAGGAGACGCTGCTGCAGATCGGTGAGGAGGACAGATTTAATGTGTTGGTCTTTAGTGTGCTGTGTCAAGTTTCTCGCCGGTCAACATGACTGTGTGTGTTTGTGTTCAGGCTGTCAGACATCAGTGGATAAGAGTTCTTCGGGCAGGGTGACCCTCGGCGAGCAGGCGGCGGCCCTGCAGAACCCTCATGACCGCGTGATGGCTCTGAGGAGGGTGACGGCTGCAGCTCAGGTGCTGCTGGCCAGAACGATGGTGATGAGAGCGCTTTCCCTGTTGTCCGTCAGGTAAGATACACTCTGTCAGACTGTCTGTGTGCGTTCAGATCTCTGCTGTTATCACCTTTACAACATGGAATCAACTGGACACCATTTTTTAAACAACTCATGCAGACGTTCCTTGTATATTGCAAGCAGCCTCTTCACTTCTCAAAGCATGCTGGGACATATAGCGACGCAGACCTGGCCTGCTGCTCCATTTTTTATAATCTTTCCTCCGTCATGAGGTCATCAAGGTGCATTTAAAGTAAATGTTGGTCTACTGCTCAGTAAATAAAGCTAAAAATAAAGCGTGTGGAGTGCTGCTACAACAAGTGAGCAGAGGAGGCAGAGAGACTCGCGCTCTAGCCCAGGCTGAGAACTCGACTAGCGTACAGAAACACTTAACAGATGGCACTAAAAGATGCTCACAGACTGACCGATGATGAACACGATGGAAATCACCTCACATGAAGACACTTTAAACCTTTTAGAAGACCCCCAAACACGGACTGAGACTAATATACAGGTGTGACTTATATTCAGGATTTAACAGTTATAAGCCTACATGACTTGTCTCTCTTCCCTCCTCAGCGGCTCGAGCTGCAGCCTTGCAGCCGGTCTGGAGTCTCTGGGTCTGACTGACATCAGGACTCTGGTCAGGCTGATGTGTTTGGCGGCTGCAGGTCGCGCCGGTCTCTCCACCAGTCTCATATCCGGCTCCGGACACGCTGAGAGACCCAGAGGGGCCGCCAAGGCCAGCAAACCCATCTCCTGTCTGGCTTACCTCAGCACCGCTGTGGGCTGCTTGGCCTCCAACAGTCCCAATGCTGCCAAGTTGCTGGTGCAGCTCTGCACTCAGGTATACAGAGACACTGATCATCAGACAGGTAGACCTTAGATCGTAGCTTATTATTAACACAGGTTATTTTGAGACATATAATTAGAGTGATTAATGCTACCAACACAAGTACCAGACAAGATCAGCAAAGAAATAGGACACCACTTTGTCCACTAGGGGCGCCAACATCGACTTAAACCAAACGTTCCTCTGGTTTAAGGAGCTTTAAGTGAAAACATTTTTTATTAAAGCTGTAGCTCATAAAGGACTGTGAACAAGTGGAAGTCCTCCAAACGGACGACCCGGGTTTTGAATCCGACCTTTGACTCCTTTCCCACACGTCACTCCCCACTCTCTCACTCTGTTTCTGATTTCTGGCTCTAATCCCCCTCACTGCTTCTAGTTATCTTATATTTTGTTTTTGTTTTTTATTAAAGCTGCAACATTTTCTGCCTCTCCAGAACTTGATCTCTGCCGCCACCGGCATGAATCTGACCACAGTGGACGACCCCATCCAGAGGAAGTTCTTGCCGAGCTTCCTGCGTGGCGTGGCCGAGGAGAACAAGCTCGTCACGTCTCCCAACTTCGTGGTGACTCAGGCTCTGGTGGCGCTGCTGGCCGATAAAGGAGCCAAACTCAGACCTGCTTATGACAAGGCCGACATGGAGAAAAGAGGTTTGTAGGCTCCGAAGAGTCAGGAGATTTCAAATCAGAAGGTTTTCACTGATTTCTGACCTTTGTGACCTTGTTAACGTGCATCTCTTCATATCATTGGTCGTCGCTTTATCTCAGAATCGTAAGGTTTCATGTTGATAGTTATCTGTGGTAAGTAAGTAGATATAGGATAGTGTGTCTGGACTACATACTTTTATTTAATCTGTTGGTCAAACGATTGAATTCACGCCTCGGTATTTTGTGGTAAACTCTCTAAATACAACCATACGAGTCACACAGCGGCCATGTTGCCGTGACGTCACGCTCAGGGTGACGAGCCCATTCGCTGTTGTTGTGTCTGTTGTGCTCCAGGTTTAAGTCGTGTTACGAAACAAATCTGAGCAACTGTTTTCATTTCAAAGCTTCCTGATTGATGAGAGAGTAAACAGACAGCATACAGAAGTCTGAAGAGGGGGGTTTGAATCGGGACGGATCGGGACAGTCACGGATGTGTAAGGGGAGAGAGTTCCAGAGGGAGGGGGCAGCGATAGAAAAGGTTCTGTCACCCTGCAGGTTCGATGCTTGGTGCTGAGTGATGGAGAGAGGAGGTGGCTTCAGAGGAGCGAGGACAGCGAGAAGGAAGGAGGGAGTGTGGGGGTGGAGCAGATCAGTGAGGTTGTTGAGGGCTGTGAACTGGACTTGTTGGGGAACAGGGAGCCAGTGGAGGTTCTGGAGGACGGCTTTAATATCGTATCAGTGATCCTCAAAACGTAAATATTATTCAGGAAGTGGCTGAATGCTAACGGATTATTAAAAAGGTTTTTGTGACGTTAACTTGACTTAAATCTGGAGCACAACAGACACAACTACGATAGGTCTCCCACCTTGATCGTGACATCACGGGAACATGGCCGCTGTGTGAATCTGTTTTTTGAGAGATTTTCAGTCCTGCCACTGTCAAGGCCATGTGGATCTGTTTTTAATCACCTCATGAAAACGAGCTCGTGTTTGTGTTAATGTCCATCCATGAAGACTGCTGCAGCTCTGCACCGTTTCTCTGCTCATCGGTTCATCTTTTGTTTTGTTTTTGTGCCTTTTCTGTTTTCATGTTTGTCTTTTTTTCATCCGTGATTCTTCTCTCACTCACCGGGAAACCTTGTCGCCTTGTTTTCCGTGTCGAGCAGGTCTAATTGCGCATTTGTATGCCCATCCTTCCCATAATCCCTCCGCTGTAGGGCCTCTGGAGCTGGCCAACGCTCTGGCGGCCTGCTGCCTGTCCTCCAGGCTCTCCTCTCAGCACCGCCAGTGGGCCGCCCAGCAGCTGGTCCGCACGCTGGCCGCGCATGACCGCGACAACAACCAGAGCCGGCCACAGACCTTCGCCGACATGGCGGGGGATCTGCGGAAGTGCTCCTTCATCAAACTGGAGGCTCATCAGAGCAGAGTGAGTGAAAATCTCCACATTTCTCTGAATGTTTACGACTTTAAAGGTCCTGTGAAATCAAAATAAATGTTTCATGGTCTTTATCGAAGATCCTACTGTGATGTCACCGAAATTTCATGACTATTAGAAATAAACACAAGCTGCTTTAATGAAAGGATAAGCGCTCAGTGAAGACATCCCTCATCCTGACTATGCCCGACTGAGTTACATAACCTTCCTTACGGCCCTTAGTTGCCCCCCCGCAACCACCAACAGACCCAGGCTATTGATGCAAGCTCCAGGTAGAGACCACGCTGATGCTACCTCCCCTACCACATGGCGCCTCACGGCCTCCACAACTCAACCGTGTAGGCATCACCGGGGTCGTAAAGTGGAAACCTCCACGTCTTCGTACTGCTTTAAACTTGTAAACAATTTGGTGACGTTTATGTGAATGTTTAAGTAAAAGATTTTCTGGATGTGTCGGCGCCCCCCTGTGGACAAAGTATGAAGTCCCCTTTAGAGCTCTGGTGGTCTAGATTTTGTAATCTTTAATGATTTCTATGTGGATCAGGTTGATCCAGTCGAGGTCAGACGGATGCGGATTACCTGACCATGAACAACAACAAAAAGTGTTTCTGATCCAGATTAAATCTTTGGTTCAAACGTGACTGTGTTTGTCGCTGAATAATAAAGTCCCTCTCTGTGTTTCTCTCAGGTCATCACCTGTGGTTGGTGCAGTAAGAGAGGTCTGTTAGCGACCAGCGGGAACGATGGGACGGTGAGAGTGTGGAACGTAACAAAGAACCAGTACAGCCTCCAGCAGACCTGCATCTTCAACAAGGAGTAAGAATCCCTTACTAAAACATGAACTTCAGTTCCATCTTAGAAACCTCAGTCTCTAAAGGCAACCTCTCAGGACCAATCAGCTTTCACCTGGCAGTGATGGGGGTGTCTGCCGATATCTCACGACTTCATCTCAAGTCAGCTGGTCTTTGTTTTACTGCAGGTTGTAGAGATCTGAGTTTGTCTTGTTCGTACCTTCAGATCTCCGTATGATGCACAATCTTCTTAATGATAAATACTGGGATAGTTAAGAACTGAAGGAGATCTGTGAATTAAATCCTCGTATTTACGAGCTATGTGCACGACCGCAGGAAATATCCACTCGGCTTCATGTTCACCGTAAAACCCTGTATCCTACAGAAACGTGTAATCTGTCCTGTTATAGGACCGCTGTGTTTCCCCGACACTGCAGGACATTTGTGTGTTTTTAGATCTGAAGTGTCGTCCCTGCAGCTCTGTGTGCCGTCAGATCACACAAACTCTCTTTCACACGTAGGCGGGTATTTTTGAAGACGTAGCTTTCTCTGTGTGTTTTGGCCTTCCGTATGCAAACTGCGTTTTAGGTCACACAAAAAATGTCAAATGAATGATAGCTCATGTTGTAGCTGTTGCTTGCATGCTCTCTAAAACAACTCTACAGCGTGATATGTGCCGACGTGTTGCCTCGTGAAACTTTGAGAGATGATAACATGAGGGATTGTTTTCTGCTGCCCCCGAGAGGACAAATAGAAAAATACAGCTTCATGTTTTGGTCTAATCTGTGTGAATCGTGTGTTTTCTCAGTGATGGTTCTTCAGAGGAGGGGATGTCCGGTTTGGGGTCTCCCAGCGACCCCTGCCTGTCTCCTCTGGCGTGGAGTGTCACGGGGAAATATCTGGCCTCCGCCATGGAGAAAATGGTCAACATCTGGCAGGTTAACGGTAAACATTCTTTAATTTCCCTCTCCTCTGGCGGTCTTTAATCTTTTGTTATTGTGTGTTTCAATTTGTTCATGATCTGTTGTCTGAAAGAAGTGTGAAGTGTTTTGAGTGGAGCAGCTCTTACCGACGGCGTGTGTGCTCCACAGAATATGAATGAGAGGATATTACACTTTTATAGCTCCCATTAAAAAATAAATCTGCCCGAGGACTGGATGCAGCACGCTCCATCTGTACTCCAGCATCAAAGCCCACCATCACACTGCTGCTCGCCTGAAGAGAACATTTCCTCATCTGTGAATCAAATCTGGCGTGTCCTTATATCACAGACACATGGATCCCACTCCATACATGAACCAGCTTTCTGTGGGTATCGTTGTCTTGTTAGTGAAAGCAACCGTCCATGACTTTGTGATATTATGGAATGTGTATTTGAGCAATCACACATGCAAAACAAAGTTAAACTCCTGTCAGACCATTGTTCATTTTGGCAGCTATTTTATAGTGTGTCAACACATACTGAAAACTCCTGATATGTGCAGGAGTGAGCTGCATGTGTGAACACAAACAGCTGAATGTTTCTTTCAGACTTTATCTGGAGTTTCTCCTCCATCCTCCGCGTATTTATTCTGCAGAAAGTCAGAGTGAGCTGATGTGAGAACGCAGCAGGATATAATCAGGAGAATTCACCTCGAGCGAGTGGGAGGGGTTGGTGACGTTTATTCACTTTGGGGCGTGACCTAACTGCTGGACCATCAGCTCCAACCAGCAGACTCATTTCTTTTAGAGTTTAAAGGTTGAGGAAGCTTGTGTGGACCATATGCACAAACGTTATTTAAAAACGTAAACAATAAACCTTGGTGAAGCTGAACCTGGAGTCAAAGCTCTGCACTAACTGTGACTTGGTCTCTTCCTGTTAGGCGGTAAAGGTCTCCTGGACGTGCAGCCTCACTGGGTGTCGGCCTTGGCCTGGCCCAAAGAGGAGGCAGAGTCGCTGTGGTGCGGTGAACCCAAAGACATGCTGCTGGTGGGACGGATGGACGGATCTCTGGGCCTCATCGAGGTGCTCGACTCTTGCAGCATGCACCGCACCGAGCTGGAGCACTGCTACAGGAAAGATGGTAAAAATGACTTTTTAATCTCCGCTTTTAGAGTATTTTCAACTTCACGCTATGAAAAACTTCTACCAGATCTTTGATAATTACTCCCCCGTCTGTCACCCCTTTCTTCTTCTGTCAGTGGCGGTGATGCACATAGCGTGGTACAGTGAAGACAAGCCTTTCGCTGTCGGCTACGCAGACGGAAAGCTGCTAATAGGAACCAAAGAGCCTTTGGAGAAAGGCGCAATCGTCGTCATCGATGCACACAAAGTAAAATATTTATGCTCAAACAAATGAGCTCTTTTGATTCTGAAATCTGACGAGTGTAGCCGAACTCTTTCCTCTTGTGGATGTTTCTCCAGGAGTCGATCAGCAGTATGAAGTGGAGTCCGAATGGTCAGATCCTGCTCACCTGTGCCAAAGAGGAGACGGTGAAGCTGTGGGCCAGTCCGGACTCCCGCTCCAGCTCGGACTCAGGCTCCGGCTGGCGCTGCCTGCAGAGTCTCAGACACCCGTCGCTGGTGAACGGCGTGGCCTGGTGCAGCTTGCAGGGACGAGCACCGAAGCCCCTCAGCATGCTAGCCATGTAGGTCGAACAGCTGATTACACTCTGCTTTATGACGTGCTCTTTTCTCCTGCAGACTCAAGTTGGCATCCTCATTTACTCACAAACCGTATGTGTGAGAAATGATCCCTGCGATACAGTTTGTGTATTACATTTTTTTGCATCACAGCAGCTCCAGTTTAAAGACAAAATGAAAAGATTGAAGAAAACATAAAAACCACAGAACACAGTATTAGGGCACACTCATACTCGGCCTAGTTCTCCCGTACCGTGCTAAAGCCCGATTTGAGTCATTTAGTCAGATACAGCCAGAACACTCCGGGATTTCTCCATAATGGAGGCTGTCCACGTTGTGAACTTATGCTTGTTCTCGTGCATGAACTGTACCGTGCTGAAGCACACCTCTTCCAAGCAAGCCAGGGCCAAGGAAGTGTACTGTGCTTCAGCAGGAAACAAAGCACACACGGATGCCTAGTGTGAGTGGCCCTTTACATGTACTTTTTACATATTTTTGATCTATTTTTTTTAATTAAAATTATGTAAGAAGGATTTCTTGCGTCTCTGACTTTGGATGTCCGTATTTTAGTTATATTACTTACTTCTTCTCTTCCCAGTTTATCGCACTGCAGTCGATAACCTGGGCAGAGTTCAGGTCTGCAGGACCTTCAGACATGCTCAGTAAGAATAGTTTTACCCCAAACAGGAAGACACGATCGAATCAATAAACCAGCCCTCTTGTCTGGCATGAAATTTCTTTTCGAATGAGCCGTATGGGATCAGTCTCTTCAGATTCACATGTTTGTGTCCATGTAAACATAGCCATAGTGTGAGCTGCACCAGCATGAGGTGACTCTGAAGCTCTGAAAAAAACGGATACTGTACAGGAAGGTCTTGATGTGTTCTCTGTGTTCGTCAGATGCTGTCAGAACGGCCTCGTGTCAGTCTGGACTGTTCCTCAAGAAATCTCCAACTTCCCAGAATCCTCCCCTTCAGACTCTGAGGGATGGTGGGAGCATGAAGCCAAACCAAAATTCATGGTACTGAATTATCAACGACGAATTAACCTGAAATACCACCTGTGTGTTTTTAACATATTTATACTGTGTGTAAAGACCTGCTAGAAGCTCTTTCTCCCATCAGATTTATAGGTTTATTAAAGTGTGTGTGTGCTCTTACTCTTATACTCTCTCTCTCTCTCCGTCAGTCCTCCCGTAGGTCAGGAAAGGGAGCAACGTGTGTTTTCCAGCTGAAGGGCCACATCACTCCCGTCAGGACGCTCGCCTTCAGCCCCGACGGTCTGGCTCTGGCATCCGGAGGAGTGGGAGGCCTCATGAACATCTGGTCTCTGAGGGTAAGATACACACACACACACACACACACACACACACACAGATAGAGTTAAAACGCACACGCAGGATGTATGGAAACACTGCAGGTACAACACTGATGATTCACCGCACCCTCGTCTGCCTGGCAGTTATAGATCACTCAGCAGTTTGTGGTCACACTGAATACTTCACTGGAGTCATTGTGTGTGTGTTGTGTGTGTGTGTGTGTGTGTGTGTGTGTGTGTGTGTGTGTGTGTGTGTGTGTGTGCGTGTGCGTGTGCGTGTGCGTGTGCGTGTGTGTGTGTGTCCATCAGGATGGCTCAGTGCTGCAGACAGTAGTCGCCGGTTCAGGTGCGATTCAGAACATTGTCTGGATTCCAGATGTGGGCGTGGCCGTCTGCTCGAACAGGTCAAAGGTGAGACATCCTGAGTCATATTTTCATGTCAGGTCATTTAAAAAAATAAATGCACTGATATCTATTGACGCTCCGGTCTGCTTCATCTCCAGGACGTGCTGGTTGTGAACTGCTCCAAAGAGTTCATGTCGTCTCACCATGTGTTGGCCACATGCCGCACGGCGCTCAAGAAGCAGGGCGTGGTGGGCCTCAACATGGCGCCTTGCATGAGGACCTTCCTGGAGAGGCTTCCTGTCATGCTGCAGGAGCAGTATGCCTACGAGAAGGTACACACACATCAGTCAGCAGATATGCATCTATCACAAATGTATCAATATTTGTGAATGTGTTCACACATATCTGCAGATGTGAACTTGTTATGCTTGAGATGATTTAGAAATGGCGTCATCATGTAGTTTGTCCATCAGAGGACGCTCTGACTTCATAGTTTGCAATCCTCTAGGCACAGTCTGCAGCACATGGAGCAGAGCATCACAGCTGAGCAGATTCTGCTCTAAATGAGAATTGTACGGTGGCCCTGAAGGTCAAAAAAGCATTTCACTGAATGCAAAAAAGCACTTCCTGTATGAGTCCGATGTTCTGCCTGTTTAACACACGTTTAATTTGTGGTTGCTGTGTGCAGAGACGAGTCTCCAGATGAACAACCAGTTCCTTAGTATTTATAATTTTATGTAACTCGTTAGCTGAAGGTGTTTCCTTGTCTTCTTCTTCTCCAGCCTCACGTGGTGTGCGGCGAGCAGCTGGTCCACAGTCCCTACATGCAGTGTCTGGCCTCCCTGGCTGTGGGTCTCCACCTGGACCAGCTCCTGTGTCGGCCCCCTGTGCCCCCTCCCCTCCGTCACTGCCCTCTAGAGTCTGGCACGGCTGTGTGGTGTGCAAGCGAGTGGGCATGGCTCGACTGTTTCTCCACCACGGTGAAGGCGGCAGAGGCACTCGCTCGAGGGGCGACCTTCCCCGAGTCGTTCTCTGTCCCCGACCTGGAGCCGGTGCCTAAAGACGAGCTGGCTCTGCTCATGGTGAGAGAGACGCTGCTGTTTGTAATGCTGCAGAATGAGTCGTTTAAACGGTTTAATAACGGCCGTGTGCTCTGTTCAACAGGACAACAGTAAATGGGGCTCCGGTATGGACGAACAGATCATGTCCTGGGCCACCTCCAGACCAGAGGTGATCCTCGCTGATACCTGGATCAGCTTTAATACACGTTAACTCTCCTCAGACTCTGGAGATGAGGGCTGCTATTCTAACTCCATCTTCTCCTCACGTGTGTGTGTGTGTGTGTGTGTGTTTGTTTGCAGGACTGGCACCTTGGGGGGAAGTGTGACGTGTACCTGTGGGGAGCAGGTCGACATGGACAGCTGGCGGAGGCGGGCAGAAACATCCTGGTGCCGACGACGGCGCCGTCCTTCTCTCAGGCTCAGCAGGTACACAGACTGATTGAAGTGCCTTGAGATAGATGTTTTATTAAGTTGAGATGAGTTGTGATTACATGTGGTTATTGCTCGCCGTGTTTATGTGCAGTGTATGACTTTTCTACACCTGTCTCCTCTTAACTTCCGCCTCATCCTCGTCTGCAGGTGGTGTGCGGTCAGAACTGTACCTTCGTCATCCAGCCGAACGGGACGGTGTTGGCCTGCGGGGAGGGAAGCTACGGACGTCTGGGTCAGGGAAACTCTGATGACCTGCACGTCCTCACCGTCATCTCAGCTCTGCAAGGTCCGTAAATAAATGTGCTTCTTAAAAAACTGAAACAAACATACATGTTTGTATGACCCTCAGGGTTACCTGTGCACAGCCGACCTACGTTCTCAGGTGCCGGACGGTTGCAGGAACATACAATGAAAACGACTTTACTGTCACTTTATTGTTGGCGAGCCACGAGCCACGAGCCTTTAGCTTCTTCAGGTGCGGGGCGAACCTGTCAGTATTTCCTCCTCTCTGACCGATCTGTCGTGTCTTTGGTCCTTTCAGGTTTCGTTGTGACTCAGCTGGTGACTTCCTGCGGCAGCGACGGTCACTCCATGGCTCTGACGGAGAGTGGCGAGGTTTTCAGCTGGGGGGACGGAGACTACGGTAAACTGGGCCACGGGAACAGTGACCGCCAGCGGCGCCCGAGACAGATCGAAGCTCTGCAGGGAGAGGAGGTGGTGCAGGTCAGTAAGAGGAGATTAAATTCAGCTGATGTAAAAATACAGATCAGTTCAAGATGAACAAATCATTTAAGTTTTTTTAAGCTCGCCTGCTTTCACATTAATCTTCGATTGATTTCCTTCGCCGTCTCCGTCCTTCAGATGTCATGCGGCTTCAAACACTCGGCCGTGGTCACAGCTGATGGAAAACTCTTCACGTTTGGAAACGGGGATTACGGCAGGCTGGGGTTAGGAAACACCTCCAACAAGAAGCTTCCAGAGAAAGTCACCGCTCTGGAGGGATACCAAGTCGGACAGGTGGGACCGAAAAATATCAACAAATAGAAAATGACTTTTATTTTGTTTGTTTGTGTGTTTCTAGATGAGCTCGTAATGTATGCAAAGAGAGACGTGAAGAAAACGTTAAAGTCTGTATTATTAGAGGAAGATTTTCCCGGTATTCATCCCCCTTCTGTTCTTTTAAAGGTCCAATCAGTGAGATGTGTAGTGAGTGACATGATAAAGTGACCTTACTTAATTTCAACTGCAGTACCCATTTTAAACACTAGGTGTCAGAGTTACATATTGCTCCTTTAAGTCTAAGAGTCATTTTCAAGCAGTGAAAACACTCTCTGATGTTTCTTATCCAAACTGAAACTAGTTCAACATCCTTTGAGAGTTTCTTCTCAGTCTAATTTCTTTAATAAAGCTGAAATCTTCAGTTAACTTTCTGGATGAGTGATGACGTCTCTCAGAGTTCATCCTGACCTGCGTGTCCTCCTCAGGTGGCCTGTGGGCTGAACCACACGTTGGTCGTCTCTGCTGACGGGATGATGGTTTGGGCTTTCGGGGACGGAGACTACGGAAAACTGGGACTCGGTAACTCCACAGCCAAGTCCTCTCCTCAGGTAGGAGCTGTGCGTCTTTGCGTCTTCATGTGAGCTGTGAGGTGAAGGTGTTCAAGTTGGTCTCTAAGTGAATGTAAATGTGTTTTTATCTCGTCAGAAAGTGGACGTTCTGTGTGGAATCGGCATCAAAAAAGTTGCCTGTGGAACTCAGTTCTCTGTGGCTTTAACCAAAGACGGGAAAGTTTACACTTTCGGACAAGGTACGGCACGGTTTGAGGCTTTCTGTGTCTCAGCTGAGAAAAGCAGGACGGCCTCATGTTGGTCCCCTGAGTCAAAGATGAGCCTGAGGAGTGTTTTTGGTTCTTTAGCATTTAAGTCTTTATTACAACTTCCTGTTTAGACCGTTTGTTTTTCCCTCTCTGTGTCAGACCGTCTCATCGGCCTCCCTGAGGGCCGAGCCAGGAACCACAACCGGCCTCAGCAGGTCCCGGCTCTGTCGGGGGTCCACATCCAGGACGTGGCTGTGGGAGCTGAACACACTCTGGTGCTCTCCGCCACCGGAGACGTTTACACCTGGGGCAGCAACTCAGAGGGACAGGTACATACACACACATACACACACACACACACACACACATTTTTTTAGCATTTCAGTTGTTTAAAATTTGACTCTTTGTATCAAATCATCTTCTCTAATCCATAACCAGTTTAAATGAGGGCTGTCAAACAATCTTTAAATGGCGATTAATCGCTGAATTTCAACAGTTAATCGCAATTCATCACATTTTTTATCGCATGTTTGAATTCCATTATTTTGCATTTTAAGACAGTTTTTGTCAGGCTTTTATTTTGAATGTTTGTACTGTCTTAAGCTGAGGGTACTTCCTGTTTGGATACAAAGGTGCTTTTCTTTTGCCAAAAAAGGGTTAGGGTTAGGGTTAGGGGTTAGGGTTAGGGTTACCCTGAGCTAACGGGGGGAACGGTGGGCGGTCTGAAAGAACCTGACATGCACAAGGGGAAAAAAGTGTGTGTTCAGTCTGGTCTTAGAAATGCCTAAAGAAGGAGGAACCCTTCATATTAAGAGGAAGACTATTCCAGAGCTTCGAGTCAGCTACTTTCCCTTAAGCCTCGACCGAGGAGCAGCCGGGAGCCGCTGGTCTGGTGACCTGAGAGGTCTGGGTAGGGAGAGGGGGTGGAGGAGTTCAGAGATTTACAGTAGGGCGGAAATGCTAGGATGCTACCAATTAGCATGCTAATAAGCAGCTAGTTAAAGGTGAATATTGTGACCTGAATTTAGTTTAAACGTATAAAATATATCTGCTGATTGAAACAGGTGATGAAAGTTTCAGAGATTCTTGTAAGTGGACCGAAAACGTTCCAGCAGGAAGTATTCCTTCTTTCTTCATAATGAATGCATGTTTAATTAACGCTAAGGATTACTTTCTTATCGTGCAGCTCGGTCTGGGGCACACCAACCATGTCAGAGAGCCCACAGTGGTGACAGTGATGCAGGGCAAAAACATCCACCAAATCTCTGCAGGACGCTGCCATAGTGCTGCCTGGACGGCCCCCTCTGTGCCGCCCCGAGCTCCAGGTCAGACACACACACACACACACACACTTATCCTGCAGGGCTGCTGGGATCATTGAGATCGTTTTGTGTTTACAGGACAAACCTGTTATAAAACGTACTTTTAGCTTTTCATCATTGCAACGGATTGTTTGTGTGCTACTTTTATTAATATAATTCAACTGAAACAAAATGAGATTTTATTGGACAGTTTAGAGGTTTGTGCTTACAGATGCTGATAAGGCCAATTGTCCTACAAAAGCTTGAACACTTTTAAACTAAGAGAAATGTGCTGCAGCTGATACTTTTAAAAAGTGAAACTTACTTAGAGCGACACGTTTCGACTTGTGGCTTTCTCAAAGAGCAACCTCCGGTGTTTAAAAATTTAGTCACACTCAAGGAACTGCAGGATGCTGAAGTGCAACATCATGCAGTTCCTCGAGTGTCCACTAGAGGCTGGCTGTAGAAGCACAGGAAGTCACATACACACCCATTCTAAAAAGCCTGTTTTTACAGCAGACATTAACATGTTTACAGCCTGGTTCAAAAAACCTGATTAGCTCATGTATCGATCGGCACACACTGTATGGGGGTTGATTTTTTTAATAGCTCAGCTGCTCGTGGCTGCAATTGGCTGCGCTGGCGTCCAGAAACTGACCCAGTGGGGCAGGGTTCGACGGAGTTAAACCGGCTGTAAGAGTTATTCACAATAAGGCGTGTAGCTGACCTGATTGACAGGTGGGCGCGGTGTAATGGTTTGTCAGGAGGCTTAAAACCCGCCTCAGCTCCAGCTCTCAGCCTGTCGTTAGGTTGACTGAAAGTTAGGCTGAGACAGCATTTCCAGCATGGAGACCGCCATCGATGGGACTCCAGCGCCCCCTGCAGGAACAGATGGGTGACGTCACTCAGGCTTCAAACATTCGTATTTACAAACTCACTCTAATGTCCTCGGGCTGCTCAACATCGACTCTCAGTCATTTAAGCATTTCTTTACGAGGAGGTAGCTTCTCTAAAGTAACTGCTCGCTGCAACTCAATGTAGCGGTCCACATTCAGGTATTGTGAAGTTAAAAACCTGTCCTCCTCCTCCTCCTCAGGCTCGTCGGTTCCTCTCCAGCTTGGTCTACCGGTGGCGGTTCCTCCTCAGTACAGCGGGCTGAAGGAGGTGAGCATCGAGGCGGTGAGAGTTCGCCTTCGACTCCTCTACCACTTCTCCGACCTGATGTACTCGTCATGGAGACTTCTCAACCTGAGCCCTAACAACCAGGTACACACAGAACCAGGACCTTTTCTCAAACTGAAGCTAAAACGAATACAAAGACGAGACGAAGAGTTAAATATGATTATAAAGAAGGTAAATAAGTCCATCCGTCACTTTTCTTCAGCAGTGATAAGAAAATATCATTCTCCTTCTGCAGAGCTGCACGTCCCACTACAACGCTGGCACCTGGGGGATCGTCCAGGGCCAGTTGAGGCCCCTGTTGGCGCCCAGAGTGTACACGCTGCCCATGGTGCGCTCCATCGGAAAGACGATGGTGCAGGGCAAGAACTACGGCCCCCAGATCACCGTCAAACGGATCTCCACACGGTCAGTGACACATGCTTAGTAACAGCACTCGTACAATATGATGAATGTCTGCCGAGCACTGATAGTTAACGGGCTCGTCAAGTCATGACTTTGTTTTCAAGACACGTCACTGGAGGCTACAAGACGAGGAAGCAGAGAAAGAGAGAGGATGGAAAACAATCACTGCAACTTTTGTTTTGTTATATGCAACTAAATATTTCTTATAATAATATAAGCAACATTTAAAGTATTGTTAAAGAGCATGAATCCTAAATGTGTACTTCGGAGTGGAATCTTTTCTACACTGTAGCATCCCCTCTACCTACGCAGGAGCCTACGTACATAGCCCGACATGCTCCTCCTCAAAAATGTAACTACGCGTCGAAATGATGCAGACCTCAAGCCTTCTGATTGGTCCGCTGGGTAGCATCGTATTGGCTGCAGGCATACTCTGAGTAATCTAGTGTGAGATGAACGGCTGCAGACGACTAACCAATCAGTCAAATCTACTCGCCAATATCAGAAAATATCGAGCGGCTAAACAAGCTCAAAAAATTCCCTTGTCCTCAACTGATTCATCCGCCGTCCATCCATCTCCTCCGATGTCTCCTCTCTTTTCTTCTTTCCATCAATCAACTGCTGCTAAATATGTAGCAGCTCCAACTCCAACTTAATACGCTCGGCTTCAGTTGCCATGGTTTCCTGAACACAAATGAGCAGAGAATGTGGCGGAATCGGAAACTAGAGATATCACTAGCATAGAAATCACACTGCCAACTAGTGTTTGAGGGGGAGTAATGCAGAGCTACAGACACGCCAACGCACAAGTATGTAGAGTTGACTACGGCGTAGAGTAGCTGCAGAGGTATAAATCAGACTTTACCCTCAGACCTCACTTCATCTTCGTGCAGTGCCCGTTCTGTGCACACTTGAACTTTAGAAAGGTTTAGTTTGTATTTAACAGCCTGATGGTTTCTTACGAGATATATTTGAAGATATTTGAATAAACCGTCCAGCTTCAGACACCGGCGCCGTGCTCTCTGTTAATAAAACTTGTGATGTATGTCTTCTTCTACATTTGAATCTTTGACTCTGCAGGGGACGGAAGTGCAAACCGATCTTTGTGCAGATCGCTCGTCAGGTGGTGAAGCTGAACGCCTCGGACCTCCGTCTGCCCTCCAGGGCCTGGAAGGTCAAACTGGTGGGAGAGGGCGCCGATGATGCTGGGGGGGGTCTTTGATGATACCATCACAGAGATGTGTCAGGTGAGAACGCGTCTGTCAGGTAGACGAGTGAAGATGGCTAAAGGACGCTCCATTGATGTTTCTCTCTTTGTGTTCTGTTAATGTCTTTGCAGGAGTTGGAGACCGGGGTGGTCGACCTGCTCATCCCCTCCCCCAACGCCACGGCCGAGGTCGGCTACAACAGAGACAGGTGAGGAAGACGAGGAGGGGACACGTAGACCCTGTAAAGATACCTAATAAACACAGACATGTCAGATTTAGCTGGTTACACACCAAGCTGAGCGTCTGGGGGGAGGGCTTGTCAGGGCTGTCAATTTGGTGTTGTAACCTCAAAGGCAAAGTCTCCTTTAGTTTTCAGTCTTATTGTGCGAGGAACAGCCAGCGGACTCTGATCAGAGGACCTCAGGGACCTGCTGGTGTTATACGGCTTCAGGAGCCCAGTGATGGAAGCGGGAGCTTGACCGAGCACGGCTCTAAACACAATAACAAGAACTTTGAAAATGATGGGTAGACATTGGGAGGACGGGTGGGACACGAGGCCGTCTAGATGGTTTCGTCAACAGCTTAAGCGGGGTACACACTACAAGATAATCGGGCCGATTCCGACAAAAGTCAGCAAAGTCCAGACTCTCTGATGTTCCAAAGATTATCTTGCCAGATTCTCCTGTGGTGTTAAGAGTGATTTTAACCTCCCCGATCTGCTCGGAAGACGATCGCGGCCGCCCCGATTTGAAATCGCAAATATTAAACGTGCTCAATATTTACGATCGGACATCCTGTTGTGTGGGGAGAACACTCACGACAGCTGAGCACGGTCTCTGTGGATTGTCACGTGGAAGGGAACAATAGCCAATATGGAAGCAAGCTGACTGAAGCAGGAAGCACAACAAACATTGCCATGGCGAAGCAATCGTACATACAGTTAAATGGATGTCATGAATTCAGGACCAACTTTTTGATTTGTGGCAAAAACACGAGTTATATCACAACGTGTAAAACAAACCACAATCCAACTGACAAGGAAAGGAGTTTGACCAAACTGATTACCGTAATGGATCTACCAGCTAACAGTTAGCCACGTTTAGCTTGCCTGTCATGTTTGTTTACTCTCAAATCGCGTCTGACCGCGCGAGATGACACGTTGTGATAGTCGAGGCTCTGCTTGTTGGTGAATAAATCTGTTAGTGTGTGGTGTGCTGAGGTGATCGTTTCGTTGCTCTCCACACACTATGAGATCTGAAATGTTAATCGGTCATGATTGTTGTAATGTGTGGGGTCTCCAGGCTTTAGCAGCAGCATTTTGGACCACTTATAGGCGGTTCACGGACGCTAAGACGTGAACAGGGAGTTACAATAATCAAGCCTAGATAAAACAAAACTATCTGATAGTCTCAGGAAAGAACTTCTTTAAACTCTGATGTAGCATACTCCATGCATGTGCTAACTTCATCCTTAACACATACGGTACAGTAAATAGATGTAAGTTCTAATTTCTGTTAGTGCCTTTAAAAGCTGCCTGAAGCCGTTTCACTGACGGTTAGAAACTCTGTCTCCGTCTCCGCCTCCTTTCATGCTCTCAGGTTCCTCCTGAACCCGTCCTCCTGCATGGACGAGCACATGCTGCAGTTTAAGTTCCTGGGGATCCTGATGGGCGTGGCCATCCGCACCAAGAAGCCCCTGGACCTGCACCTGGCGCCCCTGGTGTGGAAACAGCTGTGCTGCATCCCCCTGCTGCTGGAGGACCTGGAGGAGGTGGACCTGCTGTACGTGCAGACGCTCAAAAGCATTCTTCACATTGAAGACAGCGGCATCACCGAGGATAATTTCCATGAGGTGAGGAATCGAATCTCGATACCAGCTGTAGGTGGTTATGATGATGATCCCTGCAGGATCTATGTGGAGTTTGCATGTTCTCCCCGTGCATGTGTGCGTTCTCTCCACTTACAGAAAGGTTAGAAAACAGAGAGGAGAGATGAACCACTCTGGGTTCACGTGAGATCATGCTGACAATCTGTTATAGCAAAGTTGATCTCTTGCTTGTGTGAAAACGTTCTCCAGGAGAACATGCCATGTTCAAAAATATATAGTGCTCATGAAATCTGCAGAAGGTCAAAGTTCACAGCTGCCTGCTTGCACACACAAAGACGAGATTTATGATGTTGTCTTTGGCGTTATCCTCGGAAACTTTTGCTGCTTTTAAAAATTGAACGAGCGTCATTCCTCCCCTTTAATAAACAGCAGTTACACAAACGCAGCGTCCTGACATCACACTGTGTTTAAGCTAAAGCTCCTCTCTGACTGCATCACACACTAAAACCTCACAGGAGGACTGATGAGTGTTTTGACGGCGTGGACGCGGCGTTTACCTCGTTCTGCGTGAGAACGTCTGAGTCATCAGAATCACACTCAGATAATAAGCAGCCAGCTCGAGACTCTGAGCCTGTTTTTATTCCCACAGACCGTCTGAACTTTCACAAACAGACGCTAACTCACAGTGATGTCACAGGCCGAGGCTGGCCACGCCCACTGAGCACCAGCAGCAGCCAATCAAGTGATTTACAGAAAGTGAATCCTGTTTACAGACCACAGAGAGCAACACTAACCGGACTCTGAATCTGAGCTCACATTCCTGACTGAAACGACACTGAGAGAAATGTGACTGCCCAGTTTAACATGAGAGAGCTCCATGTAGCCCTGCAGGGGGCGCTGCAGGACCCCAGAAGGTTTGTGCTGTCTCCCCCCCCCCCCCCCTCCTCTCTAGAGTGGATGCTCACGCAGGTCACCATGTGGTGGACACTGAAGCTTCAGTGTTTATCCAGCTCTGCATCGGTCTGTAAACCTTTCTGCGTTCTAACCTCTCTCCATTTTTCAAAAGCATCTCCAATATTGATCCTAGTTTGAGCACGTTTCTGCTCGTGGAGCTTATTAGAAACATGCAGAGGCTTTTTAGGTCGGGTACAATCACTTCTATCTGAACCAGTTCTCTTGCCCGCTTCCATCGCTGCAACACCTGTTGGTTTGACCTGATAACTGCTCTCATATCTGGCAAACCGAGGGATACTGTGGTGTGATTTTAAAAGGTCTCTGCTTTGTTTTCCACCATTCATGGAACTCCAGGACTTCTCCTTTAACACAGCCTCACAGCTTCTGTAAGGGAATAAAGACCGGGACACTTCGCCGCTCGTTGGCGGAGCAGATTCTGGATTTAGAGAGAAACATGAAACAACACACAGATCCATGCCCTCTGATTTATATGTCCGGTTTTGTATTCAACAGCTGAGAGAATCTGGAATAACAAAAGCCTGGACTTTATGTCTGTGTGTTGAAACACTGAAGGATGTTCACTGGGGAGCTGTGGGGTGTAAAGGGTTAAACACAGAGCTGAGGCGAGGCTCTGGTACACACTGTTCCTCTCCCAGGCTGATACAACATCAGTCTGTGGCCTAAACTACGATTGAAACATCCACTCTGATACAGACCCCCCCTATAAACCCACGGGGGGGGGGGGGGGCAGCATCAGAAAGCTAACACATCCCGCAGCCCCTCTTCTGTCCAAACAACCTCACACAACCCTGACTCTGTAACGCCACGGCCTGCAGGAATGCCAGCGCCGCTGTTGATGCAGCACATCCTGCCTGCCGGAGACATGGCCCCGCTCCCGGCCTTGTAGAGTGAGAGGGGGGGTGGCGGGAGGGGGGCTGGAGCCACAACACTGCCACGTCTGGCTTCATCGGCCAGGCGGAGGGAGGATAGGAGGGGGCCGCATCTGCTGCTCTGGCATGAAAAGACGAGAGAGAGAAAGAATCTCGTTGTGCTCATTTTCTGCTCCTCCGTCGGCCCGGGTTTTAGATTCTGCCAGACGAGCCGTCAAATGTCCCACCGTGGTTTTATTAAGCCGCCAGGACGGCGAATAAATGAATACGTAAATCACAGCTTGTGTAAGCGATCGGTTTGCGAGGTAGTTACTGACGAGTATTGCAAACACTTCGGAGCTGCTGATTGGGTGCTGTGGGAGGCGGTTTATTGAACAACAACACGTCAATTTAAACATCTTTGTCTGAGTTTATCTGACAGCAGAGAAAACAAAATGAGCTAACTCGATAAATCTGCGGCGTGCTGAGCGGCGTGCTGAGCGGCGTGCTATCAGCTCATATATGCAACGTCAGCATTTGCAATAAACACATCGTAAAGTCAAATTTATCGCAATGAGTAAGAAAAATGATTTAAGTTAGCGAGCATTGCTTTGTCACTGAGCATGTGGACTAAGGTCTGAGTGTAACCGTGTGTCCTTACAGCGCACGATGTGAGCGAGCGTCAGCGCCAAGAATCACTTTGATTAAGTCGTTTCCTGTTTGAGTGTCGTAACAGCGACACAGCGCATCAAGTCTTTTTCATTTTCTCGCCTGTTGCTCTTGTCACATGGATGTAGAACTTCAGTTTGTCCCCCTTCAAAATAAAAGCACCACACTTCTGTTTGTTCAACTTCTGAATATAAGCACAGAGCCAAGGATGAAATATTTAACGGATGCAGTGTGGACAGCGAGCGGACAGTGCTCCATGTTGATGATGAATATGGCGACAAATGGCACCTAATTCTTTCCTGAGTAGCTGTTTCGAGTTGAGCAGGCGTTCACGTTCTCCAACTCGGAAACAGTTTTTTCCGATGTGTCCGAGACCAGAACCAGATCTGAGAAGATTTGTTTCAGATAAAAACCTCTTTAAAAATATTTAAACAAGTTTCATGTTTCCCTAACATTTGATTTAGAAACAGCTTCATCTTTTGTTCTCGTTTTGATTGAGAGCCCCCTGGTGGCTGAATCTACATACTGCGTGTTAAATCATTTGAAAATGTTGTTTTTTTCTAATTGTTTGTTTGTTTGTTTCCAGATGATTCCTCTGGATTCGTTTGTCGGGCAGAGTGCGGATGGAAAGATGGTTCCCATCATCCCCGGAGGAAACAGCATCCCTCTGACGTTCTCCAACAGGAAGGAGTACGTGGAGAGAGCCATCGAGTACCGGCTGCACGAGATCGACCGGCAGGTCAGACTCTCATTTATTTCTTTTTTGTTTGTTTGTTTGACCAAAAAAAAGAGTTAAACACAAAAATAGAGTCTCAAACTTTGAATGAAAAGAAGCAGACTCTTTCTCGAGACATGAACACAACACAGACGTGTGGGAGGTCAAAGGTCAAAGGTCTCACCTTGTTTACCAACAGCACACTCTCCGATCTTTTGAGCAGATGATCTCTATCTTTTTACAGAGATTATTATTAAGCCGTTTCCTCTTCCTGTTTGTCTCTCAGGTGGCAGCGGTGCGTGAGGGCATGTCGTGGATCGTCCCCGTGCCGCTGCTCTCCCTGCTGACGGCGAAGCAGCTGGAGCAGATGGTGTGCGGGATGCCGGAGATCTGCTGCGACGTGCTGAAGAAGGTGGTGCGGTACCGGGAGGTGGACGAGCAGCACGCGCTGGTTCAGTGGTTCTGGCAGACTCTGGAAGAGTTCTCCAACGAGGAAAGGGTCCTCTTCATGCGCTTCGTCTCCGGACGCTCGAGGCTGCCCGCCAACACGGCCGACATCTCACAGAGGTTCCAGATCATGAAGGTGGACCGGGTGAGTCCAGCAGGAGCTCAGACAGATTAACGAGCTTTGTTCAGACAGTGAGGGATAAGTTTAGTGTTCTAACAGACTGTTTTATTCGGGTAGTGTGGACTCGACACGTAGACCGTTTACACGACAACCGACTCAGCCAATTCGGTAACCTGTTGTTGTGTTTCGGCTGTTTGTTTACACGAAAACGGCGTTATGGCTGCCTGAAAACGCAAAGTTTTGAAATGGCAGCGGGTTAGGGTTAGGGATAAACTGGATATACGCTGCTCCATCTTTACAACAACAATGGCCGACTCCTGAGTTCAGTCTGTAAAAAGAGGGTGTGAGCATGAGCGTGTTGTTCCATCACAAAGTCAAACCGCCACCTACTGGCCTGGCGTATTTACTACAGGTTTTTTCTTGCTGCTTTGGTGGATCTGTGTGCACGGCGGTTGTTATCTAAACATCGTGTGAACTTTATTCTAATTCAAAGGAAAAGACGATTCCGTTTTCAGAGGATCTTTTTCGTGTAAACGTGGCCTTAATGACCTTACAGTAGCTGCTCAGGATATCCGTATACCACGTGTGGTAAGAGCCCTGTTCAGACCGCCGCTTCAAGCTGCCATATGAACGCCCCTTTGACGTTTCACCTTCAGTCTGAATGTCGTGGAGGCGTAATGGGGGGACAAAGTGATCCCCCCTTTGTACCGTCTTTGGGGGTAGTAACAGAAGCGGGCCAGCGAGGGAGCACAGCGCTGTGTGTGTATGTGGAGCTCCCGTTGTGCGTAAGAGAGGAATTAACCCTTCATAACTCCATCACAGTCTTATTCCCGACGAAACGTTTCAGATTTAGACGATGTGCAGGAGTTGTTCTGCCATCTTTGATCATAATAAACAAGAAATGACTCAATATTGGGTTCCTAGGACTTCTGTTTTTGTTACCATGGTATCAAACGTGTCGACGTTGTGTGATTGTTACTAGAATGCTTTAAACTCTTGTGTATCGTCAGCCCGACTGGCTGCACATGTTGATGTGACCATGCATTGAAACCTGTCCTCTGTGTGTCCTGTGCAGCCGTACGACAGCCTCCCCACCTCTCAGACGTGTTTCTTCCAGCTGCGTCTGCCGCCGTACTCCAGTCAGGCCGTCATGGCCGAGCGGCTACGCTACGCCATCAACAACTGCCGCTCCATCGACATGGACAACTACATGCTGTCCAGGAACGTGGACAACGCAGAGGGCTCCGACACGGACTACTAAGGCGGGCCGGTTCACACGGACTGTCTCATCTCGGCACGCACACACAGATGCTCGGTCATTAGCGCACAGACGAGGGAACTCCTGACGGGCAGACGGGCCACTTTTTAAATGATTTTATCTTCTTTCAGCACACGTTTCATTTCTCCCTGTGGTTGATTAGCAGTTTTTAAACGACACAAAGATCCACACGAGAAGAAGTGCATTTAGTGTTTTGTTTTTCTTCATTACTCCACATCCCATTTTCAGGGTTTGTGCATGGAGCTTTGTTTATTTGTTTGAACTGTGTATAGAAGTGAGCGAGTGGTGGAGGATCAACAATATTGTACATTGTGTAAAATGCTTCATTAGGAAAATGTTTTGCATCAGATCCATATTTATTGTTTTCATTGCCGATGTCGAGTTTCCCAAAGCAGACAGAAAAACAACAATAAATGCTGCAGAAGTCCGTCTGTGTGTGAGTTTCTTAAGAGTGAGCGGCTTAAAGAGACACACACACGTGTTCAGAAACATGACGTTTATTTCAGACGTACAAAATATCACAAAGGCCATCTTTAGAGGAGGAAATACAAAGTGAAAAACTATGTACAGGAAGAAAAGTTCAAACTGTGTTCTCGTGTCGGGCAGAGCTGTTGGTGAAAGGGCGGGTTGGGATTTCTCAACGCTCACATTTACATTTACAGTGAACGCACCACGGTAGCAGGGCTGCGTCCGTCCTCACCTGCAATTTCCAGATAGTCAGAGCGAGCTGCGTCTCATCAGCGCCACGGTTTTACTACTTCTGACGGCACAAACAAACAAAACAGGTTCACAAGATCACAGGAGAACGTGCAAACAACATGTTGCTGTTGCTCAGTCTTTCTGAGGATGATGACACACAGAGGGACAAACCAACGTCATCTTCAATCACAGACGCCGAGTCAGCGTAACGCTCCAAACACACCAAACCTACATCAGAGAGCGAGCGGAGACGAAGGCCTCACTGTGGTCATGATGATCTCTTTCTATATTCTCACGTGTGCCGGTCGCGTACGATTGCTCGAGAGTGTTTCGTAGATTTTGTTCGTAGCTCAGAACAAATCCCAGATCAGAAAGCTTTAGTGAAGTCGTTCAAACCTGCATGCTTGGGTTTTTAGAACACCTGTACTCAGTGGCGAATGAGGAACAATGACCTGTGATGCATTGTGCCGGATCAGTCTTAGAATAGTTCTAATACCAGGACATCAGCGTCCTCCAACGCCACAAATCTCTTCTTCTATGCTCAGTCTAAAGCAGCCTGCACAGGCGTTAGCAGCACTGTGCTGTTTATGGATGTTATCACCGCTGCAGAAGACGCACATTGTTTAGCGCTACAAAGAAGAATCTTTCTCAGGTAATTAGCACCTGCAGCAGAGACAGAAACGTGGTCCACATTTTGCAAAGTGTCAGATTAAGACGGCTACACACGAGACGAGGGCGATGGATGACGTCAGCGGGCTGTCCTGGTGCAAAAAACAGAAAACGAGAAAATAATACGGATGGTTCCTGGCTGAGAAAACGTTTTGCTGATGGTTAGTTGTTAAAATACCCAACATCAGATTGGTGACGCTTCCCGCTGTGCTCGCTCTCATTGGCTGCAGTCGGTATTCCGTCAGATGCAGCCCGATCAAAACATGTCTGATATTTATGATTCCAGATCGGCGAGGCTCAGACTCGATCGTGAGCAGTAAAATAATCGTAGTGACACCACACACACTTGAGGATCATTTGGATAAATCATTGGTTGCAACAAGCCTTGAATCAGGCCACGCCCCCTCGATCATTTGGGGGGTGCAAATCGACCCTAAAATCGTCGTAGTGTGTATCCAGCTTTAGTGGAGATATTTGACACGTCAGAGTTAAACTGTGATTTGTTGTGCAGCTTCAGGTTTATCGATGGTACACAGGGTTTGTGGTTTAAGCCTTCGACTCTTAAATAAAGGGTCATCATCTTTAACTGCTCTGTAATCAGCCAATGCAAAAGTTCAGCTATCACTAAGTGACGTCTGTCCAGCGCTGAAATCTCAGCTCCCCTCAACGTTCTCACTTTTCACCAAACAGCTCTGCTTTGTGTTTCCAGCCTGAGGTAGAGGAGTCTGTAAAAAAAGAGGAACTCTAAGAAGAAGCAGATCAACCAGAGTAACAGTCCGAGTGTGCAGGTCCGGAAATCAAACGTCTCCTCGTACGACATCCAGCAGACGCTCTGTCAGGATATGAACCATATTCATACGTGTTTGATACCACGGCAACAAAAACAGAAGTCTGAGTGTTATGTACTGTTTTTATGTCATTAAAATTAGGGCCCGACTGATGTGAGATTTTTGGGGCCGTTATCTTCCTTAGATGTATGAAACCTGTAGAGATAGATAATATAGATAAACACATTTATTGTGTTGATCCCTCAGTTATCAAAAAGATTTATAATGAAGACAAGATGGTCGCTCAGCTGGAAAGTGACTGAGCATGTACGTGGTCACCGCTGGACACTCTGCAGAGTGATGATGCTTGTTGTAATCCATATAGCGCCCTCTGCTGGTGACAGAACTGCTAGTGTAATACAATGAAACTCAAATGAAATGAATTTGACTGGTGAATCAATAAAGTAATATCAGCGCATATTGGAGATAAAATTAGCCGATACTACAGTCACTGGATAATATCGGCCGATTAATCGGTGGGGCTCTAATAAAAACTGTCAGTAAACTCATGCACAATGTCTGCAAACTGCGATACCGAAAAGTTGCCTTTTTGTTGTAATTCAGACGTTGCTCTCCGTATCTGTGGCTGAAGCTTTGGCTTTTAAACACGACAGATTTTTTGAAAGCTTCAATGGTTACAGTAACAGAGATATCTTTGTTTCATAACACGTGGTATCAAAAAGTATCCAACATTTCGACAGCTTTAATGAGCAATCTTTCAGCATCAGAAACACACCGTGTGTGAGCAAACAGACTCAGGAGGTCAAACGTCTCCTTGCACTTCAAAAAAAAACAGCAGCCCTGTCCTGTCTTTTTTTTTTTTCACATTCGGACTCCTCATGGTCGTCGTGGCGATCCTGACCCTGGAGCGAGCTGCAGATTATAAAAGAAAGAAGAAGTAGAAGACTCTGAAACATGCTTTTTTTTAAGGCCGTTAGTGTCTCAGTCAGACTATGTGGAAGCCAAGTTTGTCCTGAATGATCCCGCCCCATGAGACCTGCGTCCTCTCACGACATCCAGCCCTCCTCCCCCGCTGTCAGTGGAACAATGATGCTGTCCTTCGCCTGCAGGAGGCGCTCCAGACACGGAGAGATGATCTTAAAGGGCAGCGGCTCCCGGCTCACTCGAGGAGCAGGAGGGAGGTGGTGTGGGGTTTCGGAGTGGAGTTCTGAGGTGGAGGAAACAGCGTGGTCCTGGGTCGCTTCCTGGCTGCAGCATGCGGGCGGAGGGGAGGAGGGGGAGGCAGCGGGCCGGGCGAGCGTGGATTCAGGTGTTTTCACGGAGCAGATGGGAGACGTGTGGAGCCATTTGAGGCGGGTGGAGGAGTGAGAGGCAGCGAGAGGAGACCCCACGTCTGACAATGGAGGAAGAGAGGCACTGCTGTGAGGCTGCAGCAGAGGAGACACAAAAAACACAAAACTTTATTAACACACAGAGCACTGATGACAGAAGAGGATAAAGGATCTGAACTTTGCAGAGATAAATGGGTCTTTCAGACTCTATAAATAGTTTCATTTGTTTGAGTAGGGTTAGCGCTAGCCTCTTAGGCCTGGCTTGGATCAGCTTTTGGCGCCCTGACGTCGTTAGGGCGCAGTCAGACTCTACTGGCCTCTAAGTTCAATTCAAATGGCCTACACACAATGTGAAGATTACATTAAATGAAACACTGTTTTAAGAAGAGGGGGTTCACATTTTGAAACTGGCAACAACATAGCCGTCGCATAACTCTAACAACGATGGACTCAGAGAAAGCTGTAGAACTGAGTTCAAAACAATGATCCGACTGAGCTCTGAGGCGAGTCGGACGTATGTGACTTCATTGTCGAATACAGCAGAGACTCGGGGACGAGTGGCCTCGAGAGACTCGCTTACAGAGCAGGTGGGGTCGAGAAGCAGCCGGAAATCAACAGATTTGTTAAACATGAGTTTCCAAATGGAGAACGTGGAGGAGCGAGAGTGGTACGGGATTATTTGTTGGAGTGGGACAGAAGTGAAAAACCTCTCCCGTGTCAGCCTGTAATGCACACGGTCACACGATGTCCGATAAATCACAGAGATCAGAGATTTTAGAGAAAGCAACGAATGAGAAATGAGCAGAAATCTGAAATCTCTGTCGACTTCTCATCAGGACTGAATCAACTGGATGTGATGTTTGTTTCACAGGTTTGGTTTTCTGTCACTCTGTCTTCAGTTCAAGTTTAATTTGTTATAAATGATGCGTTTATTTTTTTATTTATGTGTCCCTGAACACATCATCTGATTTTCCCCTCTTTTCATGAAGCTCCACTTTTCTCATGAGACGGAGTCCGTCTCCAAACCTTCAGAGGATTCTGTTACGTAACGTGAACATCACAGCTCTCACACACGCGGGGGGGGGGGGGCGTCCTCTGATCCTTTTTAAGAGCTTTCACGGAGGACTCTGTATTATTATTTGATCTTTATAAATCACTGCTCCAGTCGTTCTCAGAGCCCTCACTGACAAACTGAAGATCATAACTACACTCTGACATAATAAAAGAAACATATTCACCTTTAGCGTCTTGGCTGCCGGGCCACCGTCCGTCTGCGTCACGTTCGCTTTGATGTGAGGAAACCAGCTCTGAAGCATTTCTTCGATTTTCAGTAAAAGGCCGAAGAAGCGTCGCCTACGAGAGAAAACAAAAGTATTAGAGTAATATCTCAAAATGTTTCCAACAGATCATCGAGGAGGGAGAGGCCCGATAACTACAGTTATTCTCATTAACACTCCAGCCTGTCCGATTAATCAGCCCGCCGATAATATCGGCCGATATCAGCGTATCCAATGACTTTCCGTATCGGCTATTTTTATCTCAGATATGCGCTGTTATTTTTCGATTTATTCTCCAGTCAAACAGCATTTCATTTGAGTTTCACTGTTTTACACTAGCAGTTCTCTTTCACCAGCAGAGGGCGCTATATGGATTACAACAAGCACCAGCACTCTCCAGAGTGTCGAGCGGTGACCACGTACATGCTCAGTCATCATAACTGAGGGATCAACACAAGAAATGTGTTTATCTATATTATCTATCTCTACAGATCGGACAAAGATCTAAGAAAGATATCGGCCGATATATCGTTATCAGATTTTCGGGCCCTAACTAACACGTTATCGTTTAGTGTTTAACATGAATGAAAACGTCATCAGTCTTTCTGTGAACATGTAGCTCCTCCTGTTCAAAAGTCGAAAGATCTTTCACATCGTGCGCACACACACACGCACGCACGCACGCACACACACGGCTTAGGGATGTCTCGCCAATGGCCGTTACATAATCCTCATGAAGCCTCTGCAGACACATCGATGAGCCGCTGCGTCTGATTGGTGGATGTCATGAAATAGCACAAAGAATGAACAGATAAAAGGCCTGGTGTGTGTGTGTGTGTGTGTGTGTGTGTGTGTGTGTGTGTGTGTGTGTGTGTGTGCGTGTGTGTGTGTGTGTGTGTGTGTGCGTGTTTGTCTGCATTCTTCCCCGCCTGTGCGATGCTATCTGGTCACACACATAAGAGCGTCACATGACGTGGGGGCGAGTGAAGCATGTTCAGGTCCACATGAGAAATGTGACCGCAGCGCTCTCACTCACACACACACACACACACACACACACACACACACACACACACACACACAGCCCACACGTGGCAGCAGCAGGGGGGCCGCCCTCGTTCCATTCACAGGCTATAAATAGAGCAGTAAGCCCTGGAGCGCCGGCTGAGGCCCCGCCCACTGCTCACAGCCACACACACACACTGTACTGCGTTTTATGAACTCAAAAAGCTTCTTCAGACGTTCTTCATCACTCATCGATCAGAAAACGTTCTTAGACTTTTTATCATCGTCACGTGTTTTGAAGTGTTTATCTCGGGTACTCGACCTCCAGGTTGTTAAATATTTTAACACTTTGAGGGGTCACATTTAAACTGAACATTTTTCTCCCCTCATATTGGAGGCCTTCCAGCAGGAGGGTCTGCTGAGAGTTGGCGGTAACTGCGCCGCAGTATTTATGGATTTAAGACATGTGACGATCAAACTTTCCAGTGATCAAAATACCAGCTCTGTAAATAAAGTCTGACATAATATCACTAATATATCTATCTATCTATATAATATCACTATCACCATCATCCCTGTCCCCAAAAAACCAAGGACCACAGGACTTAATGACTTCAGACCCGTCGCCCTGACCTCTGTGGTGATGAAGTCCTTTGAGCGCCTGGTGCTTTCACACCTCAAAGACATCACAGACCCCCTCCTGGACCCCCTACAGTTCGCCTACAGAGCCAACAGGTCTGTGGACGACGCTGTCAACCTGGCACTCCACTCCATCCTTAAGCATCTGGACTCAGCAGGAACCTACGCCAGGATCCTGTTTGTGGATTTCAGCTCTGCTTTCAACACAATAATCCCGGCCCTGCTCCAGGACAAGCTCTCCCAGCTGAACGTGCCTGACTCCACCTGCAGGTGGATCACAGACTTCCTGTCTGACAGGAGACAGCAGGTGAAGCTGGGGAAGAATGTCTCGGACAGCAGGACCATCAGCACTGGCTCCCCTCAAGGCTGCGTTCTTTCTCCTCTGCTCTTCTCCCTGTGCACTAACAGCTGCACCTCCAGTCACCAGTCTGTGAAGCTCCTCAAGTTCGCAGACGACACCACCCTCATTGGACTCATCTCTGGTGGGGACGAGTCTGCCTACAGGTGGGAGGCTGACCATCTGGTGACCTGGTGCAGCGAAAACAACCTAGAGCTTAACGCTCTGAAGACAGTGGAGATGGTTGTGGACTTCAGGAAAAACGCAGCCGCCCTCAGCCCCATCACCATCGGTGACTCCACGGTGTCTACTGTGGAGTCTTTCCGCTTCCTGGGGACCACCATCGCCCAGGACCTCAAGTGGGAGCTGAACATCACCTCCCTCATCAAGAAAGGACAGCAGAGGATGTACTTCCTGCGGCAGCTGAAGAAGTTCAACCTGCCAAAGACCATGATGGTGCACTTCTACACTGCCATCATCGAGTCCATCCTCTCCTCCTCCATCACAGTCTGGTACGCTGCAGCCACAGCAAGAGACAAGTGCAGGCTGCAGCGCATCATCCGCTCTGCAGAGAAGGTGATTGGCTGCAATCTTCCATCTCTCCACGACCTGTACACCTCCAGGACCCTGAGGCGTGCAGGTAAGATTGTGGCCGACCCCTCTCACCCCGCACATGGACTGTTTGAGACTCTCCCCTCTGGTAAGAGGCTGCGGTCCATCAGGACCAAAACCTCTCTCCACAAGAACAGTTTCTTCCCCTCTGCTGTCAGCCTCATGAACAATGTCCCTGCCCCCCCCCCCCTCCTCCCACATAACACAGACTCTCATCAGCCCCACAGTCAGAAAACATCTCAGTGATGTGAAGGCTGAAACTGTTTTTATGAGTTACATTAACGCTCACTGGACTTTACATTCTTTACATGCACTCCATCACAGCTTGTAGATTTAGTTCTTTTTTATTATTATTCTTTATTTTTTTGACATTTTTAAATTCTATTGTTTATATTGGTAAATTTATTATTTTTTATATTATTTAAGTTCTTGCTTTTTTTGGCTGTTTTTCCCTGTTAACTGTTTTTTGCACCAACACACCAAGACTAATTCTTGTATGTGTAAATGTACTTAGCAATAAACACGATTCTGATTCTGATTCTGATTCTGATTCTAAGGGTTCAATCAGTCCGGGGCTGTCAGCGGCTCCACACTTCATCCAACATGTGTGGAGACGCTATGGAGCCGTTACCATGACGACAACGTCTTCAAGCGGACTCAGGCACAGACCCCGAGTCCGGTACGTTTGTGTTCACACTGATCAAATGAACCAGACTTTGGGGTCAAGCGTACTCGGATCCTAGCCCGGGTCCCTGACGTCAAACCACCCTGGATTTGGAGCAGAAAACGTATTTCTTTTTCTCTTTGACCTTCAAATGGACCAGTTACAGTTCAGAGTGAATATCAAACAGGATAAAGACGTGAAGACTTCCCACATCTTCTAAAGGCTCAAACACTTTTCAGTCTCTGAGTTATTTTCTGTGTATTTGTAATAAAAATGTTTGATGTCTTTATTTTCTCTCCCTGAAAGGTTTCTGACTCTAACCGACCGTAAATCTCACTACTCTCCGTTTCAAACTCGTCTGAGAGGAAGGAGCCATTTATCGTGGTTATAACTTCTAAACATGCTCGTCTCATTGCTCAGGTTTCAACACAAACAGAATCTGTCAGATTTACGAGCTTCAGTCTCCTCGCTGCATGACCGCAGGAAATATTCACATGCTGACTCGGCTCATGTTCACCGTGAAACACTGGTGCCGTCAGATCACACAAACTGAGTCCTCGTCCACACGTAGGCGGGTATTTATAAAAACTTAGCTTTTTATCTGTGTTGCGACCTTTCGTACACAAACTGTGTTTTAGGTCGCTCTAAACTCTCCGTTAGTAAAACTCCTTCCACGGTGAAGATGTTCAGAAACTCAGTTTAAGGTGTTTCTGTGCAGACGGGGAAACAGAGTTTTGTTCTTGTAACGTCACGCTGAGCGCCGGTTTCTCCTCTGTTTGACGTCTTCGTGCGACGCTGTCACTTTTCTTTAAATGACATTATGGGGTGTTCCATTTACGTCAGAACTAACGGGATGACATCACACCCAAGTTAACCGTGTACCGTTGTGAGTTGGCAACAAGTCGGAAAAGCAACATGGACGCCTCCAAGAGAACTGAAGGTTTTCAGAGTTTCCAAGTCGCAAATCCGACTTCAGGGGCGTTCCTGATGACGTACCAGACCAGCAAATATGAAGACGTAACTAAACTAGTGCTGGTGCTAACGTTGCTAACTGGACTTTTTACATGCTCACACATACAGACACAGTTACTCTCCCACTATGTGGACGAGCAGAGACACCTGATTGGACGACAGAGGTCACTGCTGCTTCATACAACAGTCCAACCACACAAACCCCGCCCCCAACGTCAGCTGTTTTTGACGAGACCTGTCTGACTTCGGGTTGATGGAAAATGAAAATGAAATGGTCGTTGCAGAGGAGTGGGCAGGAAATTGTTCGAGTGTCGATAGCGTTGTTGTTGACTTGGCTGTTTTTGAGAACCGAGCGTGTGTGGACGGGAGAATGAACGGATCTGTGATGTTAGAAACAGCAAAAAAGTGGAGTTTGTCTGCGTCCCACTCTCTGACCAGCGGGTCGAAGAGTTCAAAAGACGGTCTGAACTCTTCCCTAAAATCGTTTTCAAGTCAAATAAGAATCTGATCCATTCAAAGTGAGTCCTGTGCATCGCCCTCGCTGCAGATACAGACCTCCTGTTTGTGTGTGTGTGTGTGTGTGTGTGTGTGTGTGTGTGTGTGTGTGTGTGTGTGTGTGTGTGTGTGTGTGTGTGTGTGTGTGTGTGTGTGTGTGTGTGTGTGTGCAGGACTGACTGCTTCCTGATGTTGGCTCCACGTGTTCTTCATTAGCTGCAGTTTGTGACTCTTATATAATCGCTGGCTTCGGTATGGAGGATCATTAGGAAGGAGGTTAAAAGACGTCCACGAGTTGAAGACGTTCACAGATCGCCACTCAAAATACGTAACCTTAATACGACGCTCTTTTGTAAAAGACAAAGACACGTTACTGTCAGAGTCTGTGAAGGATTCTGTTTCCTCCTTTAAACCAACAGAACGTTTTGCATCATTTGCATAATTACAGTCGAGGCAGAGTTGAGTGACAGGTGGGCGTGTACAGCGGTGAGCACAGTTCATCCAAAATGTAAATTCGTTAATCCGTTAACAAAGTTCTTAACTTTGATATCGGTTGATAACGTTTATAATTAACTGAATTAAACGTTAACAGGTGTTGCGGTTTAACACGATTAAAGGTTTCAGTAATCGTTTTGCATTTTAACGTCCACCTTAAATATGAATAAAATTAGCGCCGATGATTAACAGATTTACAGACGTGTGGCGAGCTCTTGACGTGCTGCAGCTGCGAGTCAGGAGGTTAAAGCCTCCGCTCCACCTCTTTGTCTGCTTCTAGTTCATTTAGTGTTTAAATCACACAGTGAACAAAAACGACCTTCAAATGTTTCGAGATTTAAAAAAAACTCCGCCCCAGTCGACTTCAAAGATCAAAACAGGTCGTTTGAAATGTGCTCCGTCATGAGCGTGACGTTTCCTGGAGGTCGTCCAGAGTTCAGGAGGAGAAAACCACCCGGGAGAGAACCCAAATCATAAATACACGTGTGTTAGGACGCAGAGCGAGGATGTTTAAACACCTGTGATGTTTTCATGATAACGATTACACGTTTGAGGATTGACCTTGTTCAGTAAGTTAATCCTCAATGGGGGGTTTCACCAGCCCCACCAGGGTCTAGACTCCATCAGGGGGGTATCACCAGCCCCACCAGGGTCTAGACTCCATCAGGGGGGTATAACCACCACCACCAGGGTCTAGACTCCATCAGGGGGGTATAACCACCACCACCAGGGTCTAGACTCCATCAGGGGGGTATAACCACCACCACCAGGGTCTAGACTCCATCAGGGGGTATCCAATCCTGCTGCCGGCCTCCTTACGCCTCTCAGTGCATGAAGTCACCATGATGTAGTGTCCTCCCTGTCTAAAAACCTCAATCTTATACGGACTAACTTGATCCCGGGTCTAATCCTGACTTTAAATCAGCCCAATGGCGCTCTAACAGCTGATAGTCAGAGTTTCAGGATCTGATCGGGACACAAAAAGAGGAAACATGGAGCTCAAGAAGATGAAGTAGTTTCTCAGGTATTTACCCGACGTATGGGTTCTGAAGGACGCCCATTATTCTCTGGATCCGGTCCATGGCGAGGCTCTCCTGGAAGCTGCTCAGACCTGCAGACGACAAAAAGAGAGAAAACCTGTGAGCACGAGGCCACACAAAGACATTATTTGATTTTGTCAGTTTGTTTCTTTTAAATGAAACGAATGAGAGTCGCTAAAAGCCTGCAGACGATCAGTCCTGCAGAGGTTTGATTAATATCTGTGAACGATGATACCTTTGATTAAAATAAATACTCATAATTCATGATCTGATCGGGCTGTGATTAGCTCTCACATATTTGTCCTGGATGCTTGTTTGTGCACATCGGGGAACATTCAGCTCATATCTCACCTCTCTGTGTGCACGTCGTTATCGTCTGTCGTCTCTGAGCGTCTCACTTTAGAGGCTTTTCATGCTTTTTGTTTGTCCTGCAGCTTTCACGCTCATTCTCGGTGTGTGCATGCTCAGTGTGCACACTCAGTGACTAGTTCAGTCAGTTGGCACGCTCGGTGTGCAGCTCGGTGTGTGTGTTCAGTGTGTGCTCTGTGTGTGTGTGCAGTAAGTGTGCACGCTCGGTGCGTGTGTGCAGTCAGTGTGCACGCTCGGTGCGTGTGTGCAGTAAGTGTGCACGCTCGGTGCGTGTGTGCAGTCAGTGTGCACGCTCGGTGCGTGTGTGCAGTCAGTGTGCACGCTCGGTGCGTGTGTGCAGTCAGTGTGCACACTTGGTGTGTGTGTTTGTGCAGTAAGTGTGCACGCTTGGTGGGTGTGTGCAGTCAGTGTGCACGCTCGGTGCGTGTGTGCAGTCAGTGTGCACACTTGGTGTGTGTGTGCAGTCAGTGTGCACGCTCGGTGCGTGTGTGCAGTCAGTGTGCACGCTCGGTGCGTGTGTGCAGTCAGTGTGCACACTTGGTGTGTGTGTTTGTGCAGTAAGTGTGCACGCTTGGTGCGTGTGTGCAGTCAGTGTGCACGCTCGGTGCGTGTGTGCAGTCACTGTGCACACTTGGTGTGTGTGTGCAGTCAGTGTGCACGCTCGGTGCGTGTGTGCAGTCAGTGTGCACGCTCGGTGTGTGTGTGCAGTCAGTGTGCACGCTCGGTGTGCACGCCGTCTCCAGGACTCTCTCACTGTAGAGTCTCAGATTTTGTGATCACTAAATGAACATTTGTTGAATTCATGTTTTTATGAATCGAAGGAATAAACTGAGGTCATTTAGCAACAAACGATGAGCTTTTCATTACTTATTTAAACTTCTCCAAGTATTATTTT
Organism: Tautogolabrus adspersus; assembly: GCA_020745685.1. Classification (NCBI taxonomy): domain Eukaryota; kingdom Metazoa; phylum Chordata; class Actinopteri; order Labriformes; family Labridae; genus Tautogolabrus; species Tautogolabrus adspersus. The sequence continues at coordinate 35,422,456 of CM036535.1, read as the reverse complement.
ATATCTCATGATTAAAAACTAAAGTGTTAAATGTCTTCAGTTCTGTCGCTCAAACTTCACTGAGAAGAATGAAGGTAAGTACGAGCAGTGAGGAGAGCCGACGCTACATCTGAGTTATTCTGCGTCGGGAATAGACACCGTCAGGAGTCAAACAGATGAAGCTGCAGAACGATAAGAAACATGAACACACCGAGACAATAACATGGTGAGATTTTTTTAAAGCTCCTGTATGAATGCCTTCAGTTTAAGTTTGGTGGAAAATTACAGACAAATAAAATGTTTCCCAGGAGAGAAAGTGACGTGTGATGATATCTCAAACTAACTTCATCTTTTGCAGCGGTGTGAAATATTATTATAACTTTATTTATGTTGCACTTTTCAAAACAAATGTTTCTGCGATGTCCCGCCCATTTTAACAAACTGTTTACCTGATGAAGGTCGAGGACCGAAACAATGCCGATAAATGTTTGTTTGTAACGACCAAGAGCGGGACTTTACCTGTAAGGCCATCTCCACTTTTATTCCTCTAATGTTCGATGTCTTTAGTTCTGGATGGGAGGAAGTCAAACTGTCCGTGTGTGTTTGGATGATTGTTTCAGGCGCTCGGGTCTCAGAAAATGAAGCAACAAGTGTGTGTGTGTGTGTGTGTGTGTGTGTGTGTGTGTTGTGTGTCGTGTGTCGTGTGTTGTGTGTGTGTGTGTATGTGTGTGTGTGTGTGTGTGTGTGTGTGTGTGTGTTGTGTGTTGTGAGTAGGGGGGTACTTACGTTCAGAGTACCTGCCTGACATGAGGCCCTGCAGGATTGACGACAGCGGCGCGATGTAGCACTGAAGCTCCGAGCACTAAGAGAAGGTGAGTGAGAAAGAGAGAGCATGGTTAGTTACCCATCCACAGCTCTGTGTGTGTGTGTGTGTGTGTGTGTGTGTGTGTGTGTGTGTGTGTGTGTGCTTGCGTGCGTGCGTGCGTGTGCATGATTTACAGCTAATCTCACTCTGCTCTCTCTCTCTCTCTCTGTCCGGGTTTTATTGATTTACAGCTTTAAGTGTCTGATTGTCCATTTACAGCCGCTCTGTCTGACACCATTAGACCCTCCCCCCGGTGTTAACACTGAAGGTAAACGTCCACAGGGCGTTCAATAAGAGGCCGACATTAACAGTTGATAGAAGCTAATGGAGAACCTGATCACTATCGACAGCTTCACATGTGCCGTCTCCTTCGTCCTCGTCGAGCGTCTCCGACAGAAACGTGAGCACTGCATGAAAACCTGCCCCATCAGATCCTCTTACCCGCCGTGATATCAGCAGCTGCCCGTTTGATGCCAACCTGCGGATACTCTCTTATCCAATGTCATAGTTTACAGAGCAACCACCTTCCCTCGACCGTCCTTCTGTTTCGAAGATTTCTGTCATTCATTTCCACGAGAATACTTTTTTTAAACCCACAGACCAGTCTGAGACCTGCAGCAGTTTTAGACCTGCTGCAGCAGCTCATTTACCTTTAAAGCTACAGACACAGAAACAGCCTGTTCTGAGCAGGGCTGAAATAGAGGGGTTTATAGGCATGATCAAATACAGGATCAGAGTGGATTTACAACAAGACACTTCACACACATGTTTAGAGGAGCTCTGAGACTTATTTACACTGAAGACGAGGAGGATATGTGACCTTTAAACTTGTGTTTTTTTTTATTATCAAACATGACAGACAGCTCGTAATGACGGTTCTTAAATTGTGGTTTTTGATCCTTTGACGTCACGAGATTATGTAACCTTTGCTGAGCGAGGACAAATGTGGCGAAGCAACAATTAAGGGATAACAGTAAGAACTTAAACATAGAGCTACAACAGTCGTACAACAACAAGGAGCAGAGAGGCTGCAGCTGCACAACAGAGAGAGAGAGAGAGAGAGAGAGAGAGAGAGCTGGAGAGACAGTGAGGGGGGAGAGACAGAGAGAGAGAGAGAGAGAGAGAGAGAGAGAGAGAGAGAGAGAGAGGGGGAGAGAGAGAGAGAGAGAGAGAGGATGCTTTTTATTTCACAACCTCTCAACTTTTAGTAGAGTGGAGGTTGTGTCATGTAACTTAAAGGGATACTTCACCCGTTGAAACATGAATCTGTTTTGACATTGGGTCATATCTGTAGTTGAAATGTGAAATCATTTTTGAAGTTGGTGCCTTCTTGACCGAGAAAAGGCAGAAAGTGTCTTTTTGGCTCATGTGGATGAAAGACAACAACTCCCAGAAACCTGCTCAAGTCAGAACAACAACTCGAAAAACGCCCGACTTACCGACTTGACGTCAGAATCGTCATCACATGGGGGAGAAAACATGTTTTGTTAATGTTAACATACTTTTTATTCATGCACGTATTGCACATCAACGTTTTGCTCAAATATAACTTTTGACAGCTTTTCACTGATCTTCACTTTTTTGTGCTGTTATTACAACACTGAAGTCTGAAGTCGTGAACACACTGAAGTCGGAAGAACGACTTCCCAACTTGGAAACTTGGACCACCCGAGCAGCACCTGAATGCAGCATTATTTACGGACGTTTACTACAACACATACGGACGTTTCCTCAACTGATTCCGAGATTTCTTCCAGAAGGAATTGGCATCTTGGAAATTCCTGGCAGAAAACGGACTCTATGTCTGTGTCCATGGGCAAACAGTGAGAACACCGACACCACCAGTCTGACCCAGCTCCTTGTTCTCACAGCCGCCGACAGCCAGCTCGCCGCTATATTGCAGCTCGTAGAAAGAGCCACGAACATCCGATTGAAGCACAAGATCTTCAAAATCCCCTTCATCCATATCAGTTTGAAGTTGAAACATACTTTTTTCGCCATTCTCGGTTCTTATCAGCTTTCTCCATAGAGTCTGTTAGCATAGCTTCCTAGCAATATGGCGGACGTTAAGTTTCGATTCTGGCAGTGAGGTCCCGCCCACTGATCTGTAATAGGTCTGTAGCTTCAGTGGTCGAAAACATGAGGAACTATCGATGTAGTTTCACCCCCTCTAACCACAGCAGCCTCCGATGACGAAAAATGAGGATTTTTGCGTCATCGGAGGCTCCTTTTCAGAAAAGAAATACGGAGCTTTCTCGTCTCAGGGGAAAATGAGGGCGGGATGCACGACCATTCAAAAATACTACCAGGTTTCTAATGATACAAAGCTTAATGCAAATGGGTGAAGTATCCCTTTAAGTACACTGATGGTAGTTATACAAAAAGCAGGAGGATAACATCTGCACTCCTGGAAATATCGAGATTATTCCAGGAAGACCGCTCCTGAAATCCTCCTGATCTGGTTGTTCACACATGCACCTCACAGTGGGAGACTTTTCCTGTCAGACGGGGGGGGGGGTCTCCTGAGGGGGGATGTGACGTAAAAAAAAAACATGCAGAAGTAGCGTACGAAGCATCAGAGTCCTCTATACGACGCTATAATGAGAATATGTGTCTTTCTATCAATGCTACGTGTAGTTGAACAGAATAACAATCTGAACTAAAGAGTGGAGAAGAACATACTGGAGAACAGGAAACAGAATGCAGCAGGTTCATTAGAGCACGGAGATCGTAGAGGTGGCGTGCAGACAGTCTATGGTCGTGCAGCGATCACAGGGAATAAACGTCACCACCCCCTCCCACTCGCTCGAGGTGAATTCTCCTGATTATATCCTGCTGCGTTCTCACATCAGCTCACTCTGACTTTCTGCAGAATAAATACGAGGAGGCTGGAGGAGAAACTCCGGGTGAAGAGAGAAACATTCAGCTGTTTGTGTTCACACATGCAGCTCAGCACGAACACTTCAGGAGTTTTCTGCACGTGTTCAAGTCCTATCAGTGACCAGCTGGTGAACTTTATGGAGCATGCAGTAGCTAAGGAGACAGAGTGTCTGATTCACAAAAGGATTGCGCAGCTTTTGCGCCTAATACCTGAGAAAATGAGCCAAGACAACGGCCTAGAAAAAAAGGATGAGAGAAACATTCAGCTGTTTGTGTTCACACATGCAGCTCAGCCTGCAGATATTGAGGAGTTTTTCAGGAGTGTTTTTTAAGTGTGAAAGCACTAATAGTGTTTCTTTTAGGCAGGGATTAGAATAAATGAGCCTTTTCTACTTGGCTTTGACTTTGGATCAGATAGCTGCGTCATTCACAAAAAACTAATCTAAAGAACATTTCAGGTTCCCTTCATCCCTCCTTACCACCACCCTCAATCTTCCGATTTTCCAACCTCGCTCATCACTTTGTTCTACGCTATTCATATTACAGTAAACTATTCTAAATCAATTCCTTTGTAGGTGTGGTCTTTGTTAGTGACATAACTATTTAAAGGTTATAACCCTCTGTGTCAGGTGCAGGAGTGGAGCTCTCACCTTGTGGAAGAAAAGTTCATTTTCAGTGTCCGCTTGAGGCTTTGCACAGAGGCCGTCCTCACCGGAGCTGTGTGTCCTCTTCCTGTTTAAACGAAGCTCCGCCCCCACAGGAGCCTGAGCACACACAGACGTGAATCCCTGAACCGGACTGACCGAGGCGGACTCTGAGTCAGAGCCTATGTCCCTACAGTCACTCCTTCTCCTCCTCTTTCTCCTCTGCTCCGCTCCACAGTGGGAGTAGCTGGTCGGAGATTCCCTTGATGATGATGATGACGAAGGTGCAACAGACGGTTCCTCCGCATGCTGAGGACTTAAACTCTTCGAGCTGTCGCAATCGTCCTCGTCGCTGGCGAGCCAGTCAATTGAGTAATCCGAGTCCGAGGTCGACATGTTGGCGCTACAATCTCACCCAGCAGAGGGCATCACCGAGCTGAACACAGAGAGAGAGAGAGAGAGAGAGAGAGAGAGAGAGCAGGTCACAAGGTTAGAAAAATAGATTTCAAATTGCATCCATAATCTGTTAATTTTGTTTTACATTTATTTTATCCATATTTCCCTATCAAGATGCTGAATCTCATTGATAGATACAGTGAGCTTACTATATGATCAGACATGAAGGAAACATGCTATGTTGAAGTGCTGGCTTCTCTGACAACAATGCAGCAGCCAGTATGTCCTCCTTCTAACTTTAGATTCTGGTCCTGAATGGTCTGGATTTGTTTGGACCAGAGAAGGTAGGCGGTTTTAAGGCACCCCCACACGGCCGTTTTGGACGCCCCTCGGTTTGCCAGATATGAGAGCAGTTATCAGGTCAAACCAACAGGTGTTGCAGCGATGGAAGCGGGCAAGAGAACTGGTTCAGATAGAAGTGATTGTACCCGACCTAAAAAGCCTCTGCATGTTTCTAATAAGCTCCACGAGCAGAAACGTGCTCAAACTAGGATCAATATTGGAGATGCTTTTGAAAAATGGAGAGAGGTTAGAACGCAGAAAGGTTTACAGACCGATGCAGAGCTGGATAAACACTGAAGCTTCAGTGTCCACCACATGGTGACCTGCGTGAGCATCCACTCTAGAGAGGAGGGGGGGGGGGGGGGACAGCTCTCTGCAATGTTTCGAATTTGGACTGCAGTACCCATTTTAAACACTAGGTGTCAGAGTTACATACTGCTCCTTTAAGACACGTTTTGGACACTGAATCTCTTCCTGCTTTCTTTTAACAGCGAAACGTATCACCAGGGGTGAAAGTAGTCCGCTATGGTCCAATACTGCGTTCCACTCAAAGATTCAGAGGTGGTACGTAGTAAAGACGGGAGAGCAGCTTCCTACCAAAACCAACAATCAAAACGTGTCACGGTCGCACTCTCAGAAAGAAAACACGTCTGCTAACTTTCTGTCATCTCAAACTAAACTTATTATCTGGTCTAAATCGTTGCGAGTTTCTTCTGGAGCGTTTTGATCCGTGTTGGACGGAGCCCGCCCAGCAGACTTTCATTTCTGCTAGTTAACGTGAGCTCGAGCTTCCTTCAACTCGCTGCAGCTGACCGATATCCAGCGCTTTGCTTTTTTTGGCAGCAAGACATTTGTTGTAAAAAGTGAAATGTGCAGAAGAATAGGTTGTGATGTTTCATGATCTTCAGTTTGATTCCAGCGACATAGCGAGGTGACCATCAGGGAGCGTGCTTATCTTTCTTTACCTCCTGAACACAGCGTCTGGGAAAGGGTGTGTTTGATTTACTGTTCTGGGATGTTTGATTTTTCCTCAACTAGACCACACACTTTATTAACGTCTTTTGCACCGGGACAGGAACTGACCGGGAGATTTAAACAAATCAAGTGAAGAGGATTTTTAAAGTTCTCTTCTCTGTCTGATAACCATTCAAACTAATCTGTTGCTAAACACAACGTCAAGTGTTTCTAATTTCCTCTTCTCCATACAGAGATGAATTTGTTGATGCACGAAGCCGAGGAGAGGCGAACTGTTCACAGCTTATAATGATCTTCTGCTTTATGGAGTCGTGGTTTTTGTAATCTTGCTGGGAGTAGTTCGGGCTGTGGTCTGAAGTTTGAGGCCCACAAAACCCGGCAGCGCCCCTGTCACTCACTGGGAATCTCTGTCTTTGTCAACAGTCTGTTTCTGCAGCGTGGTCGTGACACCGACCCTGCAGCGTTTTATACAAACATGACCTCGTCACTGATGGTGCTTTCTGTTGCTTTCGTAGCTCGAAGAGTCTTTAAGCAGCTAAAAACTCCAAACAGTCTTAATGAGTCATTAAAAAGTTAAACTTCAGATTCAGATCATTAATGAGGAACACCACATCAAACTCAACATGAACACACTTTGCTTTTTTGATGCTTTGACACTAAATTTGGAGACTTTTGAGTGATGACCTCATTGTTTGTTTCCCAGCTTCAGCTGTGCTCTCAGCTGCTGTTTAAAGTCCCAGTGTAACCAGTGCACGAGCCTGATCCCAGCACACACACATTATACAGCACACACACAGAGCTGAATCAGAGAACCCACGGGCCGGTGGATTAAATAACCTCCTGTGCTTCTTCCAACTGGGCAGGTCGTCCCACATTATGTAAGAAAACATCCAAACACATGGACCCGTTTCCTTCACATGTACACACACACACACACACACACACACACACACACACACACACACACACACACGCACGCACGCGCGCACACGCACGCACACACACACAGACACACACACACAGGACGGTGAAGAAATAAAACACTGCGGGAACTTACCGGTTCCGGTTGGTTGGGTTTGTTAGGTGGGACAGAAACCCGCAAACATCCTTCTCTGAAAACACGCTCCTAATTCACTTCTCCTCTTTTTAAATTAAATAGTCGTAGAATAAATCCAGGTGAGTCCGGAGGCAGGTGTGTGAGCTGCAGAGCGACACACCGAGTGTTCACGTCCTGCTCGGTGAGTTGAGGACATGCAGCAGCAGCAGCAGCAGCAGCAGCAGAAGTGTGTGTGTGTGTGTGTGTGTGTGTGTGTGTGTGTGTGTGTGTGTGTGTGTGTGTGTGTGTGTGTGTGTGCGTGCGTGCGTGCGTGTGTGTGTGCGCGCGGACCGATGATGGAGTGAAACCATGAACCGAGCAGACTGCAGGCGGGCGGGGAGGCGGGCAGGACTCCCATCAGCCCGTGCAGCCTCTCCCTGGGCAACGTGTCTGAGAGGGGCGGGGCTTCAGACTCTCCTCTCCTCCCTCTCTCTCTCTCTCTCACACACACACACACACACACACACACACACACACACACACACACACACACAAGCTGGAGCAGGAAGAGGTGTCACACTCAATGGAAATTATTATCGCGAACAAACAAATAAACCAGGCTGGAGAACAAAAAGTACAAACGTGATCGTGATGACGTCACACGGCGGCGCGTCACCGCCTGCGTTCCTTCAATTAAGCCCTCTGATTGGATCAGAGCCGCAGTGCAGCACGTGAGGAGCGGAAAGACTAATTAATGCTGCTTTAAGGACCTCCTGGGAGTGTACGAGATACATAAATAATAATCAGAGATGTAGAGACACTAAGAAGGGGTGTGCATCTCTTCAAGACGATTATTGAAGGGTTATAAAAGAGGTTATTTATTTGATCGTTATTGATTTTATATGTTGATGTTTTCCATGCCCCTGATTGGTTGAACCTTGAGCACTTTGAACGTTTTTCAGACTTTTTTTAAATCAGGTCCTCAATAGTTTTCCTCTCTCTAATGTCATTTGTCTTTAAATTTAAACTTTTTATTCTGAACATGAAACAAAGACAAAACAGAGTCTATTATTCTTTTTTAAGATTTCTTTTCTGGGATTTTTCATGCCTTTATTTAAAGAGACAGGACAGAGTCAGAAACCAGGGAGAGAGAGAGAGAGTGAAGAATGACATGCGGGAAAGGAACCACAGGTCAGATTCGAACCCAGGCCGCCCGCTCTCAAGGACTCAGGCCTCATCCACACTTAGGCGGGTATTTTTGAACGCGTAGCTTTTTCTGTGCGGCGTTTTAGGTCGCTGTAGACTCTCCTTCAGTAAAACTCCTTCCAGGGTGAAGATGTTCAGAAACTCTGTTTAAGGTGTTTCTGTGTAGACGGGGTAAACACAGTTTTGTTCTTGGGTCGGTTTTTCCTCCGTTTGACGTCCTTGTGCGACGCCGTCACTTTTGTTTACATGAGATTAGTGTGATGACAGACGTAACCAAACTAGGGCTGGTGCTAACGTTGCTAATTGGACTTAGCCTAGTGGCACTAACCACTAACCTTCCAGTGGCCCAAGATGCTCTTAAGCTAAAACTATTACAAAAGATGACGTTGAGGCTGGCGGGAAATAATGGGAGTGATTTTCTCTGCTACTCAGACGAGCGCTCTGTGGACGTGAGAGAGACGCCATTCTCCCTGCTGGAGGTTATTGTTCTATTAGATCGACTTTGAAACGACTGTTTGAAGGAGGAGGAGTTACAGATTGTTGTGTTAATATCAGAGTGCTTTTAGATCAAATGCAAATCACTGCTGCAGAATCTTCACCATCTGCAGCCATTGACTTTAAAGTAGTGTTGTAGTCAAGACCTGACTAGTTAAGACCAAGACATACCCGAGACCAGAGTGCTCCGAGACCGAGACAAGACCGAGACAGAGACCAAGGCAGGCGAGACCGACGGACTTTAAAGCTGCTCCTTCTCTTCTTAAACGTGTCTCCAAATAAACCAAAAGTCCGTCTGTTTGTGTGTAAACAAAGAACAACTAAACCAAACATGCATCTGCAGAGAAGAAGGACTCAGCTTCAGTAAGAGTCTGGATGTAAAGAGTCATTGTTTTAAAATCTGTGTAAAAGGTTTCCATCTTCCCGTCTGATCCAGTATAAAGTTTTCTCTAACAGGATGTGACACACTCCAACAGTCGGGGGTTCAGGGGGTTTAATCAGGCTGGAAGTGCAAGTCATCGCCGGTGCAGAGGGATCAGGCTATGTTCTGGATAACTGATCGGCTCAGAGTGTAAGGAGTCAAATGAGACAGAGAGGCGCTCTGTTCACTCAGGGGCTGAATTCTTATCAGCAGGAGCGTCTCGGGGATTTATCTGAGATCTGTCCATGGGGCCCCTCCACCCCCGCCTCAGCCAACCCTGAGATATTATCATAACCACACCTCCAGTACACTAATGAGCCATTAAAAGATTTACATGAAGGTCGACAAACTGATCAAAGATTTCAGTAAAAACGCTCCAAATATGAACTTCTTTCTGTGTTCACGCCGGTCGCTCCTCTCCGCCTGAGAGGAGCTGAGTCAAACGCCACTTTCTGCTCATGAAAAGCTTTGAACCACATTGCATGATGGTATATTGCCTGGAAAGTGACCATCGGCTAACACTACTTTCCACAATGCATTGTGGGATACATTGAGTGCTATAGGGTATGATCCAGCTCATTCAGAACTCAGACAGCTCTACTAAATGGCTTGTTCACCACATATTGCTGTGAGTAGTGTGTGATTTCAGTCTAAGCCGTATGATCAGAGTCCATCGTGATTCTTCGGCTGTGTCACTGAACTATCCAACGATCTGAGGGGAACTTTACTCCAGAGTCTCAGTGCAAAGCAGCTGAACTGATTTATTTTCTGACTGAACTGATGTGGGCTCTGACACAGTTGGCAGCGGAGCCAGGAACAGGAAATGGTCCAAAACTCTGGAATTGATTCTCCGGGCAGGTTAAAAAACGGCTCAGTGAGCTGATGGGTGAACTTTGTGCTGGTGCAGAAATAAACAAAAGGAGTCCTGGCAGAGACGTGATGGACTAGACTCTGTTCTTAAGGCAGACATTTGAGGATACACGAGGCTGTAAGAAATAAGAACGTATTTAAAGATTCACCGTTTTTTTTAGCAGTGAGGCTAAAGAAGCATGAAGAATCTCTCTGGGCACATTTTGACAGACGATAGTGTTGTAGTACTCGAAATCGGTCTTGGTCTCGGGACCACTTTTTAAAGGCCTCGGTCTCGTCTCAGGATCGAAAGCAGTTTGACTCGATCTTATTTAGGTCTCAGACTGGGCGAACTCCACATTTTAAATCAAGGCCGGTCAAGACCACCACTGATCGGCTATTTTTCCACGTCATCACTAAGATAAGAAGGAAAACGACTCTTTCTAAAAGAACAAATAACTTTTATTTGTAGTACCGGTAACCTCAGTTTCTTCCCCCAGGCTGTCACTCTGATAAACGCTAAACAGCCACAGAGTGTCAGACCTGCTGCTGTGAAGTACCGGTAACCTCAGTTTCTTCCCCCAGGCTGTCACTCTGATGAACGCTAAACAGCCACAGAGTGTCAGACCTGTCGCTGTGTAATAAACCCTGAAACAAAACTGTGAATGTACATATACGTAAATATATACTATTTTTATTTTATTTAAATTACCATCGGCACACTCTTTAATGTAAATACTGTAAAAAAAACTACCTCATGTTTACTTCAGCATCTTTTGCACTACTCACCACTGCACTATTATCTTATTTAGTCTTGTACATTTTAGTCTTTAATTATTTGTTTATTTTGAGTTTATTGTTGATATTTAATGTTTGACCTTTGTACAAAGAGAGCACAGTCTACCCAAGTTAAATTCCTTGTGTGTTAAACATACCTGGCCAATAAAGCTGATTCTGATTCTGATTCTGATTGATTTTTATCCCCCTGTTATACGAGCAGCGTATGTCTGTCTGTGAATGGCTCAGTGCGCATGTGTGTGGGTGGGTGGAGCGAGTAAGAGAGATAGAACGACCACAGTCGGAACGCAGGAAAGGTTAACACCCCGGTTACAGCCACAACCTTCCCGGCATTACGGTCTAAGTGAGTGACACGCCCCCCTGCACACAAGATGATGATTTTTCAGGGATATTTATGGTCTTAGTCTTGATTTGTTCTCCATCCCTAAATGTCTTGGTCTTGTCACGGTTTGGAGCACTTTGGTATCAGGAATGTCTTGGTCTTGGTAAGTGTGGTCTTGAATACAACACTAACAGACGGATCAGACGATAACGTCATCCACCGTGCTGCAGGTGGAGACCAGCTGCTCTCTGATATTTAATGAGAGGTCTGATACATCAGAAAGCTCTATCTAATGGTTAAACTCTAATCTCAGTGTGAGTCAGCCTTTGAGAGAGAGAGTGTGTGTGTGTGTGTGTGTGTGTGTGTGTGTGTGTGTGTGTGTGTGTGTGTGTGTGTGTGTGTGTGTGTGTGTGTGTGTGTGTGTGTGTGTGTTTGGAGAGTGAAGAGCTGAAACCACATAATGCCACTCATCCGTAATTAAAAGGCTTTATCTGCAGCTTCCTGCGGCGTCTGAGAGGTGAAAAGTGCCGATCGATTCTTTGTCAGGTTTAATGACGCGCGCTGAGGGAAGGCGTGTGGCGTGAAGAACACACACACTAACATCTGTATGCTAGTGTGCCCTGCGCAGCGGGGCCAGTCGAAGAACAAACATTGACTAAGGTAAAAACCTAAGAGCTCGCTGCCGTGACGGAGCGGATGCGGTCCGAAAACACATTTGGTGGAATTTATCAGTAAGGATAAAAATGATACATGCCAGGTTTAGCAGCACAGCAAGAGTGAGGGCTGTCTGACGGGAGGTTTCCTACTGTCGCTGCAAACTTTACACATTTTGAGCAGAAAGTTAGTAAGACCTTGGGGGCCCCCTACTGGCCTGGGGCCCCAGACCAGCAGTTCCCTTCTTTGCCTGTTGAAAAGCAACGCCTCTGGGCAAAAGGAAATATCTACAGATTGAAAAGTAAAATGGAAACAGCTCAAAGGAAAGCTAATCAAGTGAAATGTTTGACTTTTCTTTGCAAAAGGCTGCTAGTATATTTCTTTAAGTATTAATGTTGCATATTTTCTGTTGTTTGCACTTTAAATTGTACCTAAATATTTTGCACATCTATTTCATAAGACAGGTTCATAGGAAAGTAACGCACTCTGTCCTACTTGCAATGAACTAACGGGAAATGTGTCTGGACCAAAACGCTGCCAACGAATGTATTTCTGCAAGGTAGTCTTGGCAGGCGTTCGCATGCAAGTAATTATTTGGGCCTTTTTGCTTTCATTAGATAGGACAACTTATATAAGACAGAAAATGTTGGGAGGAGAGAGAGTGGGGGGGATGACATGCAGCAAAGAGCCGGGGTCGGATTTGAACCCACAGCCACTGCGTTGCGGACTATAAGCTCTGTACATGGGGAGCGTGTCATAACTGCTAGACTAACGCATAGTCGCTTTAGTGCTCCCAGTGTGCACGTTTTAAAGCGCTCTAAATTGTGACTGAACATAAATCTTCTTTTTGTGTCTAAGCCGACGCTTTAAGCCTCTGAGGCGCTGCACCCAGATTTACTAATTAACGCGCTAACGTTAGCTCGGCGGATGAATGAAAGTCCACGTCAAATTGCATTGTTGCACATGCCATTAATTTATTTAACGTCCATTGGCTCCACATGTCCATATTTCCATACCGAAAACACCCGCTTGTAACTCTCACATGCAACTGCTTAGCGGTCAAAAAACAGTTTTCCCTTCCAGGTGCAACACCTGACCGAACAACAACAAAGGTTCCTACCTTATATAGACAACCATCAATCACTCTGTGAGATCCTTTACACAAACACCACGTTATCTTGATCATCTCATCTGCTAATGTTGCTATTATCTTGTGTTATACAGTCGATCTGATTGGTGAGGTTAGAAAGGGAGAATCATTGATATTTATTTGTGTTTTTGTGTCGCACATCACACGTCAGGCCTGCAAAAACGTCAGTGCCTCAGTTGGGCCACCGCAGTCCAAAAGTCAGAGGCTTGATTAGAGGCAAACAGAAACACAAACACAAACACATGAAGTTCTGCTGGCTGTTAATAAGTAAACACCTTCTGACCAAAACCCCAAATGATGTAACCAGACATCATTCCAGGCATACTGTATGAGAATATTTACTGTACCTGACATTGTAAAAGAGAGAGAGGGGGGGGGGGGGGGTTACATAAGTGTGTTGAAATCCATCTGAAGTCACATGTTCAGCATACACACACACACACAAGCACTCACACACACACACACACACACACACACACACACACACACACACACACACACACACACACACACAGAGGGATTGTGCGCTGTGTGTGTAGACAGCAGGAGAGAAAGCTCTACATGTGACCAGCCGGAGTCGTGACATAATCATGACATAATCATGACCTATAAGGACTTCGACTGCTGTTACTTTCTGTTCGAGGAAGTTACTAAAAGCACAAATAAAACTTAATCCTTTATCATTAAAAGTCCGACATTAGAGATCCGTTAACCGATCATAAATCTGTAAAAGTTTAGAAATATTTTTAGTGGGAACTTCTGAGTGACCAGTTTGTTTTATTTAATCATCTATGAAATGCAATTTTTGGAATTTTGTTTTTATTGCTGTTTAATCTTAACATGTAACATTTATTAATATCTTACATTTCAGGGTACTTTGAATTTACTTATGAATGTATATATGTAACGGAGTTAATGATTCCACTTGCCATCACTTGGCATAGAATGTCCTTATTTTACTAAATCAATTGTTTAAATACTGTTTATAATTAATTCTAATGAGTAGCCACTGGGACTCTGGGTAACATGAGCGCCCTCTGCTGGGGCCCGTGCAGACTTGAGCGGGGCAGCCCGTGTCTCTTTGCCAGTCTGCATTATGCTGTCCCCGTGGTAAGTTTATGTGTGAATAAGCTCCGCTAAAATACTATAAAATAGTTTGTTTTCTTGATAAAAGTATTATTTTTCCATTTAACATGTTCCAGAGAATCTCTGATATTATTGTAGAACTTTTCTGTGATTTTATTTCTATGTTTTTGAGTTATTTAGGCTCACCACGTTGTCTGTTTTGCTAGCTTAAAATGTAACTTCTGTTCTCCGTGGTGTAGCTTGCCTAACAGTTAGTTCAATTGTTTGTTTCTATGTTTTAGCAATGTTGGAGCTTATTAGAAGAGTGGCTGTGAGACACCGTATATGTGCTTCTGTTTTTATCAGATTAAACGGCGTGCTGGTGCCAAAAAGTGAAAGTATTTGCCTGATTCATAACACAACGCAAGAGAGAGTACACAACCGCTACATATACGTGCCTTAGCGTAAAGCATCAAAAGAAAAAGTAGAACAGATTCCTCATACTTTACCGTTTACAGCAACTCTCAACTTCTGTTGTGACACCAGAACAAAGAGAAGTAAAGAGCAATAACTTTGTGTTGTTAGGCAGCCTGAAATGTAGAATTAAAGGGCGTCAGAAGAAATACGCCTGCAAGGAAACCTCAACAGCGTTAGTGTGAACAACCGAACTCAAGCAGAGTTTTTAATAATTAATTTAAACATCCGTGATATGTAACGTACATTATCTAGGCTATAATATAATCAACATGTTTTACTTTCAGTTTAAAAAAACGTGGTCAGACCATAGCTCGCTACAATATAGTCTAGTGTGTTACAGCTCTCTAAAGAAGCAGCTCCCGGACCGGAGGAGGCCAGCCGGACCCCGGCCTGAAATGATCCCAGACTGAGGAGCGACCGGCTTCTTTCATTGGTTCAGTGGTATGGGGTTCCATTTGTGCCAAAAATATGTCTATGTCTATTAAACGTTGAACTTTCCTTGTGTCATTTGACTTTGTCATTACATCGTGTTGTCATGATGTGTTGTTTGACAAAGTGTTGTTATGATGTGTTGTTTGACAGTGTCTGTACGTCGTTACTATGTGTCGTTACTACCTGTCGTCTTGATGTGTCGTTGCTATGCGTCGTTACTTCGTATTTCTATATTTTGACTTTTATTCAGATTGTTCTTGTTAGTAGGCTATGATGCATGAAAAATAAATGAGTGTTAGGTGACAATACTGAAGTGGTACAGCTCTGCTGGGAGTTTCCCTCCGCTGACCTCAAAGGGTAAGCCGGGAAAGGGGCGCCCGGTGCCACCGCGGTAGCAAGGCATCACGACGTTGTCAAACGACACATCAAGACGACACGAAGTAACGTCGCATAGTAACGACACATCAAGACGACAGGTAGTAACGACACATAGCAACGACACATCAAGACGACACGAAGTAACGTCGCATAGCAACGACACAACAAGACGACACGAAGTAACGTCGCATAGCAACGACACAACAAGACGACACGAAGTAACGTCGCATAGCAACGACACAACAAGACGACACAAAGTAACGTCGCATAGCAACGACACAACAAGACGACACGAAGTAACGTCGCATAGCAACGACACAACAAGACGACACGAAGTAACGACGCATAGCAACGACACAACAAGACGACACGAAGTAACGTCGCATAGCAACGACACAACAAGACGACACGAAGTAACGTCGCATAGCAACGACACAACAAGACGACACGAAGTAACGTCGCATAGCAACGACACAACAAGACGACACAAAGTAACGTCGCATAGCAACGACACAACAAGACGACACGAAGTAACGACGCATAGCAACGACACAACAAGACGACACGAAGTAACGACGCATAGCAACGACACAACAAGACGACACGAAGTAACGTCGCATAGCAACGACACAACAAGACGACACAAAGTAACGACACATAGTAACGACACATCAAGACGACAGGTAGTAACGACACATAGCAACGACACATCAAGACGACACGAAGTAACGACGCATAGCAACGACACAACAAGACGACACGAAGTAACGACACATAGTAACGACGTACAGACACTGTCAAACAACACGTTATAACGACATTGCCAAACTACACATCAAGACAACACACCATAACACATCATAATGACACTGTCAAACAACACATCATAACAACACTTTGTCAAATGACACATCATGACGACACGATGTAATGAAAAAGTCAAATGACACAAGGACAGTTCAACATTTAATAGACACAGACAAATGTCTTCTCACATGTTCAGTAGACATAAACAATGCGCATGGCGACATATTTTTGGCACAAATGGAACCCCATACAGTGGCACAGGTGAACCTGCATCTGTGTCAGATAACGTCGGCTGCACAAACGGGCTCGCTGCTTGCCATTAATGAGACTTTAAAAGAGATGAATTAAAACCTGAAACGTCCTGCAGCACATGAATAAAGTTTTGGACCAAACGCTGTGTAATGTGTATTTCTCATCTTAGCCTTCTTTCCAAACATAAGAATGTAACACTCACATATAAGAAGGTCCTGACTCTGTCTGACAGCCCCACATTTCTTTATTCATAAGAATGTGAGCGTGCAGATTGATAAGTGCCGAACTTTGTGTGGAAATGACCGTACGCCCATTTTTCTGTCTTAAGTATGTTTGATAAGTGAGGGCCAGTGAGCTTACTGTGAAGCACTTTCAATTTACTTATGAATAAACTCTCTTAGAGTTCCAGAAGTTAAAGTAACGCAGATTAATTGAACGATATTAACCGCAACTGACAACAACTGTCAGCTAACAGCTGTTTGCTAGCTGCAGCTAACGCTGTAGCTAAGCCCAAGGCACACAGCATAAAAACAGAAACAGAGTAAACTTGAAGATGTAACGTAATGTAAGAGAAGAAGTAGCATTAATAGCAGTTCAGTCAGGAATGCTCTCTTCATAGATTTAACCACTTATTGCATTTGTGGTTTGTGCAGTTGTATTTGGCGTATTGGTTCTGCTCTTAGATTTCAGCAGGATCAGTGCAGCATGCCACAGAGCTTTCTGAAACCTTTAATTCCCCCCATGAGCACATGCAGAACAGAACCTGAATGTGCATGTAATGATACAGACATCTTGCAAACATAACAAGCAGACAATTCATCCTAGAATATCAAATGTGCTGACTGAAGCTGCTGGAGGTCGGGGTGGTGGAGGGAGAATTTCACAGCAGGGTCTAGCAGCAGAGTGGATGTGATGCAGGAGGAGTGAGAGGCAGAATGGTTTAAATAGGCCGCCTTGTTGTCAGAGTGTGATACTGATTGGTTGGCATTGGGGCGGTCCTCAGATCAGCTGATGGTCGCTTTCGGGCAGGACTACCGTATTCTGTCTGAAATAACGCGGGGCTCCGTGAGTACAATGAAGTATAGATAGTTTAATCACATAACAGAGCTACATGAGGGTGAGGTTGTCAAAATATTTGATACAAGATACCACATGTTTTAAAATGATACCATCTCTGTCAACATAATGATCAATTATTACAAAACTATTTTAAAATACAAGTGCATAGGAGAGGAATGAATCTCTTTCATATTGTCGAACTAGAAAAACGTTGCCAATGTTTTCATAAGTTTCTTCAATGTTTTTGTTCAAATTAGCTGCAATCTTAAAAAAACAAATGAAAACAAGAACTGATCCCACATTGGGTGCCTATGACTTCTAATCATAGACTGTAAATAATAGCTTCTAATGTGATTCCTTTTGGTGTTGAACCAGTTATCGCTAGCGTTTGATTTGGCCTCATATCAAAGTTTAAACATGTCACATTGTGAGAACACATGAGGGAGCTCAGGTTTATTCTGTTCTGGTTAGAAAGATGAAGGCTTATTCATAAAAGAAGCAGTGTGATAAATATATGTATAAGTATTTCCTGTTCATACATCAACAACTGAGGAATCAAAACTCTGAATCATTGCATTAATAAATGTGGGGGTTACTCTCTCTCTGTCATATCAATGTGAACGTTCTGGTCAGGCCTTTGAACAATTTATTCTCCTCATGGGAAGCAGAATATGAGCTGCATTTCTCTGACCGTCAGCCTGATGTACTGCTCAGCTCTGAGTCACACAAAAGAGAAAACAATGTTCACATGAATGAGAACAAACAGACAATCTGTTTCCACTCTGGGCTTGTGAGTTGGCTTTAAAGGTGTGTTCAGTACAAACAGTATAAACTGTTTATTGAGCTGCTCCCAAAGTCCTGAACATTCAGCCTGACTGTCAGACTGAATCTGACTTTTTTTTATCAGCTGTTTACTGTTTAACTAAAGGGTCCTGAGTACTCAGCTGCATGTGTGAACACAAGCTGGCATGTCCTTAAAGCTGCAAATATCAATATTTCTTTTCAAATTTGACAAATATTTTTGCGATTAGTGACAAAGATGTGCAACAATCCCTCAGCTTTCTTTCCCCCTCCCAGTGTGAGAGAATGTTTTAGCCCCTTTCAGCTCTCTGGTTTGGTTTTCTGTCTTATTCTTTTGGATTGAGATGTAATTGATATCATTATCAGTTTGGATTCAAGTGTTCGCACTTTGTTTCTGACTGAAGTTACTATGATGGATGCTTTATAGAAGATCTTAGAGCCCTATAGTTACATTCTTCTGAAATAGTGAAATAAATCAGAGTGTCATCTGCATAGCTGTGATCATTTATTATCTTGGTTGTCTTGATTTATTTGAGCTAGAGGAGCATGTACATGTTGAATTATAGTGGCCCAAGAGTTGAGCCCTGGGGGACGCCACATCTCATGATGATCTGCTCAGATTGATGTCCTCCAGTATCAAACAACAACATTGCCTCTGTTTCCAAGGTATCAACTGAACAACAAAAACATCATAAGGTTTCGTCAATCGTCTTCAAATTAACTTGTAAGCTCCGAAGGTCCTTAAAGCTGAAAATATTGATACTTCTTTTTAAATTTGACAAATATTTATGCGATTAGTGACAAAGATGTGCAACAATCCCTCAGCTTTCCTTTCCCCTCAGTGCTACAGAGCGTTTTAGCTTTCAACTCTCTGGATGGTTTTCTTTCTTGTAGCTTTAATGAGCGTTTATTTGAGCTAGAGGAGGATGTACATGTTGAATTATAGTGGCCCAAGAGGTGAGCCCTGGGGGACGCCACATCTCATGATGATCTGCTCAGATTGATGTCCTCCAGTATCAAACAACAACATTGCCTCTGTTTCCAAGGTATCAACTGAACAACAAAAGCATCAATCTTCCACATATGTACTTGTAAACTCTAAGAGTACTCTAAACTATCAGAGTAATTCCTTTTATATGGAGAACAATGCTTATTTGTCTGTGCGGGCGTGAATCTTCTGACATTACATCTGTCGTCTCGGGACACCCAAGAATTCCGTCCGAGCTGGAAATTAGCTGGAGAGTTATACAACAAATTCAAGAAATATCTGTTTCATGTTACAGATTTGACTACACATGCCTCTGTTCAAATGTACCCCGTGTTACTGAAACTACCGTTACCGCGGCTATGACACCTGGAGATTCTTCTAATACTATGACATCAATGTATGTACAAACTTTTCCTGCGTTTAGCTTTTACAGGCGGTCAAACTGCTCCAGAAAAAAGGTCATGTGGTGGGAGCCTGAACAGGAAATATGTTGAACGAGATAAGAGGAGAGGAGACACTCTGTTGCTTCAGTTCCCTGTTTCCTAACCTCATCGTCGTTAACGAGAGCTAAAAAAAACCCTGAAGGTATTTTAGACCAGATACGGATCAGCTGTTAGATATCAAATCTCTACAATGTCATCTTATCTGGAATAATACAAGATTAAAAAAAATTAAGAGGAATAATCTACGATGTGGTTTGATTTGTAGAAGCCTTCATATTAACTCAGTCTGTTTCATAACCTAATAAAAACTCCTCACAGAAGTTTGATGTTTTTCTCCTCATATGTCCTTCAACAGGCTGCTCATACCACGGCATCTGGGGGGTTTACACCATGTTTCTGAGTGTGTTTGGCTTTTTTTCTTGTGCTTAGACTAAATACAGGAGACCTTGAGCTCTCTCTCTCTCTCTCTCTCTCTCTCTCTCTCTCTCTCTCTCTCTCTCTCTCTCTCTCTCTCTCTCTCTCTCCAGTGTCTCTCTGCCTTGTTTCACCATCGTAACGCACATACTCTGTCCAATGAGTCTGATGTGTTTTTGTGTCTGCTGAGAATGACAGGTATGTTACTATGACAGTGACACATGTAAATACAAAGGTGTAATGATAACGCTGTGTTGCTGCAGCTGCACGTGTTGTTTGTCCGTGATTGATCGTTTTTATCTGTATCTTCTCATAAAAACACATCCTGTATGTTTCCCTCTTTGAGCAGAAAGTGTTACTCTGCTTTGGGTCCACACGTGTGCAGTCCTGTTGTGTTACTTAAAATCTGGGATTGTTTCTGTCAGACCAAAGAAACCAATCATTGTGAGCCATGAGACATCTCAGACGCAGCTCCTGGAAGAGCGCATCTCCATCAATCACGCATCAAAAAGCGACCCGTGTGAGAAAACCTTTAAACATTGCTCTGTTTGTTTTATTTTACTTTGTCATGTTTTTTTATTTGACGAGGCGGCCTCTTATAGCGGACCGCAGACACAGCTCGGCGGTTTTGTTTACACAAGCATCAGCTGCAGTGAGGAGAGAGGAAGAGGAGCACGCAGCCTCGCCTCACCTATCTACGACGGGCCTACGGTTAAAAATGAAGCAATCATAATTTAACTCATGTTAGCCAAAAAGTTATTATTTATTTCTCAAATGGTCTCACGTCAGGACCCACCGACACTATTTGTCTAAATGACAAATCACGGTCAGAATTTCTGAAAAGTTTCAACCGTTAAAATGTTTTAAAGGTCACATATTATACAAAATCCACTCCCCCATGTTTCTCTAACAATAACATGTGTCCCTAGTCTGTCTACAAACCCCCCAATGAGGAGAAAGTCTCCGTCTTCTGCCTGCTCCACTTTTCAGAAAATGTGTGCTCAAACAGGCCGTTTGGAGATTTTCCCTTCATGACATCACAAAGGGCAGTAACCCCTCCCCCAGGTGGGTGACACTCCCACAGCTAGGTGTTTGTTCTGCCCTCTGAGTCTGCCTTCTCACCGTAAACAATAGGGCATGGAGCGAGAAAGCCCGAGCCACCCAAGCCCTTCCAGAGAGGGGCGTGGTCAGACACAGCTCATTTACATTTAAAGCTACAGACACAGAAACAGCCTGTTCTGAGCAGGGCTGAAATAGAGGGGTTTATAGGCATGATCAAATACAGGATCAGAGTGGATTTAGAACAAGACACTTCACACACATGTTTTGAGGAGCTCTGAGACTTATTTACACTGAAGAGGAGGAGGATATGTGACCTTTTAAAGAAATGTTGCAGTTTGGAGAGAAACACGACTAAACAACAGTCATCAGGTTTGTCTTTCTAAGCAGAGCGTTTGGTTTCTAACGCTGATTCAGTTTTGATTGCGTCATGTTTTCATGTGTCAGCACTGAACTTCACACTCAGGTTTCTGTTCATCCTCAATTCAGGAAAACATGTTTTCACTGTCATATTTGCATTTCAACATACTGACTGGCAGAATAAAAACAAACTAAGGCAAACAGTGCTAGTTTAGATTGCTGTATTTTCATACAGAATCTGTAAATAGAAATCACTTAGGAGAGATATCGTGCTGAACCTCACAGACCGGAAATCTGCTTGACATATAAACATCATTCTTACTTTCAGAAAGCTGGTTAGCCTCGCTGGAGTTCTCTGATACAAACCAGGACACTGAGTCATGAGAACACCTGCTCCAGGTGTCTGATCACTGTGGGGATAATGTAAACAGAGACTTTAATAACTTGGCTTCTCATTTACATGTAAACACGAGATCAAAACCAGGAGGCTGATGAGCAAGTACACGCAGCCAGTGGTGTGTTTTTAATAAGAGTAGAGCTCAATGGTACAAGAGGAGGAAGATAAAAGAGAACACACGGTCGATTAAAGATCGAGGGCTTTCCACACACATCCCAAAACTCCTCCGCATACACACAGTCACAGACACACACACACACACACACACACACACACACACACACACACACACACACACACAGTCACAGACACACACACACACACACACACACACACAGTCACAGAGACACACACACACACACACACACACACACACACACACACACAGTCACAGACACACACACAGTCACAGACACACACACACACACACACACACACACAGTCACAGACACACACACACACACACACAGTCACAGACACACACACACACACACACACACACAGTCACAGACACACAGTCACAGACACACACACACACACACACACACAGTCACAGACACACACACACACACACACACACACACAGTCACAGACACACACACAGTCACAGACACACACACACACACAGTCACAGACACACACACACACACACACACACACACACACAGTCACAGACACACACACACACACACAGTCACAGGCACACACACACACACACACACACACACACACAGACCTACACACACACACACACACAGTCACAGACACACACACACACACGCAGTCACAGACACACACACACACACACACACACACACAAACACACACACACGCAGTCACACACACACACACAGTCACAGACACACACACACACAGTCACATACACACACACACACACACACAGTCACAGGCACACACACACACACACACACACACACACAGACCTACACACACACACATACAGAGACCTACACACACACACACACACAGTCACAGACACACACACAGTCACAGACACACACACACACACAGTCACAGACACACACACACACACACACACACACACACACACAGTCACAGACACACACACAGTCACAGACACAGACACACACAGTCACAGGCACACACACACACACACACACACACACACACACACACAGTCACACACACACACACACACACTGAAGACGTGAACTTGGCGTCCTCAGCTGAACAGCCTCGCCTCAGTCTGTGGAAGATTACTGAACTCAAAACCTCCAATCTGAACGTCTGCAGGAAGGAGAGTCAAACATTTACCTCATCTATATGATTGAGCCTGCTGACAGCTGATTGGCTGACACGACACAAGGCTAGCTGTGGCAGCTCATTTTTAATCAGTATCTAAATGTCGGCCACAGGAGGGGACGAGCCTCAGGTCAAAGACAGAAACACATCTGAATCAACTCACAGAAAGACTCTCCTCTGAGCTGCAGATTCATCTGTGAAAGCTGCAGCGCAATGTTTTCTCTCAGAGTTGTGATAAATTAAAGAAACTCGTCTGAATCCTTCAAACAGCTGATTTAATCCTGTTCACTGTTTCAAAACAAACACAGACTTTTAAAGCGGCTTCATGACGCACAGCTCAGACCTGAACACATCACCTGTTACCTGCAGAGGAAAGTTCAAAGTAAAGGTACGCACACACAGTTTTATTCAACACATATTTACCTCTTTCTTCAGTTTTTCCTCTTGACTGTAGAGATTCAATATAATGTGACATATTGTTTTAGATCAAGTGCATTCACTTTGGTCCCGATACTTTTGTTCTTACTTTCTGGTTTTATTAACATCTGCTCGTAACAGCTGAGACCCAGAAGGCCCAGGTAGAAGAAAAGAGAAAGAAAGAGTTCGTACATTTTACAATTTGTTCCCAAAGTTTACAAATCCATTCCCAGGGTTCACAACTCTGTTCCCGTGGTTTACAAATGCGTTGCCACAGTTTACAATTTGTTCCCACCAGCAAGAAAGACACGTCCCGTAACAACTATAAAACCAAGGAGTTTTCTGACTTTAATAACTGTTGGAAATATTTGAGGTAATGTAAGTACTCAATAAAAATATGAAGTCCATTTTTTATTATTTAGATATAAAATTCTACATATTGTTGGTTTAACTTTAAACAGACTTTTAAAAGTTTTCAACCCAGAAGAGATTTCGAGGTTTGATATCATGACGAAGACGTAAGAAAAAGGAAGGGATCCAAGTCTTTGTCTCACTCAGCACGTGTCACTTTTCTGTGTTAGCGAGTGGTAAACAAATGTTGAGCTTGGATCAGAGTCAAACATGTCAAACACAAACGTCCCTCTTCACACACATCATGCAAACTAATCCAACAACTAAAGCTAAAGTCATCTTTATTGTAAACTTAGCCAGACGTACTGGATATACAGAAAAACCTTGCTAAGGCAGCTTCTCACTCTCATGGTTGGAGGGCCCCCCAATTTATTTTTACCTATGGCCCCAACAGACTCTAGAATCGCCACTGCATACACATTCGTACGCCGCAGACGAAGCAGCGGGAGTAACTTGGGGTTAAGTGTCTTGATCAAGGACACATCAGACATATGGCTGCAGGAGCTGGGGTTTGAACCCACGACCTTCCGGTTAGGAGAAGATCGACTTTGCCAACGGAGCCACAAAGGTGTCATCAGTGTAAAGTGTCTGGTGCTTATTTTGTTTTTTACTGTACAGGTGGGGAGGGGGGGGAAGAGATACGAAGAGAGAGAGAGAGAGAGAGAGAGAGAGAGAGAGAGAGAGAGAGAGAGAGAGAGAGAGAGAGAGAGAACTGCTCAATGATGGGGGGGAAAGAGGTTCCAGAGTTGTGGGGGGGCAGGGGGAGAGGTGGAGGAGAGGGGTTTAAATGTGCAACATAAATAAACTTGGACTTGACATGGACCACGAGAAAATATTGGCTTTGTAACTTCATATTTAAAAATGAAACTTAGGCTTAGTGAATGTAGGAGAAGTAAAGAACATGAAATATAAATACTCGTGTAAATTAGAAGGATGGTGTTGATCTTCTTAACCTTAAAGAGTCAACTGATGGTACAGACTGTTTAGAGAGCACACGGTGTACAGAGAGGACACAGAGGGTACAGAATGTACAGATGGAGCTCCGGGGAAACTAAACGTGCAGCAGCCTGTGAGGTCACATGAGGTGTTCGCTGTCTCTAAATCCCAGACTCGCTCACACCGCTGCAGAAAAACATGTGGGGCAGAAACTCCCCGGCTCTCCTGATTTGACCTCAAACATGTTGTTCCATACGTCTGAGCAAAGCAGGCGGCTCACGTGGGGGACGGGCTCACAGCATATGTAACATACATACGGCTCCATTCAGGGCTCGTCCTCAGGAAACCTCACATCCTGCCGGTGGTATAAGGACAGCTTTACAGTGGGCTGCACTCACAGAGAGGGCCGGCTGGTTTCACGCAGCACTCTGGATTCTCTTTGTTTTGTTTGTGTGTTAACAGCTCCCTGTTTGGTGATTACATTCTCACATATGTAACACTGATAAAGAGTTAAAGCAAAAACAGCACAGACTTCCTCACACACACAGCCTGATGTTTGTGTTACACTTTATCAGCTGGAGCTGAGTGTTGCTTCTGTGTTTGTCTCAGGAGAGATAAGATAGGAAACATGATGCATGAAGTCACTGCAGGAAAGAACTTTAAAGTTCTGCACTCAAGAAGAACTTTGAGGACTTACAAAGCCGGGGGAGATCAAACACAGACAGGGAGAAATGCACAGAAGGTATCAGGTTGCATTATGGGAAATGTAGGACTTAAAGAATGTGACTTTGATTATAGCATTATAATAAGATGATGGAGCCTCTTGATTTCTGAAGTGAAGCGAAGTGCCAAGAACCTGCATTCTGTCTATGTCCAGCAGGGGGCAGATGACATCTGTAGGAGTGACTCACCTATGCCCAGATCTGGGTACCAGACCAGCAGCTCTTTAAAGGTCCAGATCTCTGATGTAAGTTAAGAATTATTCATATACAATGAAAGAGGTGAAAGCTGCAGCTTTTGGTGAGGGAGAGAGAGAGAGAGAGAGAGAGAGAGAGAGAGAGAGAGAGCGAGCGAGAGTGAGAGAGAGGGAGAGAGAGGGAGAGAGAGAGAGAGAGTGAGGGAGAGAGAGTCTTTGTTTGATGACAGTAATTCAAGTATAAAGTTGTTTTTTGTACTTCTATGAACAGAACTTTATTTTTGCCACTTCCTCCTCAATGATCCAGTTTGTGTTGTAACATCTGAACAAAGCAGTTTCCTGCATCATCAGCAGTATTGAGTTCCTTTGTTTCTGTACACTGGGGTAACATCGCCCTCAAGTGGACGATGTAGACACTACAGCGCGTTGCCCTTAAATGATAGTTTTCTTTATACTGTGACTTTTAAAGCCTGTCAGGTCTGGACTTTAAGGACTGCAGCTCCCATTTTGGCACATAGGTGGCGCTCTGCAAAGGTATGTATCATTATTAATGTCAGAGCTCGGCGTCTGTCCTTTGAAGGAAAAATAACTGAAGGTTTTGTTCACTGAAGCTTAACGATTTAAGCTTTCAGTTTCAGCTTGTGTTCACACACTCTGACAGACACACACACACACACACACACACACACACACAGACACACAGACACACACACACACACACACACTCTGACAGACTGACAGACACACACACAGACACACACACACACACACACACACACACACACACACACACACACACACACACTCTGACAGACACACACTCACACTCAGACACGCACTCACACACACTCACTCTGTGGATTCCCCCGATGTTTCCACAGAAACAATGATCGTCTCCTCGTGTGTCGACATGTGAGAGACTGAACAGAGAGTGTGTGTCGCTCAGGTTTTATTAGAGCTCTGGACATCAGGGGGAAACTTCTGTGTGGATCTACAGGGTTACATTCAAAGAGGACAGACGAGTGTTTGTTTGTCTGCAGCTCCGTCATTCATCAGGATTAAATATGATTACTAAACACTAACAAACAAAGTCAAAGAGACGAGCAGCAGCAGAGTCCGGCTGAAACCTGGAAACACAAAAACAACAACATATTAATTTCATATTTCATATTTCATGTCTGAAAGCTGATTGAGGAGAATAAAACAGTCCTTTACATTCTCTCTTTAAACATGTCCTGCTCGCTGTTCTGTACTTTTTAAACTCTTTCATTTCTAAACAGATAGAAAGTTATTTATTTTGTTATTGTTTAAATGTGTGCATATTTGTTTTTGCTGATTATACTTCAGTGGTTTTTAAATTCAGGGCTTTCACACCGAGCTCTTCTTCATACTCAAATATTTTTAACTGGTGGCGCAGTGGTTAGTGCGCGCGCCATATACGGACGCTTTGGACCTCTTAGTGGGCGGCCCAGGTTCGAATCCAACCTAACCACATATTTTCCTGGGAGCTCCTGAGCTCTCAGGTCTTGAAGTTTCCCGGGATTGTTGGTGAGAACGGGCTGCTGCTATGGACCCCTCCCCCTCTTCCGTGCCAGAAGCCCAGGAGGCCAGGCTCCCAAGTAGACGGAGCTCCCCCAACCTTCAGCAAGGTGATCTGGCACTACTACCATCCGACGTCCCTGACGCCCAGTCACCACCATTGGACTGTGTCATCGGCACAACCACCGCCGTCCTAATTTTTTAAAAGGTCACATATTTAATATGCACCTCACCATGTTCCTCTAACTCTAACATGTGTCTCTAGTCTGTCTACAAGCCCCCCAATGATGAGAAAAGTCCATCCTCTCCATCTTTAGCCTGCTCCACTTTTCAGAAAATGTGTGCTCAAACAGGCCGTTTGGAGATTTCCCCTTCATGACATCACAAAGGGCAGTAACCCCTCCCCCAGGTGGGTGACACTCCCACAGCTAGGTGTTTGTTGTGCCCTCTGAGTCTGCCTTCTCACCGTGAACAATAGGACATGGAGCGAGAAAGCCCGAGACACCCAAGCCCTTCCAGAGAGGGGCGTGGTCAGACACAGCTCATTTACATTTAAAGCTACAGACACAGAAACAGCCTGTTCTGAGCAGGGCTGAAATAGAGGGGTTTATAGGCATGATCAAACACAGGATCAGAGTGGATTTAGAACAAGACACTTCACACACATGTTTAGAGGAGCTCTGAGACTTATTTACACTGAAGAGGAGGAGGATATGTGACCTTTAAAGGGATACAACTGCACAGTATTTGTTTTATTTTTTTAAAGTTATTTTTTGCCTTTATTGGACAGGACAGCAGAAGAGAGACCGTAAATGTTGGGCCGAGAGAGGGCCGAGGTCGGATTTGAACCCATGGCTCTGCTACTGGATCTGTTGCTGTGGTATCAGGTGTTGATATCGTTTGATTTTTACTAGAATGGTATCAAAGTTTAAACACAGAGAAGAGGAGTCTGTTTTTTATAAACCTACCTGTGTGTTTCCGTGCTCTGTTTGGAGCTGAAGTGACCGACTCTGAAAAAAACAAACACTTCCTGTTAGCTCTTTAACCGACACTCAGGCCCCGCCCCTCACCTGTCACACTCACCTGTGGAGCTGCTCAGCTCCACCCTGTAGTCAGAGAACTCGTGTGGTTTGCTCACGGAGCAGACGTGCGTCCCAAAGTCATCCACGTTGGTGTGCAGGATGGAGAGCGTGATGGAGGCGGGGCTGTAGCTGATGGCGTATCCGGCGCTGCAGTTTGTGAATGACTTGTGTTTAACGAAGTGACACAGCAGCGCGTTGTTCGGGCTCCTCCACTGCACCGACAGCTGAGACAGGCGAGTGTGGTCCTCATAGTGATAGGAGCACGGCAGTGTGACCCGCTGACCCGGCTGACTGAACACCTTCACAGCGCCCCCTGCTGGCAGAACAGTCACAGAGAAGGTTTAACACAGTTACAGCTCCACCAACAAACCCGTTAATCCTGCACAGAAACATCACTAACTTTTTGAGTTTGTCTTTAGCCTCTTTAACCGCTTTTTGAGGGTTTTTACGTCACATTAGTCAACACGGTGAAGGCTCAAAGTCGTTTTCGCTCTGATAAACTCAGTGCATGCTAACTGAATCTATCTCTCTCCTCTGATGCTATAAAGTCCTCAAACCTTCAAACTATGACGAACTTCTGCTAAACCATTTGCCCTATCTGTTTCGTTTAAAGTGCTTATTAGCAAATGTTAGCATCTTTAAAGCTCCAGTGAGAATAAACCTGTAATAACTGACTGTTGTCCACTAGGAGGCAGCAGAAATGTGATTATATCAACAATAATTAAGACTCCCTAGTAGTAGTGATCTGTAACAACAGTTCCCTGAGCACTTCACACCATGGGGACTTTTTTGTCTGCATCTGCACCGCCATGGTGACGGCTAATATCAACCTTAAAGTGACGTTAGCCGGGCGGCAGTTGAGCATTGTATTTCCTCCGTCACATAAACCCTCATTAACACCTGGACTTAGTTGTTGGTTCTTTTTTCTGTGTTTTAACCCCATTGTTAAGGATTTTTAATGTTTGCAGTGGGATTTAGTAACGGCGGTTGGTGGTACTGGATTGGCTCTTGTGTTCGACCAATCAGCATTCACTGATGTATGGTCTTACGTCACTCAAAGTCAATCTTGTGCGTACCTACTCTGAAGCAGGAGCGAAAAAGGTTCCTCTAAGCGAGGTTCTAGGAACTCAAACAGTTCATAGTTCCTGTGGTGTGGAATGAATAAAAAGGGGGAGGGGTTCCAACAGCTCCTAGAACTATGAAAAAGTTCCTGCTGTCCGAAAAACGTCTACGTACTGAAAGGGAAAATGAGTGTCTTGTCTTTACTTTTTTATTTTGTAGACGTTCACAGCTGAAAAGTAAGAAAATGATCTGCATGCTTCTAACTGCACAGGTCTGATCAATACCATCATGACATGTGTGATAAAGGGACAAATCAGACGTACCTTCTCCAACCAGGTGACACAGAACGAGTCCAAAACACAGAGCGGCTGTTCCAGAGAGTGGCACAGCTGATCTCCACATCTGGAGAAGGATTCTAAAAAGGGTCCAAACACTGAGAAAGATTAATATTTAATCACATCAGGAATCAGGAGCATGAAGTTCAACAGTGAGAGCCGCCTCTCATCACTTTTGTTTTCATATTCTGCTCAGTTTACAAGCTGAGAGTCGCTGGTTACCCGGCAACACGGTCACATGGTCCCCAGTTTGTTTTTTTAATCTGACATAATTTAGCGTCAAAGACGACCAGAGGAAGATTTGCTTCAGCACATCTGATAAAAACAAAAGATGGTAAAATCATTTCCCATCATCAAATGAGAAAAGAACAAAGAATGATGAACCCCAAAACTTACAGAATTATTACAGAAATAGTCAAACTAGATTTATAGGCATGAACATTTTGGTGACTCAGTAACAATAATCTGAACAGGAAGTCCATAAATCAGCGGTTTATGTTTTTCTTACCTTCATCACAGTGATTCTTTGGACGCAACAAAACAACATCATACCAAATATTATACAGTATGCATCCACCCATCCATTATCTATACCGCTTGTCCTGTTCGGGGTCACGGGGGGGGGGGGGGGTCAATCCCAGCTGTCATTGGGCGAGAGTGTACTCGGATCCGGGCCCGGGTCCCTGATGTGAAACCATCCTTAGTGTGAACATTTACTACATAGGTTGGAACATAACTTACAGCCGGCCCCTGAACATGAATGTTTATCAGATTAGCTGTGATCAAAAAAAGACACAAATCAGGAAAAAGAATCAGTTTAATATCAACAAGCGGCATTTATACAAATCAAGTTTAAAACACGCACACAGAATTTATGTTAGCTAGAATAAACTTTTACACCGACTGACAGACGCAAAATGTTTATAAGGACACACACTGAACACCTGCACAGTCCTACTGATCCATATTTACATATCATCAACACACACACGCACACACACTCACGCACACACACGCACACACTCACGCACACACACGCACACACACTCACGCACACACTCACACAAACACAAACACACACTCACACAAACACACACTCTCACACACACACACTCACTATCACACAAACACGCACTATCACACACACACACTCACACACACACTCACTCACAGACACAAACACACACACTCACTCACACTCACGCACACACTCACTCACTCACACAAACACGCACTCTCACACACACAAACACACACACTCACGCACACACACTCACACAAACACACACACTCACACACACACTCACACACACACACACACACTCACGCACTCACGCACACAAACACAAACACACACACGCACACTCACACACACACTCACTCACACACACACACACACACACACACTCACGCACACAAACACACACACTCACGCACACACTCACACAAACACAAACACGCACTCTCACACACACACACACACACACTCACTCACACACACACACACACACACACAAACACCCACTCTCTCACACACACACTCACTCACACACACAAACACACACTCTCTCACACACACACACTCACACACACACACACATACACTCTCACACACACACACACACACTGAAGATGTTCTCATGTAAAGGTCACAAAGGTTAATATCGAACACTGCTCATCTAAATACTTTAAACTGAACCTCCATGATTTCTAACTCCTGTAAACAAACTGTGATTGGTTCATCCTGACTGCAGAAACGCTGCTTCGCTTTGATCATTCGTGACTCGTGTTGTTGACAAAGAGCTTCACGCAGGAAACGTTTTAGCAACAAACAGCATCTGTGACATACAGACGTATTCTGGATTAAAGCAACAATAGGTGTTTTCAGACCGCAGGAACCTTTTCATAATTCTGGGAACTTTTAAACCCCTCCCTCTTTTTATTCATTATGCACCGCAGGAACTCTGAACTATTTGAGTTCCTAGAACCTCGTTAAGAGGAACCTTTTTAGCTTCTGCTTCAGAGGAGGTAACATGGTGGTGCGAATGCAGACATAAAAATGCCCCCTGGTGTGTAGTTCTCAGGGATCTCCCTGGTGGATAGGTCCTCTTCAAAAAGTTCCCAGAACTGTTTGGTCTGAAAACACCTATGATGTAGGAATGGTGCCCTTTGGTGCCATCTGAAGGTCTCTGAGTGCAACTGCACTGTAGTAAAACACACACAGTTCTGTTAACTCCTCCCCCTCATCGACAACGTGCATCTGTTGACAATCAGAGGGCGGAGAAGTCCGCCGTAAAGACGTACGCACTTCTCACCAGATGACCTCGGCCCGCTGCCAAAGTTACATAGTGCTGAAAACAGGCGAGTGGGGCGCTCTGTGGACACGAGAGAGACGCCATTCTCCATGTTGGAAGTTATTGTTCTATTAGATCGACTTTGAAACGACGGTTTGAAGGAGGAGAAGTTACAGTCTTTGCTTTTAAAGTTTGTTTAATCCGACTTGGAGCAGAAAATCTCGACAGTAAAAACGGTTCCTGCATGAGGCCCGAAGTGTTCACGTAGATCTGACTGAATGATCATCTTCACATTTCATCTGTGACTGTGCTGAGGCTCACCGTGAGTTTAATGTGCTGAATTTACCTGAATCATTTGGTGCAGACTCTCCTCAACCCTGAAGACCAAACATCACGGCTAAATCCACGTTATAATCAGGTGGTTACCCCGATCTAGTTTACTACTATCTGTGACTCAAGTTTGCACTTGGTTTTTCTCTTGTAGGACCTCTTAGGGCCTGTGTTCATCCTTCCTTTAGGAGCAAACCTGACAGACTCCGCCCCCTCAGGTCCCAGGTCACTCCCTGTTTGTGTTGTTGTGAAACAGACGAAGCGATCGCTCCTCTGCAGCGGTGAGGTACAAACGATGTCACAAAACCGACGAGACACGTGAACGATCACTGTACAAACACGCTTCATATTTTACAGGTTCTGTGAGCCGGTCAAGCGGCTGGTTGAGGCGATCCGTGAAGACGCAGCGTCACTGGATTCCTCTGAACAAACACATGGCGAACCCCATGGCGAAGAGCTGCAAAGAGAAGCAGACGCAGAGACGGTACAGTTTCATACCTTTAATGTCAAATGATGGGTTAGGGTTAGGGGGGAAGTGAGGATAATCAATCTCCTTACTTCCAACAAATCACATGAAAAGAAATAAAACGGTATTTTTTTATCCACACTGTCTGACTCTTTGTCTGTGACTCTAAGCTCGTTGGCTCCAACAGAAGATGAAAATCGTATTTTAAAAGATTTGATATGAATGTGAAGAGGGACTGGAATGGCGAAGAATTGCGTGCACCTAAGGGTTGGAACTCAAGTCCCACGGGGGTCGGTGCAGTGAAGACTTTGTCTCAGTCCCATATTCTGAGCGCTAAGCTGAACCGGCTCGCCAAGATGGAAATCTTTAAAAGCAGCTTACGGTATTTTTGATCAAACAAACAGGAAGACAAAGAGAGTTTGTTGGGACTATTTTCAGCAGAAGGATCTAGAGATGCAACAATTCTCAATATAATGTGGAACCGTTTGATACAGCGTCCACAGTTTAATACGTGCTTATAAATTGCGGCTCGGTTTTGCGTACAACCCGCCTCCATGCAAAGTATATCTCTCTGAATTATCTGTTTGTGTGTGACTGTGAGTCAACGCGCTGGGATGAGGAACGAGTGAATATCCAATCACTATGCACTAAAGTTGCTGGAAGCAGACAACACTAGTGTCAGATCACACACTTTGCTTTAACATGGCGAGCGGTGAGGAGAGGCTGCTGTATGAGGAAACACTGCCGTCTTTCAAATCAGTGGTGGGGGGACGTTTCGGTTTCAGCGTTGAGTTAAGGGACAGGGAAGAGAAAAGAGACTGGTGTCAGTAAAATCCCTCATTTCAGCCTCTGCCTGAAACGCTTCATTTCAGCAGCTGTCTCTTTAAGCCCCGCCTCCCCCATGTGCCCACTCTCCTCTGATTGGCCAGCTCTGTTTGCAGTCTCAGGGACATTTGAGTGAGCTTCATGGTGGGCGTGTCCTACAACTTTGCTCAATGCTTTGCTCTGAAACGTCGTGATTCGTACGTTCTTATCATAAAAACGAACCAATCAGACGAGAGATAACAAAGTACTTGGCTTTGGCGTTTGACATTTTCAGATATAATATTTCTGTGTGTTTAACCTCAGTGACCTCCGACATCATGCTGCCCTGAATCCCTCACATGAACTAAAAGGAGGAGAAATCAGTTATTCAGAGACAAAACAAAACACGGTACGTACTTCAATCGTCAGCACGACGATGGCCAGAGCTCCAGCTGTGTAGATGTACGTCTCAAAGTGTTCGACCATCGCAGAGTAACAGCCCTGCACACACACACACACACAGATATGAATATATTATTATTGTGTCATGAAGGAGGAGTACACAGCTCATAATGCCAGTGAGTAATTTATATCTTTATATCCTTAAAGCTCCCTCGCAGAAGTTTG
This sequence comes from Tautogolabrus adspersus, assembly GCA_020745685.1. Classification (NCBI taxonomy): domain Eukaryota; kingdom Metazoa; phylum Chordata; class Actinopteri; order Labriformes; family Labridae; genus Tautogolabrus; species Tautogolabrus adspersus. Next base: position 35,388,009 of record CM036535.1, on the reverse strand, counting down.
CTACGTGTAGTTGAACAGAATCACAATCTGAACTAAAGAGTGGAGAAGAACATACTGGAGAACAGGAAACAGAATGCAGCAGGTTCATTAGAGCACGGAGATCGTAGAGGTGGCGTGCAGACAGTCTATGGTCGTGCAGCGATCACAGGGAATAAACGTCACCACCCCCTCCCACTCGCTCGAGGTGAATTCTCCTGATTATCCAGCTATCGCTCTCGCTCTCCGAGATGATACTGACATTTCTCCTCACCGACACTGTGCATGTGTGTGTTACACTGTAGTGTTAAGGTGTGTGTTATGACCTTGTTGTGTTTGAAGGTCAGGCCTCCGCTCACACACTGCTCCACGCTGACGTAGCTGCTCCTCTGACAGCAGGCCTCAGGGACCAGCTGGGCCGGGTTCAGCAGACGAAACAGACTCTCCTCGAAGTCCTCGGGGCCGCTGACGCCGCAACAATCAAACTGAAAGCAGACAAAAAAACATGAAAAACAGAGAGACACAATCATGAGAGGGAACAAAAGATTGAAGACAGAGGTGTTCAACAAGCGGCCAGCGGCCCACAGTCTGGCCCTTTAATCATCTTTAGGTAACAGGTCATCAGGTAGAGAGTTGTTACTGTCCATGATGGCAGCACGCTCTGATTCTGTCACACACCTGAGGCGGTTTGAATAAAATGACAGGAGGATAAAAAGAGGAGAATAATCCGAGACACTCACCGTGGTCATGATGGCGTTCCAGGTGGACGAGAACACGTCTGTGTTGTTGTGACCCTGATAGTGACGCTTAAGATCCCGGCTGAAGTACTCTCTGGTTAACTGAAGACACACACACACACACAGAGAACACACACACACACACACACACACACACACACACACACACACACACACACACACACACACACACACACACACACACACAGAGAACACACACACACTCCTCTGGTTAACTGAAGAGACACACACACACACACACACACACAAACACACGCACACACACACACGCGCGCGCACACACACACATACACACACACACACACACAGAAAACACACACACGCACACACACACACACAGAGAACACACACACACTCCTCTGGTTAACTGAAGAGACACACACACACACACACACACACACACACACACACACACACAGAACACACACACACTCACACAGAGAACACACACACACACACACACACACACAAACACACACACACAGAACACACACACACTCACACAGAGAACACACACACACACACAGAGAACATACACACACACAAAGTGTTGCAGTCCTACTTTTTGTCAGTCAGGTCAGAGCTTGTGTGAAGTGCTACCTTCCCTTTCCCCCCCCCGACCTGCACTGGGTTGTAACTGTGTCTGTGTCTGTGTGTGTGTGTGTGTGTGTGTGTGTGTGTGTGTGTGTGTGTGTGTGTGTGTGTGTGTGTGTGTGTGTGTGTGTGTGTGGTCGTTGTCCTGAACAAATCAGTTGTAATAAGTTAAAACGACCTCTGACATCACAGATCTGTGTGTTGCTCTTCTACCCACGATGCAGTTTGGAAATATTCTTTGATTTAGCACGGCCAGCTGTGACTCTGACTCTTTGACCTTTTCTTTAGATTTCAGTCAAACCGATTTGTTATGCAGGACGGCTCCTTCAGCTCGTTCACAGGTGTCACTCACGTGTTCCCTGAAGAGGAAGGCGAGGACGGCGGCAGCCAGCTCGGCCAGGAAGATGAAGAGGATGAGCATGAAGAACTGAAAACACACAAACGCACAAACACACGTTACACACACCGAGAACTCTGAAAATCATACGACGACACTGCAAAGCCGAAACATCAGAATACAATCTAAAAATTATAATATGCATAATAATAACTATCTGTCTGTACATATTTAGTTTAATTTGCACCATTACCTGTCCCGTCCTCTAGAGGGCGTCCTTAAACCGTTCTGATATTGTAAACTAACAAGCAGGGGCGCAACAGAGGAGGCTTGCCTAGAGTTGTAGTCCACGTCATTACTGTGATTAGAAGGAAAACGCCTCTTTCTAAAAGGACAAATAACTTCTATTTGTAGTTTGATTTTTATCCCCCGGTTACGGCCACAACCTTCCCGGTGTTACGTTCAAATTGAGTGACACGCCCCCTGTACACAAGATGATGATTTTTCAGAGATATTTATGGTCTTGGTCTTGACTCGGTCTGGATCCCTAAATGACTTGGTCTTGACTCGGTCTGGATCCCTAAATGACTTGGTCTTGACTCGTTCTGGATCCCTAAATGACTTGGTCTTGACTCGGTCTGGATCCCTAAATGACTTGGTCTTGACTCGGTCTGGATCCCTAAATGACTTGGTCTTGACTCGGTCTGGATCCCTAAATGACTTGGTCTTGACTCGGTCTGGATCCCTAAATGACTTGGTCTTGACTCGGTCTCACCCTGTGATTAATAATCGGGAGTCAGGAAGGAGATGGTCACTTTTGTGCTACGGCTGGTTTCCCCTCGGCCGGTCGTAACATTTACACATCAGGATTTTCAAAATGCTGAATACACAAAACAAACATTGTGCATGTTTTAACCACTTTAAGATTTTTTTGGGGTATTTTTGCTTTTATTAGATTGGACGGCTGAAGAGAGACAGAAAGTGTTGGGAGGAGAGAGCGGGGGACAACATGCAGCAAGGGCCCGAGGTCGGACAAGAACCCACAGCCGCTGTGATGAGGACTACAGGCTTTGGGACTCTTTAGTTTTTGTTTTGGACTTTGTTGTCTCCCTCCGCCTGCTGCACACCCGAGTACGATTCGGATTTAGAGGAGGAGGAAGCGGAGAGGAAACTGGCATCGACCTGCCGTGTGCTTCTTAACATCTGTGAGCAACATGGAGAATATTTCACAGAGGACCACTAATGCAATGGCTGTTATCTAAACCTCCTGCTACACGAGTAGTTCGTACTGATTGGTCCAACAGTATGAGAACAAATGCGAGGAACAGCTGATTGACTCATGACTCAGTTATTGATTCCCAGTTGCTCATTTATATTTGAAACAGTACAAAAAAAATCCTTTTTGGCATACATCTATTGCCTTTTTAGTCGGGTGTAGTTCCTTGTGGCCTGGGCCGCCCTAAAAAGTCGAGTCACTGGACCCTCCATAGCTCCCTTTGCCTGGCTCCTGTATAGCAGAGCTTCACAGACACACAGACGCGACTATGTAGAGCTCAGGACGGTGTAGACTCGACGCGGAGGTATCAATCAGGCTTTTGTGCCCTGTTTTTCTAATTAAGATGTGTAATAAGTGGTTAGCATGTATGAACAGTTTTCTCCTTTTCTTCCAAGCTAACGTCGGATCACACTCTCCATCTCCTCAGAATAAAAACGGCAGATTTGCGGGGTTTCAGACTCACGAAGAGCAGCAGACATTTGTTCTCCCTGATGGCTCCGCAGCAGCCCAGGAAGCCGAGCAGGAACAGCATGCCGCCCATCGCCAGGATGACGTAGACGCCCGTGAAGAGCAGCGGGTTCGCAGCCACGATCTCTCTGAAGCCCATCGGGTCCATCAGCACCCATACGCCAACCCCGAGCAGGAAGGAGCCCCCCAGCTGGCACACAGAGGGTTAACACTTCAGACATGTCGTGGATATAGTGAGATGGTAAACACGTTCATTTCAGAATCCTTCATCGTGTTTAACAACTAACAACTTCATTTCTTTTCTCAGTTCTGTCGTCATATAAAAAAACAAAACAATCAAATTAAAAATAAAGTGATTCAAACTTTTCACTTCTTTGATTTCATCGTGACGTTGAACGTCAGAAAAGGAGAGGAGGAAAAAAAAACTTACAAAGATGAAGAAGTTAAAGATGAACATGAGGTACTTCATACAGCTGAGGCAGTCCCCCTCCATGGCTGAGCCTCCAGCTGACACCTCCCCCTGCCCCTGTGAAAACACACACACACACACACACACACACACACACACACACAGACACACACACGCACACACACACACACACACACACACACACACACACACACACACACACACACACACACACACACACACACACACACACACACACACACAGACACAATAAGACTATTGGAGATCATATATAGAGTACAAACAGTGTAGATGTGGCTGTCGGACGGATGTAAACGATAACAGACTCTGTGAGTGTGCTGATGAACGTCGCTGCTCTTGGACACGTCGTCACAGATAGTTTGTGAGTCTGTGAGGACGTGACTCTGACAGTCTGTCTCTCTGAGGATCAGCTGACGGCGTGGACGTGTTGGTGTGAGTGTGTGTTTGGAGAGGGGGGGGTGCGATCAGCGGGGGTGTGGAGAGGACCAACTGTGCACTTTACGGTCCTGATGGTGTTTACCAGTTAAAGGAACATTCAGCCACCTGTCACACTGAGCCGTCCAATCATCACAAACACAGCTGAGAGCAAATTCCCTGATTCTGTCCCGTACGATCTTTTAGATCATCAACGTTCTACCTCCATGTACTTTTTTAAGCTGTTTGTGTTTATAACGGAGGAGGAGGTTACATCTACAGACGCTGTATTTGGATTGCAAATGTTCATGTTTTTATAATTCTTCTGATTTAGTTACGACTGATTTAATCGTTTTTATTTACACTCCTGCTGTTCAATCAGGACGTGTGTGTGTGTGTGTGTGTGTGTGTGTGTGTGTGCGTGTGCGTGTGTGTGCGTGCGTGCGTGTGTGTGTGTGTGCGTGCGTGTGTGTGTGTGCGTGCGTGCGTGTGTGTGTGTGTGATTGCAGTCAATGTGTCTGTAATCATGTTTTCTGTCACAGCTCCACAAACCTTGTCGTCTCCGGAGCTTTCTTTGTCCGGTGTGTTTGTGCTGACAGAGCTGTGTGAATAATGCTGAGCACACACACACAAAATGATTTCCTTAACCCCGACCTCTCACACAAAGAGGCAGCAATTACCCAGAGTGCACCGCTGTCAGAAACCTGTGTTTAATTGCAGGTAGAGCGGAGGGTTTGTCGTTTTTTTTATTAAACTAAAAGCTTCCAACAGAGCGCAGCAATGAGCCGTAAACACACGTTAACATCAACGCAGCTCCGAGAAATAGCTCCAACGCTCAGACTTCAATCTTAGAATTGAGATTTTTGATTCCTGCTTCTTCTTCATCCTTAAAAATGTCTCTACTGAGAAACTCCTCTGCACACAGACAAAGTTTTATAAAAACCACCGGCTTTAAAAAGTGACGCTACGTTAAACAAACCCAGAGACAGTCGGTGTGTTCACGTTAGAGAAAGTGGATTTATTGTGTCAGACTTTTAAAGTCCCTGTTAACATGTTAGTCTGAGTGAAATCGTACCAAGATGAATTTCTCAAAGTCGGACCGACACACCTGCGTGATGAGCTGAACCGTGCACCCTGTGTGACACGGAGCATTTCAAATCTTTGAAATCATTTTCCTTCATTAAGAGAGACAGATTTTGGGGGAATGGAACATTTTGTGCGCAACCCTCGCAGTTCTGCGCCAAAACTCAGACATTTCTATCGATATGTGGATCATGTGCGGCCAGAACTAAGAGGGGGTGACATCTATTAATGCATTACGGCCTGCTGCTATGGACCCCCCCCTTCTGTGTCAGTGTGTTAGAAGACCAGGAGGCCTTGTCCCGACAGCAGAAGCCGGGCTCTCAAGCAGAGGGAGTTCCCCCAACCTTCAGCGAGGTGATCTGGCACTACAACCACCCGACGTCCCTGACCCCCAGCCACTACCATCGAACTGTGTCTTCCCCACAACCACCGCCGTCCTCATTCATGCACGGCCTGCTCCGACCTCGACCTCAGCGGCGAAGAAGTGTGGACAACAGGAACGTAAGGAATACAAAGGAGAAATCCTTCCTGCATCTTGTCACATCTCCCCCCATCCCAATTTTATTAACAATGAGTAAGGTCTTGCTCTGCTGTAAAGCGTCTCGAGATAACACTTGTTATGAATTGGCGCTTTACAAATAAAGACTGATTGAGTGATTGATTTGACCACACCCAGACCATTGAAAAGTGGCAGGGACATCTTCTGCGCTGGTTTCCAGTCCAACATTAGACTCAGTCATGTTCTAATGGTACGAGATCTCGTCACAGCACTAGTTATTTAATCATCATTAGTATAGAAATGTACCAAAGCTTCAGAGAACCTCAGATCTTCAGTCAGATTTTTAACTCAAAGCTGCTGCGACCGAAACGTTGCCAACACATTTGTGCCATTCAGAACGTGTGCAGGAGTTTGCTTGTTATTTTAAATCCCCCGTGTTGGATGTCCAGGACTATAAAAACAGGTCTCTATCGTTTGATTTGTATTAGAAGTTGAACATTCTGGTATCATGACTAGGTCTGGGAATCTGTGGGTGCTTCACGATTCGATTGAGAATCTATGTTCGATTCAAAACGATTCTGGATTCATGATTCAAAGTCTATGTTTGAATCAGTTCATACTTCAGGATCTACTCCAGTCATCTGTAAGACGGGCTGAATTTCTTGCTGCTCCATCTGGCTTTCTACTGAGTGAAAGAGCTCGCCTTAGCACTCAAAAAAATCGCTTTTAGGAAGTTGTGAATCTATTTCAAATCTCAGAAGATAATCTAGATTTTTTTTCACCTGTTATCATGACAGCTCTAAAGTGACAAAACGAGCAGACTTCTGATCCGTTTCTCCGTCCTCTCACGGCTAAAATGCAGACTTGAGATCACAAACACAGGACTAAAGAATCCACCTCACATTAGTCATCCTGCTTCTTCTTCTTCTCTGCATCTTAATGAGGACAAAGTGAGAGTCAATAAAACCCGAACATGTTGGAGAGGCTCGTTGGAGTGTTTGATGAGTTTAGATAATTAAAGGGAGATTGCTTCTGCTCTCTCTCTCTCTCTTCTGTTCAACATTCAGAGCAGGAGGTCAGTCAGTGTGTGCTAAAACCACCTCCACCTTCTGAGTGTGTGCGTGTTTGTGTGTGCGTGCGTGCATGCGTGCGTGCGTGTTCATCCTCCTGTTTTTATCACGTTTGCATCTCTGAGCCGTTTAAAAACAAACTGTGACTGAAATAAGATCGTTTCTCCCTTGTGTGGTTCTCTTTTGAAGCTCGGAGGCTGAGGGACAAACTGTCTGACGTTTTTTAGACGTGGGGTGTAAAAAAACAAACTCCAATAAAACACTGAACCTCACTTTGTCTAAGATCCCCCGCCCCCCTTTTCATACAGCACTATCAGAAAATGAATTGTTTTTAATTATGAAATATTGCAGAAAAACTCCAGCACACCGTCTTAATTGCACAAATACATAGTGACCACACTAACCGAGACTGAGATGCACCCGCGACCAGAGTGCTCCAAGACCGAGACATTTAGGGATCGAGGCCGAGTCAAGACCAAGACAAAGGCAATAATTGAATGGTATATTTTATTATTTAAGTTCTTGCTATTTTTGCTTAATTTCCTTTGTTAACTGTTTTTGTACCAATACACCAAGACAAATTCCTTGTAAATGTACTGCAATAAAAAACGATTCTGATTCTAATAAATGTCAATATCAAACTCGGAAACTTCTTTTTACGATGTTTCCGACACCACGTGATTGCAGGGTTAGCCTCAAATCAGGCCACGGCCCTCCCCGGTTGTTGTTGCCCGACATGAGGCGGTTATAGACAGCACAGGACTAAAGAATCCACCTCACATTAGTCATCCCATTCATCTCATATTCAGGTCATTTCACCTGTTTGAATCCTGTGTGACCCGTTTCTAATTACGCTCTGCAGCCTCTCTCTCCAGGAACGTATTGATCAGTGAGCGATCGACGTGATCAGGCCGTGTGATGTGACTTCTGTTTTTAATGTACGACCTGCAGTAATGCTGAAACTAAGAGGTGGAGGTCCCAAATGTATTCAGTCTATGAAGTGTTTGTTGGATCATTAAAGTTCATAATTCTCAGTTTAGAAGAAGTGAAGAGAAGTCTAACTGTAGAATATGAGGATTCAGGGGCGCTGGTTAGCCTAGTGGTTATGACGTGTGTCCTATGTACAGAGGCTGTACATCATCGCAGCGGCTGTGGGTTCAAATCCGACCTCAGCCCTTCTCTTCTCTCAACATTTCTTGTCTCTCTTCGGCTGTCCTTTCCAATAAAGGCAAAAAGGCCCAAAAAATAACTTACAATAACGCCTACAGCGCCACCTATTGGCAACTAGGCAGCAATCTTGTCACGGTCATTAAGACATTTTATCTAAACAAAACTTGCTTTAAACTGTGTAAGAAGATTCAGACAGAAACCATTCATCGTCCGTACCGCTTGTCCTGTTCGAGCTGATTCCAGCAATCATTGGGCGAGAGGCATGGTACACCCTGCCAATCAGAGAGCTGACATCTAGAGACGAAAACGAGGATGTCTTTGGACTGTGGGAGCAAGTCGGAGTACCCGGAGAGAACCCACGCATCGATCACGTACAAGAAGGACCCCCTTGACCCCACTGAAACTTAGCCCACTCCCCTCAGAATTTTGGCTCACAGCTAGAAGTGGACACTTCCTCGGGTCTTTAGGAACATCCGCCAAGTTTTAAGTCAATCGGGTATTGGGTAAAGAAAGGCCGGACGGACGGACGGATTCCTCCCTTTATGAGAACTTTAGCTGATGTGGTGAGCTGAGTCACGCAGGTCTGTGGTGATGTGGTGAAAGACGTGTCTCTCTCCGCGCTGACTCAAGGACAGAGTGATGTAATGTCGAGTGCTGACTGTGCACAGCGGGAAAGAGTCATGGCCCCGAAATAGAGTTTAAAATGTAGACTTTAAATATTTAACACAAACTTACAGTCAAAGCGGACAGACTATCAGAGACAACGTCATGTAGCAGTCAGAGCTGCAGGTTTGGATTTTACAGATGGTTAGTTTGGAGAAATGTTCAAAGGAGGAGGAGGAGGAGGAGGAGGAGGAGGAGGAGGAGGATGAGGTCAACTTCATCTGTGGGTCTTTTTCAATTCACTTTTGCGTGTTCTCACATCCCACGTTGTTTCCTGACACGAGGAGGGAGGAGAGGAGTTTACCAGATGAGAGCTCTTCACTTCACAGCACCAGTCTGATTCACCTGTCAAACCTCTCTGTGCAAAAATTATAGGAAGACCTAATTTAAAAAAAAACTATAAAACCTTTCAAGTCGACCTATTCTGCTGATCCCCATGTTTAAACCCTCATATAGTGTTTTTTAGGTAAAAGTATGTTGGAGTAATCCCAGGATGAGTCTGCAGAGGGCGCTAAATGGATTTTTCTGCAAATCACGCCATAGTTCTGGGAGACTTTCAAGAGACGGCTTCAAGCCTCTATGGAGGCAGGCGGAGCCGTTTTCAAAGGCTCTGTTCTCCCAGCACTGAAGAGCAGTCCTCCCCTGGCAGCCCTGCAGCTTTCTGCCACCCAGGAAGGCTTCCAGAAAGCAGACCAATCAGAAAAAAGTGGGGACATGGGGGGGACCTTAAAGAGACAGTAGCTGAAATGAACTGTTTCAGGCAGAAGCTGAAATGAGGATTTTTACTGACGCCAGTATCAGATGAATAAGATCATGCAGAGCTGCTCTGTAGGATTCACAGACTGACAACATGAAAGGTGAACATGAGGACGAGATGGGAGCTTTAAGTTTTATTTTACATAGAGGGAGAAACATTTTAATCGGTCTTGTTTCTGTCTCAGACTGGGCGGACCCTGGATTTTAAATCAAGAATGGTCAAGACCACCTCTCCTTCTTAAAGAACGAATAACTTCATTTCATTTGTAGTTTGATTTTTATCCCCCGGTTACGGCCGCAACCTTCCTGGTGTAACGGTCTAAGTGAGTGACACGCCCCCTGCACACAAGAGGATGATTTTTCAGAGATATTTATGATCTTGGTCTTGTCTCATCCTGTCTTGGTCTCGGTCTCGATCCCTAAATGGAGCACTCTGGTCTCAGGTATGTCTTGGTCACCACTTCTGCTTTGCTATGCATGTATGCTGTCCGACTTCGTGGCCACAGCCCATTGTGGGTGTGCATGCTCAGACGCCCAGAAGTCCTAGTCCAGTTTGGGTCTGATTGAGGTGTAAACATGCTCGTGTAAATCGATCTCCAACCACATTATCTAGACGTGTTAGTCCGACTTTGAGAAATGTATCGAAGCACGATTTCAGTCAGACTGACATGTTTACAGGAAGTGAGGCGATCACAATAAATCCCCTTTTTCTAACTGGATGTAAACACAGCGAGTAACTCCTGAAGCTTGGACACACACTCTGGTTTCAGAGTACACGCCTAATCATTGGTCAGGCTGTCTCAGAGCGGTTAACCTGTTTACCCACAATAACAACAAACAACAAACATAGAAGAAGAAATGTGAAGAGTGAGAAGAGGACAGAGAAGGGTCAGAAGGTATCGTACCATATGTACCTGTTTAATGACTCTGTGGTTCAGGTGAAGGTGGAGAAACGACGTGTTCGTCCTCTGACTCTGTTCTGCTTCACTTCAGCTGCAGAGAGGAGAGGAAGTCTTAATACGAGATGAACTGTGACGAGAACAAAGTCCACAGTTTCAAACATGTATTAGAAACAGTCAATAAACACAAACATGTTGAGTACATGTGAAATATTTAGTTTATGACTCTTATTAAGTTTTATATTCTGTGACAGCTGCGTCTGCTCTGCTTGTTTCTTTCTTTCTGTTAAACAAAAACACAGATATGTTCCAACTGTGACCCGGCCCTGAAGTCTACCTGATATCCATCCGTTTCCATAGCAACCACTACATACCTGCAGGAGTGAAACCATGATGGATGATGCTGCTGCAGAGACCTACACAACATGAAACAACGAGGAATGGGAGAGAAAAGGAGAAATCGATGATGTAATGAGAGTGATTCATCATGCTGTCGTGTTCATGCTCCGTGTGCGTTCATGTGCTTCACTTCATGATTCATGTTTGTTTTATTATCATGATTCAACCTGCAGACCTGTTTGTAACAAACCTGCAGACCTGTTTGTAACAAACCTGTAGACCTGTTTGTAACAAACCTGCAGACCTGTTTGTAACAAACCTGCAGACCTGTTTGTAACAAACCTGCAGACCTGTTTGTAACAAACCTGCAGACCTGTTTGTAACAAACCTGCAGACCTGTTTGTAACAAACCTGCAGACCTGTTTGTAACAAACCTGCAGACCTGTTTGTAACAAACCTGCAGACCTGTTTGTAACAAACCTGCAGACCTGTTTGTAACAAACCTGCAGACCTGTTTGTAACAAACCTGCAGACCTGTTTGTAACAAACCTGCAGACCTGTTTGTAACAAACCTGCAGACCTGTTTGTAACAAACCTGCAGACCTGTTTGTAACAAACCTGTAGACCTGTTTGTAACAAACCTGCAGACCTGTTTGTAACAAACCTGCAGACCTGTTTGTAACAAACCTGCAGACCTGTTTGTAACAAACCTGCAGACCTGTTTGTAACAAACCTGCAGACCTGTTTGTAACAAACCTGTAGACCTGTTTGTAACAAACCTGCAGACCTGTTTGTAACAAACCTGCAGACCTGTTTGTAACAAACCTGTAGACCTGTTTGTAACAAACCTGCAGACCTGTTTGTAACAAACCTGCAGACCTGTTTGTAACAAACCTGCAGACCTGTTTGTAACAAACCTGTAGACCTGTTTGTAACAAACCTGCAGACCTGTTTGTAACAAACCTGCAGACCTGTTTGTAACAAACCTGCAGACCTGTTTGTAACAAACCTGCAGACCTGTTTGTAACAAACCTGCAGACCTGTTTGTAACAAACCTGCAGACCTGTTTGTAACAAACCTGCAGACAGAGTGGAGGTTTTTCATTGGCCAGATGACGTCACCTGTTGCACAAACTTTGACTTGTTTTCATGTCAAACATGAGAGAAAATGTTGCGCTGTGCGAGTCAGACACCGAAAGAAGTCATGAAACAAACATTGGTATCAGCAATAGGCCAATCAGTGCATCTCTAGAAATGACTCAATATCGGGGGCCCAGAACTTCTATTTTTGTTGCTGTGGTATGTTTCATTTTTACTTGAATCATATCTATGCTGCCGGGGTTCAGCATGCAAAGGCCACTTTCTTCACCTGCCGCCCAGTCTACACTGAGCTTGACCCCCATGCCCATCCCTGCAGATGGTGGGCCTGGGGATAAAGTGGATCGCAAAATTGACAGGTGGATTGGTGCTGTGTCGGACCGTCGTGGTGAAGAGGGAACTGAGCTGGAAGGCAAAGCTCTCGATTCACCAGTCGATCTTCATTCCAACCCTCACCTGTGGTCATGAGCTTTGAGTAGTGACCAAAAAATTGAGATCACAGATTCTAACGGCGGAAATTAGTTTCCCCTGGAGGGTGTCTGGGCTCAGCCTCCCTTTGGAGGTCTTCAGTACACAACCAACTGGGAGGAGACCCCGGGGTAGACCTAGAGCTCGCTGGAGGAATTATATATCCCTTCTGACCTGGGAACATCTTGGGATCCCCCAGGAGGAGCTGGAAACTGTTACTGGGGAGAGGGACGTCTTGGGCGACTTGCTTAGCCTGCTGCCACCACAACCCGACCCCCGACAAGCGGAAGATAATGGATGGATACCTAAATATAAAATTCTGGTATCGTGTCATCCTTAACATGTACAGGTCAAAAACCTGAGGTTTACAATCTGTAAAAAATAAGATAGTCTAACTTCAGAGTTCAATTCAAATCAGATAAATCTGACAACAGAAGGTGGAAACTTTGGGCCTGAAATCTGTGATCACTTTTTTTGTTTTTAAAATGATGTTCTTTGTGCGTCTTCTTGTAGTTTAATTGTTCGTAAGGCTACAGGCTGAAGATGAAGATGTCGTCCTGTCATACAGAAGGAACGTGACTCACGATGTGTCGACCTTCAGATCTGTTGACAGCAGCTCTGCCCACACAGAGACGAGACCTTCTCTCTGTTGCTCACTCACTCAGAGACAAACTGACAGAACGACACAGAATCGCCGTCATGAGCAGGCGGGCTGAGAGCTGACTAATCCTAAACTGTTTTCATCTTTGAAGTGTTTATTGACAAGTCGATCAAGCGCTCCTGAACTCAGCGCCATTCTGATCAAAGCAGAGTCAACAAAGACAACTGCTCCTTCTTTTTATCTTGGCATCAACAGACACGATGACACGGTGGTCAACACGGAGAAACGCCGACATGAACAGAGAGATTCACAAGCAGAAGTGCACATTTTCAAAGTGCAACCAGCAAACGTACAGCAGATACATAAATGGTGCAACAGAAACACAAAATACTGAAAACAAATGCAACAAAATAAACGCTGCATATCCAGTCATCGCTACAGAAGTGCTCCTGGCCTGTAGGGGGCGCTGAGTGGATCTGCTTTATTTTTGCAGCCCTGTGGCTCTGCCCTGCGTTCAAAAATATCTCTGAATTTGGCTTTATTTACATTTTAAAACTTTAAGAACGTAAAGATTATAAAAAAGGGTCATTTAAGTGTTCGTATCAGATTAAAAAAAGGGTAAGGAGGAGGAGGAGGAGGAGGAAGAGGAAGAGGAGGAGGAGGAGGAGGAAGAGGAAGAGGAAGAGGAGGAGGAAGAGGAGGAGGAGGAGGAGGAGGAGGAGGAGAGCTGCTTCTCCTCATCCTCCTGATACTAACTCCTGTTAATAACTGCTGTTTCTAAAGAGACCTCCATCAGCTGGGATCTTTCACGCTGCTCTGAAGTTAGGCATGTCTTAATCCTACTCATGTTGTTTTCATGCAAACTTGATGAACAATAATTAAAGCCTCAAAATCAAGACCACAGTCCTCCTGACTGATCCAGGAAGAGCGGTCCTTGCACCGATCTGATAATGTCATATAAAGTCAACGTTTTGTCTGCACACAGTGAAGTCTTTCGTTTATCAAGCAGGATGTGCTGCGCTGTGTTGTCACCACGGAGGTCAAAGGCTGCCAACAGTCAGCACTGTTTAGGAGCAGAGAAGAAGAACTGATTTCAGGTCATTTATAACATCATGATAGCAAAAAACAGCAATGTATTATCTCAATATTTTAACGCTTGATTCTATTGTTTCCTAACTGAGTGACGTAACAGCCAATAAGCTGAGCCTCGTATCAGCTCCTGTGTGACCGAGGACCACACAGGAAGCAGACTCTCTCATCTGGTTCAGGTTAGCAGAATAAACCTGAGCGTGTGCAGAAATATCCAGTCAGCTGGTTTCTCTCTCTCTCTTCTGCATGCTGAGCGTGGACGTTCGAGTGGCTGAGTGCCAAACACACTCGTGATGAAGCCCCCGTGTTTCAGCTGCACCTCCTCTCTGTTTCATAAACCACAGACCGTGGCTGAGAGCGTTTAGAGTGACCTCACTGTGTGCAGACATACAGTACGGTGGCCCTGATGGTCCACTGCAAAATCATTTCATTAAACGCAGAAATATGAAACACAAACCACTTCACCATTTTTTTTAAATATCTCAATAAAGGTTTCGTGTTGCTAAAAATATTTTTTCGTTGCGTGAACTGATTTTGCTGTTGATCTTCTGACCAACTGAATAAATCTGAACTAACGTCAGAATGAATCATGTTTGTAAGGTTTAACCCTCGTGTGTCCTCAGAGGAACAGGCCATCTGATGTTTTGATAATACGTAGACTTAATAACAATCAGCCTTTCATCTTTTCCATGTCAGTTTAAAGGCGGAGTCAGTAGAAATTTCTGTAAACACAACATTCAAACGTGGCCCCTCCTCCTGGGCTCATCGCCCCCAGAAGCTCACACTGCAGGACGTAGTGTGTACGTTTACTGCTTGTACCTACACTGCAAGTACCGCACGCTAGCACAAGCTAACCGCCGGTGTTTGTCACCTGCCTGTCCAACAGGAAGCAGACCAACTCCACGTCCACGGGTAAAAGCCAACACAAGGTTCACCCTCGTTTTAGAACGAGCTTTATCCGCTTGGTGTTTCTCCTCACTGTGATTATATTTTCTCTTCTTTGCTGCTACGTCCATGTCCGTCACATTCACCGGTTTGAATCGCATCCAATCACTGAATTGTATCCACTCCTAAACTCACCTGCTGCGCTGTCATTGGCTGGAGGAAACACACCAGCTCCGCCCAGAAACGTCCCGAGTCAATCAAAACAAACCAGAACAGTAAAATCCAGTCAGAGGACAGGGTCTCTGCAGACACAGTCACCAGCACACATGTACGGAGGCCCAGAAGGGACGATGGAGCAGCTTTACTTTAGTGTATCTGTAATAATCCTTCTTCCTGTACTAAACGTTTCATTGATGCTCCTGTTTGTCCTGCTTGTCTTTACCTAATCTCTCTCTTCTCTTTATTTCTTCTAAAACATCTCCTCTTTGAATCCCAGTTTATTTATATCTTCTGTTTCTAATTTAGGTGAAGCTCTTTGTGACAGATGTTCAATAAATCTCACACAGATTCAGTGAAGATGTTCACGGTGAAGCCTTTTGTACGTCTGACTAACACATGACCACAAAGAGAGGAGCAGACCCCCCCCCCCCCCCCCCCCCGTGCAGCGACAGGGTTCAGATCGGGGGTCTCTCTGTGAGGCTGACCCACCATCTGCTCCTTAATCTGGTTAAAAGTGGAAACCAGCAGGATGTGAGTGTGATGTGTTCACGTCGTGTTAAAGACGATAATTCAATCAGCCAATCAGAGAAACCCGCCTCTTTCCTCTTTGTTAGGTTTAAGCATCAACACTGAATCTCTCATTAGCACAAACCTGACAGCTCAACACACAAACAAGCAGATGACACACAGAAGCACAGACACTTTCTTACTTCTTTAAACTTATTTTGGTGAAATATTTGAAACGATCGACTTTTGAATCCAGTTAGCATCACACACTCCTTTGCTACCTGTTTCGGGTTTTGTTTGGTTCTTCTTTGTCTGGTTCCTCCACCATGAAAAGCGTCATTTGGTCCCTTGAAAGGCGTTAAATAAATGTATTATATAATAAATAAATAAACTATTGGGCTGGGAATCTTTGGGTGTCTCACGATTCGATTCAGATTCAAAGTCTATTTTTGAATTAGTCCATACTTCAGGATCGACTCCAGTCATCTGTGAGACTGGTTCTGTTCTACTGAGCTAGCCGTAGCACTTAGCAGGGAGTGACTTATTAGCCAAAAAAATAGTTAGGAAGTTATGAAGTTATGAATTGATTTTCCTCGTCGGTTAGAGCATCACATTCAACAATGACTTTCTTTAGTTTAAAACATCAAACAGGTTAAAACACTTGGGACACTGAGACTGATAACGTCTTTGTCGCGAGCAGCAGTAGGAAATCTTTCTTGACCGAGAGGAGGGCGGCTCCATAAATGTATGACAATGTCAAGTGACAGCTATGAATTGAGGGTCAAAACTCTGGTGTCACTTACACCTATAGTCTCAGATCTGCAGGTCTCTAATTTTCAGAACCTGTCCCTCATAGACCCCCCTCAGTCCCCCTCAGTCCCCCCTGGGGACTCTGGTTCTGTTCAGTCCTTTTGTCAGAGAGACCCGCTGTGATCCACAAATAGACCAAAGAGACTTCACATGAACATGAACAGAGGGGACAGATGGAGCTGTGGAGCTGCGGATCTGTGTCCGTCCTCCAGAGACTCCTGAAAGCTCTGGAGGAGGGGGGCGAGGAGCAGGGGGAAGACAAAGAGGAGGGAGAAAAGGAGCAGGACGAGAACAAGGAAGAGGGAGACGAGGAGCAGGAAGAGGAGCAAGAGCAGGAAGAGGGTGACAAGGAGCAGGAAGAGGGAGACAAGGAGGAGGAAGAGGAGCAAGAGCAGGAAGAGGGTGACAAGGAGCAGGAAGAGGGAGACGAGGAGCAGGAAGAGGGGGACAAGGAGCAGGACGAGAACAATGAAGAGGGAGACAAGAAGCAGGAAGAGGGAGACGAGGAGGAGGAAGAGGGGGACAAGGAGCAGGACGAGAACAAGGAAGAGGGAGACAAGGAGCAGGAAGAGGGAGACGAGGAGGAGGAAGAGGGGGACAAGGAGCAGGACGAGAACAAGGAAGAGGGAGACAAGGAGCAGGAAGAGGGAGACAAGGAGGAGGAAGAGGAGCAGGAGCAGGAAGAGGGTGACAAGGAGCAGGAAGAGGGAGACGAGGAGCAGGAAGAGGGGGACAAGGAGCAGGACGAGAACAAGGAAGAGGGAGACAAGGAGCAGGAAGAGGGAGACGAGGAGGAGGAAGAGGAGCAGGAGCAGGAAGAGGGTGACAAGGAGCAGGAAGAGGGAGACGAGGAGCAGGAAGAGGGAGACAAGGAGCAGGAAGAGGGAGACAAGGAGGAGGAAGAGGAGCAGGAGCAGGAAGAGGGTGACAAGG
Organism: Tautogolabrus adspersus; assembly: GCA_020745685.1. Classification (NCBI taxonomy): domain Eukaryota; kingdom Metazoa; phylum Chordata; class Actinopteri; order Labriformes; family Labridae; genus Tautogolabrus; species Tautogolabrus adspersus. The sequence goes on along the minus strand of CM036535.1, from coordinate 35,370,647 downwards.
AGCAGGAAGAGGGAGACAAGGAGCAGGAAGAGGGTGACAAGGAGCAGGAAGAGGGAGACAAGGAGCAGCAAGAGGGAGACGAGAGGAGGAAGAGGGAGACGAGGAGGTTGAATATAACACTGAAACACCTGTCCTGTAACTGTGACTGTGACTGAGCTGCTTTATCTCGTCATGACTTTCAAACTTTACTTTTGGGCTTCTTGCTTAAATTTAGCAGCGAGTAGAACTTTTTACAGAACTCATCGTCATGTTGTTAAAACCCAAAAGATAAGAAGACAACCAGTTTTAATTTGTTCACCATTAAACTGTGAAATAATACACTCTCCCTGTGACACCAGACTTTAGTTGAATTGATTTTCTTCTCTGACTTGTAAGAACATGTTTTTAACCTTTAACCTTTCTTTAAAATGTTATAAACTGTCCTTCAAACCAAATTCACCTGGTTCATTTCTTTATGTATTTTTGTTAGTACACTTTCGGTCTTCAACATCTGTTGTAACCATGACAACCACAGACTCATTCGGCTGATAGTCTCCAGTTAACACGGTCACTCTTTTCACCGTTACACCGGGCAAACTCCCGCTCTCCTGTCTAAATTGAGCCGATGTTTCTTTCTGGAAAGTTTCGGTACCTTTTTCGATTTTATAAGTCATTAAAATATTCATAACGTCTTTGAGGGTAAACTCACTGAATCAGAGCCTGGCAATACTAACGGCTGTAACTCACCGACAAAGACGAGCTTCTTCTTCCGGACAAACGACGTTAAAAGTGAAGCAGGACCTGTCCGGACGAGCTGATACATCCAACAAACTGCCCACAGTCTTCATTAACGCTCCTCGGCAGCTTCTGTTCACTCCTCCGTCCGTGCTCGACTGTTTTGTCACCGTTTAAAACAGACGTCAAGCTAACATGCTTATATACGCTCTGTTTCCGGTCCAGAGTGTCAGAATAAAACTACTTCCGTAACAGGTGTCACACTGACATTTGTAACGTAGGAGAAAAATCCAGAGGCAGAATATTCATCTAGGGCAGTGTTTCTCAACACAACAAACCAATAATGATTTCTAGGAAAATCCATACACTGGTTAAAGACAAATTAATTAACAGCATATTTTCTCTATGCAACATCAAATAGGGCACAATTTTCCAACTTATAATATAGCTTGCATTATGTATGAAGACCACATACATCGATTTATTCAAGTTCTTTTCCCAAATTATTTCCTGAAAAATGTTCTTGGGGGTACTTGGCTGAAATAAATTCTGAAAGGGGGTACACAAGCCAAAAAAGGTTGAGAACCCCTGATCTAGAGGCTGCTCCTTTTTTTTATCGGCATCTAAAATGTTTAAAACATAATCAGAAATATAGGCCTATACCGTAAAACTTCAAATAAAAGCTCATCCTAATTTAAGGCCCAGTCTCTTTCACAAGCCTGGTGATGCTGCACGTTTTGACAGCTCTCCATTAGAGGCCCCTCTGCATTAAGTGTTGAAAAAGTTTGCGGATCGAATTATTTAATTCAACAATATGTGAATGTTTGAGTATCTCATGAGAAACATCAACACTCATGAAACCCTGCAGCAGCTGAATGTGAAACTCTCTCTCACATGAAACATCTACAGAATAAAAAAATGTGTGCAGAGATAAAAGGACGACATGAAGTCCTCCCTCCCCTCTCTATGCTGTGTTTCCTCTGATGCTGCGTTCACTATAATTGATGATGTGCCTCCGAGCAAGGTGACCTCGTCCTCCATCTTTGAAAAGGCTTTTATGAAGCCGATACACAGTTTAGTTGACTCAGCTTAGCATTAAGTGTAATAGCAGAAAGTCGCTGCATTCTGTTGTTTGCTGAGAAGTAGTTACAGCTGACAAGTTCCTTTTAAGCGCTGATTGCCACGTGCACAGGGCTCCACGGTCAAGTCCTCAATAATAAATAGGCAATATTTGGTTAGAAAAGGAAGACTGTGTGACACTATATAAAGGAATTATTAGAGCAAAAATCTTCACAAACACATCAGTGGCCCGATGTTTAATCAATGAAGTGTTTCATATCGTAGGTTATTGTTAAAACGTCTGTTAGGCTCTTTAAAGCTCCTGTGAGGAGTTTTTATTTGCTTCTGAAACAAACTGAAATGTATCCTCATGTCGTCTTAAGAGATAAATAAGCAAACCAGAACGGTTTGGTAAAGGTTGATAATTTGTATAAAGTTCTTTTTAATTTGTGTTAGTGTAGATTATTTGTGACTAACCGGCAGTTTTCACAGGATCCATGTGCGCCACGTTAGTCTGAGCCGCGCCCTTCAGAGCTGATGGCGCCCTCTCTAGTAAATGCTCGTGTTTCAACTGCAGCATATTCAGAAACGCTGCTCATTCAAAAGCCAACTCAAACATCCAAAACAAATGCAACGACTGAAATGCGCTGCAAAAGAAACAAATGTGCTGTAAAAAGTCGAAACAACTGCATTGACATCAAACACACTGCATGTACATAAACAAAACACACATTCAGAAAACAACTGCAAATGGAGCAAAATTGCATGTAAACTGACACAGAATGAGCGTGATCTAAAAACTCTTACGTAACATCCAAATAATCAGTGAGTATGTTCTTCTTCTTCTCTCTAGTTCTTGACTAAAACAGCTTTTATACACAAGGGGAGGAGCCGGCCATCCCGTCCATGTAAACACGGCTCTGACAACAACACAGCCAGCGGGACTCGAGCTTCTCACTCATTGTAGACAGTCATGACTCAGAGACACATTTACACAGGAGAGACTGGATATGTGATATATTTATGTGTAACATGTCGCACATTCTAACTTTAAAACAACTAAGATACAACATGCAAATCAGGGCTTTATAAAGTGATAAATTAATAAGATCTTCTTTTGCTTTGTCAGTAATCAGAACCTGTTCTTCCTGATGACGCCTGCAGCTTCATGTTTCTGTGCGTAGGGACTGAGGATCATCCCACACACAGCACAACTCTGTTCCCTCTGACAGAACAGAAACATCTGGCAGACAACATGGAGGACACCTGGGAGCTCCGGTACAATCAGACGAATGGGACACCTCTACCTCCTCCATGGGTGGTCCACATTTTTCATGCTTTCACCTCCTCTCTGCAGCTCCAGTCAGAGATTTACGGTTTGGAGAAAAGCTGCAGCGATCAGGGAGCAGGAGGGAGACTTTTCAATAATGCAGCAGACTCCTGTGGGCGCACAGCGGGAGAGAAAGACAGACACAGCAGGAGAACGACAACACATCAGTGGGATTTATCTCCACTTTAAAGACCGGGGCCTTTTCTCTGAGTTTATCACGTTTATACAGACAAATATCATTCAGTTTGAGCTGAAGGTTTTTTAACAATTAAACATGTTAAATATTACCAGAAGTTGCAAAATTCTGATCTCATGCAGACAGTGAAGTTCAAAGAAGCTAATGTCTTCAACTGAACATGATCAAACTGAATGTGATGAGGAAAAATGAAGTAAATGCTGAAGTGCCCACTAGAGTCTGTCTCCTGCAGTGAGTCAGGCTCCCGAGCCCACAGCCTTTCTTACCTGAAAAACGCTAGACAGACACAAGAGGTGTTAATTCTGATAGCATGCTTAGTACTGTTTTATTTGTTTAATGTAAGATTTTGTGTCCAAATCAAGTGACAACCTCATATGTTGAAAAATTGAAGGTGATGCTGAAGTGTAAAATCCTGCAGTTCCTGGAGTGTCCACTAGAGGCTGGCTGCAGAAGCACAGGAAGTCACATACACACCCATTCTAAAAAGCCTGTTTTTACAGCAGACATTAACATGTTTACAGCCTGGTTCAAAAAACCAAACAGGTCTGATTAGCTCATGTCTCGATCAGCACACACTGTACGGGGGGTGAATGTTTTGATGACTCATCAGTTTTGATTTGATGAAGGATAAGAGTTATTCACAATAAGGCGTGTAGCTGACCTGATTGACAGGTGGGCGCGGTGTAACGGTTTGTCAGGAGTCTTAAAACCCGCCTCAGCTCCAGCTCTCAGCCTGTCGTTAGGTTGACTGAAAGTTAGGCTGAGACAGCATTTCCAGCATGGAGACCGCCATCGATGGGACTCCAGCGCCCCCTGCAGGAACAGATGGGTGACGTCACTCAGGCTTCCTCCATGAATATTTACAGTCTGTGGTTCTAATGTGCCTCTGTGTCATATAAACTTATGTTTAATAAAAAGAAGGAGCAGATGGTGTGGATACATTAAGCAGCTGTTTGTGTCGAGAGAAGAGAGATGTCGGAGCTAACAGACGACATGAAACATTTAAGAATCATTATTTTATTTTACTAATGCAAACATCAGCTGTGTTACACTTTGACGTCTCTCCGTCTTTAATCTCGTCCGTCAGCGAGGAAATTCAGATTCCTGCAGCATCTCGTTCCCTGACAGAAAACTTAAACCGTGATGTTGATGCGAAAAAACGTGTGTGTCGGTGAGTTCATTCTGAGTGTGCTCTGTCTCAGACCGTTAACCCTGGGCGTGTTTTTCCTGTCACCTGTCTGCAGGTGTGTGATGTGTGAACTGTGACAGGCCTCAGGCAGTTCTGCAGGCGTGAAGGATGGAAGCAGTGGAAGGTCGTCTTCTGGGGTTTGAACCGGCGGGGGGCAGATTTGTGTCTCTCTGTGAGCGGCTGTGATTGAAGGAGAGATGGAAACACTGCACTGCACTCACTTTGATGTTACAGCTCAGAAATCTTTTCTTTAACGGTATGCAAACGAGGAAGAGCTCGCAGCACGGTGCAGCTGTGTGTGCACGTATTTGTTTGTTCCTGATTAATGAAAACATTTATTCATGTGGACCCAAAGGTCGATCCATTGAAAAAATATTTTGAGTTGCAGAGACTTGTAAGCTTGCTGCTAACTGGACAGAGACACCATGAGCTCTCCCATCCTGACAGCGAGCACCGTTAATTAAAAATGTGACCTCGTTAAGTCAGTAGATGTGAGTTCTTAAGATGCTGTGATGAAACAACCCACTTGTCTGTATTGAGACATCTACAAATAATAGAAACTTGTTATGTTACAATTTTTTACTTTAATTCTTAGAAGCAGAAGTGACCATATTTGGACAAGAGGGCAAAGAGACTTTAATTAGGCCACGCCCCCCTCCCCAATCCGGGGGGAGGTGAGCTGCATACCGCCACATTTCTTAGATCGTACACGTGAACCCAGGTTGATGTGAGAATCCGACCACAGTCGACCTAAAGTCGTCGAGTGTTTGGCCGCTCTGAAATATCTGCTCAGGAAGTCATTATAGTTAGACGAGTGTGTTCACCTTGCAAATCATGAACACACACGATATGTCCTTCATCACAGACGACAGGAACAACAGCTGACAGGAAACAAGCTGCACACGCACGCACACACACACACACACACACACACACACACACACACACACACACACACACACACACACGAATGCACGCACACACACACAGTCCAGAGCAGTGAGGTCATCATGTTAAACTTAATGTAATTTTACCTCACAATGAGCAGCGTTGGATGTTCAGACAGGAAGTCGTGTGTGTGTGTGTGTGTGTGTGTGTGTGTGTGTGTGTGTGTGTGTGTCTCATTTATAACGGAGCTAAAGGTTGAAACTCTGTCTCACTGCTCATACATGGAGCTTTGTGGATAAGGGAAAACACCAATATAGACCATAAAGCAGGGGAGGATTTGGGGCGGGGCTTCCTGTAATTGACAGGTCGCTTCCGTGGCAACATGATAAAAGTCTTCAGTTGTTGTTAAAGACATTTTGAGGAGTTGGTTGTTTACAGTAAGTACGTTTTGTTAACACATGTTTTAGCTAATCATAATTAGCATCCAAATAAAATCGCATCAACAGCTACAAATGCACCTAGCTAACTAAGCTAGTGTTAGCTGACAACTTAGCCTTTGGTGAACCTGTGATTCCAGCGTCTCACAAACATTCTGTGATTTCTGCCTGCAACATGCGCAACATTTGAAACGTTGCCAACGTATTTGTACCATTTAGACAGAGTGCAGGAGATTGCCTGCAATTTTTGATGTATTACTTCCTCTCCTAAACACCTGTCTTATGAAATAGATGTTTTTTATTAAAGGTCACATATCCTCCTCCTCTTCAGTGTAAATAAGTCTCAGAGCTCCTCAAAACATGTGTGTGAAGTGTCTTGTTCTAAATCCACTCTGATCCTGTATTTGATCATGCCTATAAACCCCTCTATTTCAGCCCTGCTCAGAACAGGCTGTTTCTGTGTCTGTAGCTTTAAATGTAAATGAGCTGTGTCTGACCACGCCCCTCTCTGGAAGGGCTTGGGTGGCTCGGGCTTTCTCGCTCCATGCCCTATTGTTTACGGTGAGAAGGAAGACTCAGAGGGCAGAACAAACACCTAGCTGTGGGAGTGTCACCCACCTGGGGGAGGGGTTACTGCCCTTTGTGATGTCATGAAGGGAAAATATCCAAACGGCCTGTTTGAGCACACATTTTCTGAAAAGTGGAGCAGGAAAAAGGTTCTCAGTTTCCAAGTCTGAATTCCGACTTCAGGGGGCGTACTTGATGACGTACGAGACCAGCAACTCAGACTTTCGGAGTTCCGAGATCAGATGGAACGCACCAGAAGCATAATAAGGGTTTTTATATCTAGGATAAACTTAAAGTTTATTGTGCTGCCTATAATCAAGTCTTTTTAGACTTCATATTATGCACACATGATGCTACAAACGTGTGTGTGTGTGTGGGATCCTACATGTGTCAGTCTTGGCAGAGATCTCTGAACATTTTACTGCAGGCAGCAGTTAGAGGTGTGTGTGTGGTACAATGTGGGAGAGTCGCTGTGCTTCTACAAACAGAATGTGTCTGTGTGTGTGTTATTCATTTTTCATTTTAAATTAATCTGAAAGAGCTGCAGAGTCAAGAAAACGTCATCATGAATACAAGAGCGAGAAAGAAGAGTTAAGAAACATGAGTATAACAGAGAGGAGGGACGCATTAAGAAGAGTTTTAAAAATTTGCAAAAAAACAAGTCAGAGCAAAGAGGGAACTGAGTAAGTAAAGGGAAGTCTTTAGTCCTTTCTAAAACTGTCAACAGAATGTAGCGCCCTCTGGTGGTCTGGGAGGGCACTCCACAGCCTTGTGGCAGCAGAATGAAATGCATGATTTTGTGCAACTTTGTCCTCCTGGGGGGACGGAGAAGTGTGGTGTATGTGGGGGGGCTGTTTGACGGGTGAGCAGGTCCTTGATGTAGCGTGGGGGCATTATAGTACTGTGTCTGTGTGTGTGTGTGTGCGTGTTTGTGTGTGTGTTTGTGTGTATGTGTGTGTGTCACAGGTGGCCTCTGGTGGTCTCTGCATGAACTGCAGTTCAGACTTTCTGGTAAATTAATTCCCCTCCCCTTATTGAACGATTCTGGATGGAAATTCAAAGGACAAAACAAAAAGAGACCAGTATCTGGTCTGTAGACAGACAGAGACCAGTATCTGGTCTGTAAAGACAGACAGAGACCAGTATCTGGTCTGTAAATACAGACAGAGACCAGTATCTTGTCTGTAGACACAGACAGAGACCAGTATCTGGTCTGTAAACACAGACAGAGACCAGTATCTGGTCTGTAAACACAGACAGAGACCAGTATCTGGTCTGTAGACAGACAGAGACCAGTATCTGGTCTGTAAACACAGACAGAGACCAGTATCTGGTCTGTAAACACAGACAGAGACCAGTATCTGGTCTGTATGGAGCATGAAACAACATCCATACATTTGAAACACAAGGTGAAAGGTTAAGCGCTCTGTTGTGCAGCTTGTGTGATATGTTTGACTTCTTCCATCGATGGAAACAAACAAACAAATTGAGTCCTGTAATGAGTTTATTGTCAACATGAAATCAGTTGAATGTTGTGAGTACACGCAGACGTCTCCAGCTTTCTCACAGAATTTCTTGGAGTTAGAAGAATCCTTTACAGTCTTCTGATTGGTTACAAAGGTTAAAGGTTAAAGGAGAGTTTCATACAGACTGTACATCGAGACAGAAACAGGACGGAGGACTTATACATTATAAAAACAACACGGACGTCACTGAGTCAAAGTTTAAACTTTAAACACATTTTGAACTCCCACAAAAAATATTATTTCTGCTCAAAATAATCTCTCATCGTCTCTCTGTAGGCCGTTACAAGAAACATTTCACTCGTTCAGGTTAACGTCAGAAAATAACCAAAAGTCTCGTTTTAATTCGGCGTCAAGGTATAAACAGTACCATCCAAACGTTCCTCTTAAGTACCTCATTATTATTTCTGTTATGATAAAGAACAAATCGAGACAAATTAAAATGAAGGAAACGTGAAAAACGTCCAAAGCTTCGTAAAAAGGAGAGACCGGCTGCGCGAGAAAACGCCAGCAGAACTGTTGGGATTTAAATTCACACAAAGAAACGACTCAAATTATATACAGAGTACCAAAAACATATCACAACAACTCAAACGCTGGTGTATAAAAATAAAAAAACACATTATTCAGGCGGCGCTCTCCAGTCGGCCGCTTGTTCGTGTTCCTCGCAGAGTCGCAGACGTTAGAGAGGAAAGGTTTTCGGTCTTTTAGGGGAACTAAAGAACGATGAAGTGATGACGCTCAGAGGAAACCAGCGAGTGTTCAATCTGAGCCTGAGAGCCGATTTCCACAAAGTCTGTGCAAGCTGTGTTCTGTGAGCGCTAGTGTTGTAGTCAAGACCGCAGGTACCGAGACCAAGACATACCCGAGACCAGAGTGCTCAGAGACAAGACCAAGGCCATGAATATCACTGAAAAACCATCATCTTTTGGTAGCAGGGGGCGTGTCCCTCACTTAGACCGTAACACCGGGAAGGTTGCGGCTGTAACCCGGTTTGTTCTTTTAGAAAGAGGCGTTTTCCTTCTAATCTCAGTAATGACGTTAAAATAGCCGATCAGTGGAGGTCTTGACCGGTCTTGATTTAAAATCTGGATTTCACCCAGTCTGAAGCCGAGACAAGACCGAGTAAAAATGATTTTGATTCTGAGACCGAGACCTTCAAAAAATGGTCTCGAGACCAAGACTGATTTCGAGTACAACACAAGTGAGCGCCACAGTTGTGTTACAAGATCACAGGAGAACTACAAGATCACGCGGGAATAAGGAGAATACTACAAACAACATGTTGCTTTGTCTTTCTGAGGATGTTGTTGTTCATTCGGTGCCTTTTTTGACGTCATGTTGATAAAGTGATGGAATCAGGAGTCTGTGTTTTATTTTGAAATTGGCCGATTGTTCTGTGCTTTTCTTTGTCTGACTTCCTGTCTGGGTCGTTCTATTCTGTCCAACTTGCCTGCAGTGAGCTCCGTCAACAATAGACTCGGAGCGTATTGGAAACGGAGCAGAGCGTAGTGGCGGCGGTCACTGTGGAAACAAGATCATTAACTAGAGTGGCAGCAAACGGCGCTGTAGTGCGCAGCGCTAATAGACAGCAGCGAGCACGGATGATGTGGAAACCGGCAGTGAGAGCTACACCTTGAATTATTCCTCTTTGTCGGCTCTAAAGTGCTCCAAAAGAAAAACGGGGCCGACGATCGAACACGATGGCAGTGCCCTGAAAAGAGAAACGTCTGAATAAAATATAAAGCAAACATTATTTTACATTTGGACAAAAAGTTTCACCAATCACAGGCTGGGTAAAAAAATCATAAAAACACATTATTTAAACTTCTTCTTCTTCTTCTGGGTTTTTCTGCAGGTTGACCGGGATACGTTCAGCTTCAGTATTTTGGCACTTTGGTGTAATCCTCCGTGTGGATGTTTCTGCACAGACACATAGACAGGATCATCCCCAGCAGCTGAAACAACACAAACACGTTACGTTAGTGGCCTGTACGTACATTCCTTGTTTGTATTTATTTATTCATTCTAAATCAGGAAAGTGCACGTTCATGAGCGTAAATATGTCAGATTGTGGCTACAGGCTCCTCGCCACCTCGGCAGGCTGTTGGTTCACACGGATACTAATTTACTTAAAAGCACAACGACTAGCAGAAAACAAACGACGACATAAACATCAGTTGACAGTAGCCGTTTTCACATCTACACTCCTGAGAATATCTAGATCATTTCAGGAGGACTGCTCCGGATATTCTCCTGTTAACACGTGCACCTCACAGCAGGAGACTAACTCTGTCAGACAGGAGGGGGGGCGGGGGGTCTCCTGAGGTAAGAAGTGACGTAAAAGTGGCGGACAACAACAGAGTCCTCTATACGACACTATAATTAGAATATGTGTCTTTCTATCAATGCTACGTGTAGTTGAACAGAATCACAATCTGAACTAAAGAGTGGAGAAGAACATACTGGAGAACAGGAAACAGAATGCAGCAGGTTCATTAGAGCACGGAGATCGTAGAGGTGGCGTGCAGACAGTCTATGGTCGTGCAGCGATCACAGGGAATAAACGTCACCACCCCCTCCCACTCGCTCGAGGTGAAGGAGGAGGCTGGAGGAGAAACTCCGGATAAAGTCAGAGAGAAACATTCAGCTGTTGGTGTTCACACATGCAGCTCAGCACGAAAATATCAGGAGGTTTTCTGCAGGTGTGAAAGCAGCTATAATATTGGTCTCGGTTAGTGTGGTCTGAATACAACACTAGCTCAAATATGACTTGCAACAGAGACATTCAGACATCTTCTTCGTCTTAGCATCCACGCTGTGCGTTGTTGTTGTTACAACATTCAGACTGAAAACACGAGAACACACTGAAGTGGGAAGAACGTCTTCCCAACTCGGAAACTGGGACCACCGAGGAGCACCTGAACGCAGCATTAAGATGCAACAGGCAGCTCATTGTTTTCAGTGTGCAGATGTTTGTTTGCAGTTTTGAAAACACTTTAAACTCTGACTCTGGACGTACATCTTTGTTTCGAGTCCTTGAAGAATGAAGCTTAGAAGACGTATATGTTGCTGTTATCTTGTGTTACTTCAAAGACGCTGTGATTGGTGCAGACACATGGGATAAATAAATGCTCTTCATTCATGTGTGTACACAAACTTCAGGCCACCCCTGCACATGTCAGTACCCTCAGTTGGGCCACCCCCGTCCAAAAGGTCTGGACACGCCCCTGAGTGTTGCACATGTTTATGAGGTACTGCAGCCTGTAATGTTAAAGTGCTGATGTACTCTAAAGTCTTACAATGAGATGTGCATCCTAAAATGTCTTGGTGGTTATTTATCTATTGACGTATTACTGTGGCCGTTAAACTGTGCTGTTCATCTTCGCCTGGCCCACTTTGTGGTTGTCATTACCCAAAGAGACCACACGAGGGCATCAGCGTGCCAGCGCTCGTCACTGTCTGTCCTGATTGGTTTGTTGTCTCTGATCAACTCCGTCTGATGATTGTTTGTAAATGTTTGTACGGTCTGTGTGGGACTGAAATGCCCTCTGAGACACATAAAGTCAAAGGAAAGTAAATTAGAAGAGTAAAGATGTACAACACGGTGGAGTGCTGTGACCAAAATACAACTTAAATACATTCATATAAAGCCTGCATAAACCACGTGTGCGTACAATCCATCACACTAAGCAGAGGAAAGAGACGTACGTAGATATTTGATGCTTTGAAGTGGCTAGTGTGCACGCTTCTTCCAAGAGTGCGGCCCGGGTCTGAATCTGACCTGTGGCTCCTTTCCTTCATGTCATACCCCACTCTCCCTCTCTCTCCCTCTCTCAGATTTCTGACTCTATCCTCTGTCCTGTCTCTAAATAACCAAAAATAACATAAATAAATAACCTTGTTACGTCTTCGAACAGCATCTGTAGTTCCAGCTCCCGTCCCACATTTACAAACTACAGCCTTCCTGATTAAATACTCCGTCATAGAAACACGGTACGACGATTCAGAAGCTTAAAGAGTGTGAAGGAGTGAGCGAGCAGCTGTACCTCAATGATAGCGACTCCGAGGCATATCCCGAGGACGACCCCGAAGTTTGTGAGCAGCCAGCTCTCCACGCTGTCAGCACAGCCCTACACACACACACACACACACACACACACACACAGGTTAACACAGCTGCAGGGAACAGAGAGTGTGCATTGGATAAAACAGGAGTCCGTTTTTACCGTGTCGTAGACGGGCCAGTCGGGCGTCTGCGCCTCACAGAAACCGCTCCCGGAGAAGTTTCCAGAGGACAGAACGACGTTCTGACAGGAGCACGGAAACAAGAGGCGGGAACTGTTCACGATCACCATGTTCCCGTTCCAGTCGCTCCCATTGCTCCACCCACAGCACTCCATCTACAGAAAGAGAGAGAGTGTGAGAGAGAGAAACAAAGAGACGGCAGCCACATGTTTGAAAGTTAACACTGAGCTGTGTTTAACCGAGGTCAGACTTCACGACCTTTTTGTCTGTTACGATGCTCACTAGGTCAGATTAGACGATCACAGAGTAATAGATTTATGCCGTGACCTGACCGTCAGACATGACAGACTACACGGTGGTAGGCTACCTGACCAGATTCAACGAAGAAGAAGAAGAACACGGTAAAACAAGGGCAACGATGAAGGGCGTCCAACAGAAGTCAGTACCTCCGAGGTCGTCCATGGGGCGGAGCTACACGCTGATATTAATCGCCTATATGACCAAAACCACGTATGGTTGGATCTCCACGTACCACCATTTGACCGCACACCACGCCACATCCTGTACGGCTTATTCTCTGTGCCAAAGAATCCAGACTGGATGTGACTGGAGTCATATTTTCTTACTGTTTTGCGTCGTGTGTTGCTAGCGGGTGCTGAAGCGTCACTTCGCCTCTTGTACTTATGCGGGGTTCACTGTCGTGGACTTCAGTTTCTGCTGTGCTGCTCGATGTATCCGCCGCACTTTTCTTTCTAATATTTCCCGTTTGGAGACTCAAATTAAAGACATTTGAAAACGTCATATTTGCTTCCTCCACTTGCCATCACAGCTTTGCTTGTCAACCATTTTATTTGTTCATCCTTATTTAACGTTTTTTTTTTCAACTCCTAGTGTACCACAAGATGGATCCCACGTACCACCAGTGGTACTCTTACCCCAGTTTGAGAATTAATGGTCTAAATCATCTGGTTCCCAAAGGGGCGGAGTTATATTCGGTTTATTGCAGTCGCCTTTGTGTCCGTCTGAACATGTGCGAGGGGTGAGGTGACTTCATGTGCGGTTGTGGCGGTTGCCTCCGTTCACCGCGGTTGGCTTGTTTAGACCGCGGTAATTCAGTTTTTGTGGTTACCGCGACAACCTTAGTGTCAGGTATTCATCGTTTAACCAGGAGAGAAGTTTAAAGCAGAGCCTGAAGGCCTGTTAATGACCGAGTCACGTCACTGTGACGCTCCTGTTAACGAAGCCCGATGTTAACGAGCGTGAATCTGAGCCAGGTCAGTGTTTCACTCACGTTCCTCTGGATGAAGTCCCAGGCCTGCTCCGTGGTCGAGTTGTTCCCGGGGTAATTATCCAAAACCTTGGTGACGATTTTTGACATCTCCTCGTCCAGCTGGAAGAAAACAAAGAAGAGTTCATGAATTAAATCTCATGCTATTTTGTCCCTTCAGGCTCCCCGTAGATAGTGGTCCTCAGTGTCTCCCTGTAGATAGTGGTCCTCAGTGTCTCCCTGTAGTCTCAGTGATGTAAAAGAAGGACTCTGCTGCATCTTTGAATGTCTCATTTCACTTTAACAAACTCTCAGACAGCTCAGCTGACGAGTCCAAAGTCATATCCACCTGATGACATCACACATTGACCTTTGTTACCGTTCCTTTGAGCTGTTTGACCTCAGTTTGGGATCCCTAACCACTTCCTGTTTCTGTGCTGAACTTCATGTCATAGCCTTCACTCCACAGGAAGGGCCTTACTTTATTTTAAAATAAAAACACACAGCAAGTACAGTACCTTTAGCTTAAGACAGTGAAAAATAAAAGCCTAACAGTTTTTATTTTTAATGAGAAATAATGGAATTTCCAGTATGTGGTTATATATGTGAATAATCACGATTAACTGTTAAGATTAAGCGATTAATCTCAGCCCTACATCAAACATTTCACTCCGTCATCGACCCTTTAAGCTGTTTTTATTGGTTTCTGTAACGTGTTCCTTTTCCGTGGTTAAGTTAATGTCGTTACTTTCAATCAGCTGGAAGTTCCTTATCAGCTTTCAAAATAAAAGCAGGTTTTTATCCAAATAAGAAGTAAATAAAACTTATCTTAAAGGTCACAGAATCTCCTCCTCTTCAACCAGTGTAAATAAATCTCAGAGTTTTTTTTTTTTGGGATTCGCCGGGATTTTTCTGAAGAAATGTAACGGTTACATATTCTGTCAAATCCTCTTCACCATGTTCCTCTAACTCTAACATGTGTCTCTAGTCTGTCTACAAACCCCCCAATAATGAGAAAAGTCCATCCTCTCCGTCTTCTGCCTGCTCCACTTTTCAGAAAATGTGTGCTCAAACAGGCCGTTTGGAGATTTTCCCTTCATGACATCACAAAGGGCAGTAACCCCTCCCCCAGGTGGGTGACACTCCCACAGCTAGGTGTTTGTTCTGCCCTCTGAGTCTGCCTTCTCACCGTAAACAATAGGACATGGAGCGAGAAAGCCCGAGCCACCCAAGCCCTTCCAGAGAGGGGCGTGGTCAGACACAGCTCATTTACATTTAAAGCTACAGACACAGAAACAGCCTGTTCTGAGCAGGGCTGAAATAGAGGTGTTTATAGGCATGATAACATACTAGTTTGGAGTAGATTTTGTCAACAAACCTCTGACTTGTTTTAGGGACCTCTGAGACTTATTAACACTGGTTGAAACACTGGTTTTCCTTTTTGAAAAAAGTCGTTGTGTAACATATTCATATCTGCAGCTCAGAGGAGATGCAGAGCGGAGATAAAAGGAGACACAGACAGAAGAATGCAGTCAGTCTGGATCCTGAGACGAGGACAGAATCACGTCTGCTGATAAACACGTTGTCATGAACTTCTCGTCTGAGAGATTAAAAACACTTCAAGACTTCAAAACATATTTAAACTGCTCTCTTCCTCTTAATGGTCAGCCTTTCTTCTGCTGCTCCTGATGCAAGTCTGTAACCCACCACCAGAGGGCGCTGCAGTACAGACCGCTGCCACTTTAATGCCGGTTTGTTGGCGTCATGCAAGAGTCTGTGGTTGTGTTATTAATGGAGGCTACAATCATCTTCCATTCACAGCGTGTTTTTCTGATGCACATGCTCGTTGTCATGACCGCGTGTTGTGACACATCCAGGGTGTGACCTCGACCAATCAGAGGATGAAGGTGTATCATTAACAGGTGTGCTGCACATGTTCACATTCCTTTAATCAGAATCACCAGTTAGACACGAGACCAGCATGCAGGAGGATGAACTCCCATGATGCTCCTGTGCCATATGCACGCTGTGAGGGAAGGAACAGGAAATGACATCACTCACCACGTCCTTCTGGAAGTAGATGAGGGCGCCGGCTGCGATCTGAGCGATGAGGATGAGGAGGAGGCAGGTGAAGTACTGAGGGAGGACACAAAGAGAGGAAACATGTTCACAGAGCCGAATCACACCTGAACTCCTCTGACCTCTAAGCAAAGAGCTTAAAAACTGTAACTGGTTTTAATTTGATTATTTTTATCAAACATCGTCACACACTGGAGTTTATTTCTACCTGATCTCACACACAGTCCTGCTGACACAAACACACCTGGATTCATCACTTAATGCACGCATCCCTGACACGGACATCTTCTGAAAGTGTCACACCATGTCTGTGTATTAATCATCATGTCCACACACGCACACACTCACCAGGCCGAGCAGACAGCGGATTTCATATATGGCTCCCAAACAGCCGAGGAAGCCCATGAGCATGGAGAACGCTCCGACCCCGATCAGGATGTAGCACGCCACCTTCACAGCTGTGAAGTTATCTATGGAGAGACGACAGAGAGGACAAATCAGACAGACACAAAACACATCATCACAACATTAACACTCTTTGTTTTTAATCACACGTTTATTCTGCAAGACATCAACATCAAATATCACAGCAGACAGGTGAGCAGGAGCTGATTTCAAGTCTTTATGACAGTGAGGAAGAAGTGCCTTTAAACCTGCATTCTTCTAACGTCCAGCAGGGGGCAGTAAGATAAAGTCTGACAGATGAACTGTCCCTACTTCTCAGTTGATTTATTCCCTCAGGAAATGTTTTCCACAATTACTTTATGGTCTCAATCTGTAATTT
Organism: Tautogolabrus adspersus; assembly: GCA_020745685.1. Lineage (NCBI taxonomy): Eukaryota > Metazoa > Chordata > Actinopteri > Labriformes > Labridae > Tautogolabrus > Tautogolabrus adspersus. The sequence goes on along the minus strand of CM036535.1, from coordinate 35,354,366 downwards.
CAAGTCTTCTTCAACACAGCAGGTTCATTTAGTAAATTATGGCCCCAAAAAGAGTCAAAGAGAGAAATGGGGAGGAGTTAGGGGCGGGTCTACATGTGAACGACAAGATGCTTCCAACATGATTTGAAAAATATCTCGTTCAGTGTTCGGTTGAATTGAAAAGTCAGAGGATTCAGATTTAGATTATTTAGTACAGAATCGCTGCCAATGTTTTTGTGCAGTTCAGACAGTGAGTTTGCTTTTTTCCCGGATTAATTCCTCTCCTACACACCTGTCTTATGAGTTTATCTTTTTTAATAAGCAAACTGTACACATAGCCGCGAGAGACATGAACATAACCTTTTCATCTATTTGAGACTCCAAAAGGATTCGAGAAATGTCTGTATTTGCCGACCTGCGAGTTTTCATGGACCACCGCCCCCCCCCCCCTCCTCTCTAGAGTGGATGCTCACGCAGGTCACCATGTGGTGGACACTGAAGCTTCAGTGTTTATCCAGCTCTGCATCGGTCTGTAAACCTTTCTGCGTTCTAACCTCTCTCCATTTTTCAAAAGCATCTCCAATATTGATCCTAGTTTGAGCACGTTTCTGCTCGTGGAGCTTATTAGAAACATGCAGAGGCTTTTTAGGTCGGGTACAATCACTTCTATCTGAACCAGTTCTCTTGCCCGCTTCCATCGCTGCAACACCTGTTGCTTTGACCTGATAACTGCTCTCATATCTGGCAAACCGAGGGGCGTCCAAAACGGCCGTGTGGGGGTGCCTTAAAACCGCCTACCTTCTCTGGTCCAAACAAATCCAGACCATTCAGGACCAGAATCTAAAGTTAGAAGGAGGACATACTAGCTGCTGCATTGTTGTCAGAGAAGCCAGCACTTCAACATAGCATGTTTCCTTAATGTCTGATCATAGAGTAAGCTCACTTTATCATTTCAGTCTCTACATATGATGCTTTAAAGAAGCAAATGTCTGTCTGCAGAATTCCTCTGATATGCGAGTGATCAGGGTCCAACGTAACGCAGGAAGCTGTAATAAGCTGCAGACACGGTTTAATCTCGGGTAAGGTTCAGGGTTAAATTTATGTGTGTGGATAAAGAACGACTCTTTGAGAGCTGAGTTCAGATTTCATTTCATTCATGACATCCAGTCTCCAAAAATAAACAATAAATCTGCTCGCTATTGAGAACGAGCAGCCTGCTGGAAGAAACACGTCAGCGTGTTGATGTCGGCCAATGCTTCAAAGACTGAACCCCGCTCTTCTCAAACATGCAGCCCCTTGAGGACTCAAGGCATCATGGGATACCCTGAGGAATTAGTGAACCAGGCCAAAAATTTCGAAAAACAAGACGAGGAAAACGAGGAGAGTTACTGATGGAAAATGAGGGTAAAGAGAAGAGGGGCAGGTAATTCAAACCTGAATGTGTTTGTGTGTGTGTCATTATTACAGTGGCCCTGAAGGTGAAGTTTTTCTTTCTTTTAAAGTCAAACGTGAAAACATTTCCTGAGACGTAAAAACATCACGTGAAACGTAAAAACATTTTGTCAACAAAAAGTGTATTTCACAAAATGCTAAAAAAAAAAATCGTAAAACACAAAAAAATTAATGAAACTCGTATCTCGTATTACATCGAAGTTTAAAATTCTAATATCGTCCCAACTTGGATGTTTGTTTACAACCCGTCAAACGGTCTGGGTTATATTAAACCATATTAATCATTTAATATCAGACCAGACGAACGCTTTAATATTTATCACATATGAGAGCAGAAAGCAGCTTTCTCTCTCTCTGGTCAGTCAGCAGCTGATTTCATCGCTCACACACATCTTTGATTCAGCTTCTAAAACCTCGGAGATCATCGAGTGCTGCCCATAACAGTACACACACACACACTCACTCTCTCTCTCTGTTTATAAAATGTTCCATTGAGCATCAATACGCTTCATTTATGCTCACACACAAAGCTAATCTGTCCACCGTTAGCTTGACCCACAGCGCCGCGTCGTTACTGCTGTATGACGCACTCCTGACATCGACCAAGTCCCGCTCACGCCATCTCTCTGACCGCTGTGTGAGTGTGTGTGTGTGTTAGTGTGTGTGTGTGTGAGTGTGTGTGTGTGTGAGTGAGTGTGTGTGTGTGGTGATGAGTAAGGCGGTGAGCGCACTGGGCTGATGTGATGCATGTTGATGCTGGACGGAGCAGAAAGAGACCAGTGTGTGAGGGAGGACACCTGCAGGGACGGACAAATGTCCTCAGTGACACACACACACACGCACACGCACACGCACACACACACACACACACACACCCTGTCTCTCACTACAGCAGCTCAGTGTGTGAACACTTGTTGAGTCGTCTCTGAGCCGCTCTGTCTCGCTGCTCGTCTCCTTTTATTCTCTGATGATAAACTCAGACTGTCACTGATTCAGACAGAAAACTTCACACAGTCTGACGGACATTTACTTCATTTCTATCAGTGAGAGGAGCCGTTAATAACGGATCCTTTGAGGGGTTTTTCTTTCTCAGTACTGATTTTAAATCCCTGCTTTAGGCTGCCTACACACCAGATGATTTTCAATCTGAACTGATTTTAAAAACATGGAGACCACAGACATGAGGACAGTTTCAAACGAACATTTTAATCCTCCATATTTGTTTTTCTTCTGAGGTCACGTTTAATCACGCGGGTTTCTGTGAGATCTTGTGTCTGTGAAATCGTTGCTTCAAACAGCAGGTGTGAGGTCTCAGGGTCTGGTCGAATCATCTAGCGTGCGTTCAGAGGATTGTAAAGTCAAACTGTCCTCATGTCTGTGGTCTCCATGTTTCTAACAGTCTAGTGTGTAGGCAGCCTAAAAGAGCTCCAAACAAAATCCTCTCATAGTTTTGACTCTTTGTGTTCGTACCATAGACTGTAAATATTAATGGACGAAGCCTGAGTGACGTCAGCCATCTGTTCCTGCAGGGGGCTCCAGAGGCTCATCGGCAGCCGTCGCCATTTTGGAAATGCTGTCTCAGCCTAACTTTCAGTCAACCTAACGACAGGCTGAGAGCTGGAGCTGAGGCGGGTTTTAAGCCTCCTGACAAACCGTTACACCGCGCCCACCTGTCAATCATGTCAGCTACACGCCTAACTATCGATAACACGTATTGTTTTCAAAATCAAAACAAAGCTGTTTTAAAAATTCACCCCCATACAGTGTGTGCCAGTGATGACAATAACTAATCAGACCTATTTGTTTTTGGAACCAGGCTGTAAACATGTTTATTTGTGCTTTAAAAACGGCTTTTTTGCCAGTCATGTGTATGTGACTTCCTGTGTTCCTGCAGCCAGCCTCTAGTGGACACTCGACGAACTGCAGGGCTTTGCACTTCCACATTGATTTGAAGGAGGAGAAGTTACAGATTGTTGCTTTAAGTCTCAGATTGTTGTTGGAGCAGCCTCTAACAGCACAGACTTCTAGTTATGTATAAGAAAGAAAAAACTAATAATTTAAAGTCAATTTTTAAGAAAAACAAGTTCAGGGACAGATTTCTTTGTGCATGAGGTTTGCGAAGAAGGCCTCAGAAAGAAAAATCCTCTGTTTATATTCTCTTGCTATACTCAGGTTTATTAGTGCAGAGCGGCCATGGCATCTCGTCTCACTCAGCCAACAACATTCTTTTATAGTTTGTCATTTTTTAAACATCTCAGATGGAAATAAATCTTTGTTCCAGGTGTGCCGCCTGTTTCTACTTCTTCCTCACACGCACGCACGCACGCACGCACGCACACACACACACACACACACACAGACTTTTAAAAGACACACTGAAACACACACACGTTAGCTGCCTGCAGTCAGACCTTGGCCTGTTTTAAGTTTGCAATCACGGCACCATTTGTATCGTCCTACATGAGCTTTACAAGTGGATTACAGTCATCAGAACACTGAGCTCCAGCCTGCAGAGCTGCTTTGAACATGTTCATCGACTTCATACTGAAGTCATGGCTACACCTCGTCTATCAGTAACAAACGAATCAAAAGAATCAGGTCGTATCAAGTTAACATGAAAAGAATTCTCATAGTGATTCAGTCCTCAACCTAACCAGAAAAAAAAAAGGGAAACCGAAACTTACTGAGAACGACGATGAAGCTCTGATTGTCCAGGAGGAGCCACAGTCCAAATCCCATGATGAGACCTCCACACAGCTGCGAAACACACACACACATAGACACACAAAAACACACAGGTCAGATGCTGTAAAGGTGTGAGTGGGATACAGCAAACAGGAAAAGAGGAAGTTTGTAGAAGGAGCTAAAAAACATTCAGACCCAGTCTGGTTTTATAAATTTGGAAGTGAGTAGTAACCTCCAGGTTGAAAAATGAAGCCAGTGATGAAGTACTGAGCCGCAGTTCCTCCAGTGTCCACTAGAGTCTGTCTCCTGCAGTGAGTCAGTCCCCATAGAGCCCCATGTTAAAATGTCCAACTTTACAGCTGCAGTTCCTCCAGTGTCCACTAGAGTCTGTCTCCTGCAGTGAGTCAGTCCTCATAGAGCCCCATGTTAAAATGTCCAACTTTACAGCTGCAGTTCCTCCAGTGTCCACTAGAGTCTGTCTCCTGCAGTGAGTCTGTCCCCATAGAGCCCCATGTTAAAATAAACATGTTTACAGCTGCAGTTCCTCCAGTGTCCACTAGAGTCTGTCTCCTGCAGTGAGTCAGTCCTCATAGAGCCCCATGTTAAAATGTCCAACTTTACAGCTGCAGTTCCTCCAGTGTCCACTAGAGTCTGTCTCCTGCAGTGAGTCAGTCCCCATAGAGCCCCATGTTAAAATGTCCAACTTTACAGCTGCAGTTCCTCCAGTGTCCACTAGAGTCTGTCTCCTGCAGTGAGTCAGTCCTCATAGAGCTCCATGTTAAAATAAACATGTTTACAGTCTGGTATAAAAACAGTTTGGGTCTCTAGAGCTCATTTCTCTCTTCAACTGTACGGGCTGAATGTTTATACAACTCACCTGTTTACATTATATTAAGGGTTAAAGGAATGTAGAATTGAGTGACAGGTGGGAGCTGCTAGCTGTCTGCTAGGTGTCTCCTCAGCTAATTCAGTCCCTGACCTTCCTGACCCTGACTTAAAGTTCAAGTTCTTCTGGCAGAGCAGGATGAGATCGGTGAAACCTAAAACTAGGTGGATATGAGAGAGTTTGAATAGGAAACAAAAGTGAAACCAAACTCCAAACCACAGAGATTCAAAGCTGAACACAGATCAGAGATTTGTATCAGAACAAAGATTTATCTTCAGTCTACATAGACACAAACTGTTGAACACCCAAATACAGCTCGCTCAAACAGACAGAACAAACAGTACTTGTAAGGCTGTCCATGTAAATCTGGGTAAGCAGGTATATTTTACATGGATAGATTAAGTCATTGATTTGTGGAAGCTTCTATATTTAAATATTTAAGATGAGCTGCACTGCAAAGCTGAGTTCAGCTCGGCTCAGGCTCCGGCTTAAATCAAACCCGATTTTACCCACCACCTCAAGGGACCGACCTCACATTAACAACGGATCCCTTAAAGGGATACTTCACCCGTTGAAACATGAATCTGTATCGACATTGGGTCATATCTGTAGTAGAAATGTGTAATACTTTTTGAAGTTGGTGCCTTCTTGACCGAGAAAAGGCAGAAAGTGTCTTTTTGGCTCATGTGAATGAAAGACAACAACTCCCAGAATGCACAGCACCGCAGGTTACTCCCACTATAGCTGCGGAGCTCTACAGACATTTACTACTTCACATACTGATTCCGAGATTTCTTCCAGAAGGAATTGGCATCTTGGAAATTCCTGTCAGAAAACGGACTCTATGTCTGTGTCCGTAGGCAAACAGTGAGAACACCGACACCACCAGTCTGACCCAGCTCGAGTCGGCCCGGGCTCCTTGTTCTCACAGCCTGTGAGACATGTCTGTCGGCAGCAGCCAGCTCGCCGCTATATTGCGGCTCGTAGAAAGAGCCACGAACATCCGATTGAAGCACAAGACCTTCAAAATCCCCTTCAGTCATATCAGTTTGAAGTTGAAACATACTTTTTCCGCCATTCTCGGTTCTTATCAGCTTTCTCCATAGAGCCTGTTAGCATAGCTTCCTAGCAATATGGCGGACGTAAAGTTTCGATTCTGTGAGTGAGGTCCCGCCCACTGATCTGTAATAGGTCTGTAGCTTCAGTGGTTGAAAACATGAGGAACTATCGATGTAGTTTCACCCCTGCTAACCAAAACAGCACCCGATGACGCAAAATGACTGTAGAGGCTTTTATGAAGCTGGTTAAGGTAAGTGTGACGAATTGTGCAGGATAGGAGAAGGCATCATTCGGCATAGAGACGTGTACGTGTGTGGTCTTCAAAAGCAGAACATAAAGAGGAATTAAATTCACGTCTTAAACAATGATAAGGTCACTACATGACTGCAAGAATACAAATCTATTTATCAGAGACAGAAACAGTAAAACACAACAGGCAAGCAGGCAGGATAGCATAAACCTTAGCAGCTAATTATACCACCAAAGGTTATTAGCAAGTCAACTGCGCCCTCTGCTGGCTAAACACGCAGCATTCAATAGACTATGACAGTTATAAATCACGCATATTACATCGGCACATGGTCTACAAGTAGCGCAGCAAGATAGCGTCATCGGAGGCTCCTTTTCAGAAAAGAAATAAGGAGCTTTCCCGTCTCAGGGGAAAATGAGGGCGGGATGCACGACCATTCAAAAATACTACCAGGTTTCTAATGATACAAAGCTTAATGCAAATGGGTGATGTATCCCTTTAATGAAAACCGTTGTTGTGGTTTCCCTTTGACGTATGTTTAGTTCTCAGAAGTGTAGCAATTCAAACTCACACTTTATCTGCTCAAAACCTCGGATCAGAGAGAGAGAGAGAGAGCGAGATAGTATCGGCATGTTTAAATAGGTCACAAACTCTTCATCTGTTTTGTAATTAAGACTCAGAGAGAGTGAGAGAGAGAGAGAGAGAGAGAGAGAGAGAGAACATGACTGAATGAAGGGCTTTAAACTGTCCACTAACCTTCAATCACAACACTTCAGTCCGTCATCTCAGATATATTTTAAATGATTTCTCTTTAACCCAATTAATTAAGTATTCTCCGTAGTTTTGTCGCCCACAGATCGTGTCTTGCACCCACATCCTCTTTGCTCAGTGTCTGATCGGGGAAAAAGTCAAAAGTAACGGAGCAGTGTCTGTCATACAGCGGCCAACAGAGTGTTGTCATAGAGACAGGACGGATGTGCGTGCTTTTATTCTCTGCTCACAAATGCTTCATGCCAACGCTCTGAGTGCTCAGCCAGCGCTTTTCTGCCTGGAAAAAAAGTGCTAGATGGACACGGGGCCTCAAGCTGAAAGTCCTTAACTTCCTATGTGCTTTTATTTTGAAATAAAGTAAGGCCCTTCTGGTAGATGAAAGGGCCGCGCTTGTCAATGTCACTTCTCCCTCCCTCAGCCGTCTTTTCATCGTTAACATTTTCTGATGTCAGGACACGATTTCTTTACATCGTTTTATGTCGTCTTTGTAATGACTTCCTTAATTAAAGGAAATATGAAGCACACAGAGCTACTAACAGACCTAACTGTCACAACTCAGGGAAGCAGAGGTTAACACTCGTAACTTAGCAACAGTATCCAGGGGTGAGAAGCACTCTGAAACCGAGGTTGTGGGCGTTGCCAGCACAGAAAGCGTGGTTATAGTGCACAGGCTGTAAGACGTTTAAAAGTGAGATATTTAACACAACCAGGTATGAGAGGGTTCAAACAAGGTCATGCACTTTAAAGATTCATTTGTGTTTTAATGACTTTTTTTAATACTCACGAAGAAGATGAGGTTGAAGAGAAACAGGAAGTACTTGGTGGCGGTCAAACAGCCTTTCCCCATGATGCTGATCTGTAAACAGGAAACACGAGATTGTTAATGGAGCCGCAGGTTTCACATGATAATAAAGGTGGAATCATTCTGAGTGAGAGCAGAGCAGGACGCCGCCGCAGAGCGCCTTCATGTTAATGAGTATGATGAAGGAGTGGAGACTGATGAACGTCGCGGGATAATCTGCTCTGATAGGTCATGATTTAACCCGAGGGAGGGGGGCGGGGGGTTCAATCCTCCAGGATTACACACAAAACACCAAAACACAACACAACCTCAATCAGTGAGCACCGAGAGATCACAGCTCGGTAATAAAATGTCATGATACCAGATTATTGTCAAACGATAGTGACGCCTGTTTGATACCACAACAACCAAAACAGAAGTCCTGCACACCCAATGTTGGATCATTTCTTTTTTTTTATTAAGAAAAATTGCAGGCAAACTCCTCGCACGGTCTACATTCACAAAAACAACTTTAAGGTATCGTTGCAAATATGTTTGCATTTTAGTTGAAGTCTATAATTCACTGACGAACATCAGAGAGTAATAACAACACAAGCAAGGACGTAGAGAGGAGGAAACAACGTCAGGAAGTGCAAACAAACAGCTTTAAGATTGATCGGACACACAGGTGCTGACAGGAAGTGACCAGAGGCTGAGCACAGGTGCTGACAGGAAGTGACCAGAGGCAGAGCACAGGTACTGACAGGAAGTGACCAGAGGCAGAGCACAGGTGCTGACAGGAAGTGACCAGAGGAAGAGCACAGGTGCTGACAGGAAGTGACCAGAGGAAGAGCACAGGTGCTGACAGGAAGTGACCAGAGGCTGAGCACAGGTGCTGACAGGACGTGACCATAGGAAGAGCACAGGTGCTGACAGGAAGTGACCAGAGGCAGAGCACAGGTGCTGACAGGAAGTGACCAGAGACAGGATGTGTACTGTGCTTGAGCATTGATCGGAGCACTCACACTAGTTAAACGAACTGGACTTTAAAGGTGAAGCGTGCTAAGGCACGATTGCCTCGTGTGAGTGCCCACTTCCTGTGGTGAAGGTTGGATCAGACGCCTTTTATTGGACGAGAGCGTAGTACGTGGGAGTGTAGACCTAGATGAAAGAGTTAAGGCCACATTAACAAACACTCTGTTGATCAGAGATGATTTTTTATCAATCAGAGAATAATAATATTTTCAGTCAGAAGGAAATGCTGAAGACGTTTTTTCTTCTGTGTGGTGACTTTTATTTTGAAATCATCAGCCTGACGTGAACGTAGCATCTCTCTTAATAATCTCCCCCCCCCCCCCCCCCGTACAGTAATGGAGTCTTACTGTCCAATAAATCGATGAAAATGTGGGTAAAAAATGGCGGCGCTGCTCGATTCTTCCTCCTGGCAGTGTGAACTGTAGCGTGAGCTCTGTGCTCGTGTTTCCGAACCATATTTTTCCATCGGTGTTTAAAATGGGTTACTGTTACAGAGCGGCCTGTGCCAGTTTACACGGAGGATGAGAGGGGGAGGAGGGGAAGGGGGGGGAGTACCTGCAGGGGAGACGGAGCGAGGAGAAAATGCATTGGGAAGGATCACTAAGTTATGCTTTAAAGGCGTCATGGTGCCTCTGCAGCTGGACTTTAATAATCCTGGTACTCTTGATCTTCTTTGGTTTGTCGTAAAATAAATAAGAAGTGGTCGTTGTTAAAAGTTAAAGTGCCACGGAGCCTCTCTTTGCTGCAGCTGCTGAGCGAAGAATAATAATACATTAGTTTTATGTGGCGCTTTTCTAAATACTCAAAGACGCTTTGACAAAAACAACAACCAAGAAACAAAACAACAACGAGTAATGTCAGGGGGGAGGGTGGGAGTTAGTGGTTGTAGGCGATGTTGAAGAGGTGAGTTTTTAAGGAAGTGAGTGTGGGGGAGCAGCAATGAAGAGGGAGTGGGAATGACATCATAGAAAGCACTGCTCATGTTATTCAGGAAGAAATAGACAAAGAAATAAACGCAGCACCCTTCATCGCAGTCAAGGTAGATGACACCACTGACACATCATGTATGATGATGCTGAAGCCATAGCTACTGTGCTGATGAGGACAATTGCAAACTACAGCCCCAAAACGAAAAGCTTATCTGTCAAACATATGATGGAGCCAGCTGCACGAGTGGGCAAAGAGGAGTACAGGCGCTCGGTAAGCTGAAATGCCCATATGCATTGTTTATTCACTGTTATTGAAGATTTTGACGACCTTTACGTCTGAACACTGCAGGTACAAGAGACGGACTGACGAGCATCCCCACACAGACGTTTTAAACATTTAGATCCTCCATCTGATGGAGTTTGTGACAGACTAACAGAAGCTCCTCTCTAACAGGAAATAGAAGTTTAAACACACAAACACAAACACAAACACACACAGAAAACTGAGAGTTCAGTGATCGTCCAGAGATTCAATGACTGAAGCTGTAAAGTCTCTACATCATCTCCCCGACGCCTCCCTCAGCGTCTCTCTACAGTTAGAGAAAACAAACGCACCCGTCCACTCCTCCGTCTGAAGAGTCTGCTTGTACCAGGCACAGCAACACAACACACACACACACACACACACACGTTTGCTCTTCTGCAGGGATAAAGTACGGTGGCCCTGAATGTCAACTGCAAGAACATTTCACAGAACGCAAGAAAAATAAATTAATCACAAAAAAAAAAAAAAGAACCCTTGCGTATCTGCTGCGGAGGACTCCGGACTGACGGAGCGCAGCGGAGCCAGTGGAAGCACAAACATCGACTACAGTAAAAACCTATTATCTCTGCTAACGTCACGGAGCGGAGACGGACCGAACACGCATCTGGTAGAAATAAGGGGTTATCTACGGTGCACGTAAAGGGACAAAATAGCAAAGCGAGGACAGACCCAGTATCAAAGTATCGAACATTGTGACAACTTTAGTTTCCAGTCAGAACATTTCGCTGTCAGTCAGCTGATTATAATTTAAAATGTCGAGGTCAGCAGCAGATTCTGGTCCCTGCTCTCCTCTCACTGTGGACAGAGACAGAACTGAGCGTGTGCAGCATCGCTCCGTCATCTCGTCTGTAGAGACAGAACTGAGCGTGTGCAGCATCGCTCCACGTGTGCAGCGTCGCTCCGTCATCTCGTCTGTAGAGACAGAACTGAGCGTGTGCAGCGTCGCTCCGTCATCTCGTCTGTAGAGACAGAACTGAGCGTGTGCAGCATCGCTCCACGTGTGCAGCGTCGCTCCGTCATCTCGTCTGTAGAGACAGAACTGAGCGTGTGCAACATCGCTCCCTCATCTCGTCTGTAAAGACAGAACTGAGCGTGTGCAACATCGCTCCCTCATCTCGTCTGTAGAGACAGAACTGAGCGTGTGCAACATCGCTCCCTCATCTCGTCTGTAAAGACAGAACTGAGCGTGTGCAACATCGCTCCCTCATCTCGTCTGTAAAGACAGAACTGAGCGTGTGCAACATCGCTCCCTCATCTCGTCTGTAAAGACAGAACTGAGCGTGTGCAACATCGCTCCCTCATCTCGTCTGTAGAGACAGAACTGAGCGTGTGCAGCGTCGCTCCCTCATCTCGTCTGTAGAGACAGAACTGAGCGTGTGCAGCGTCGCTCCCTCATCTCGTCTGTAAAGACAGAACTGAGCGTGTGCAGCGTCGCTCCCTCATCTCGTCTGTAAAGACAGAACTGAGCGTGTGCAGCGTCGCTCCCTCATCTCGTCTGTAGAGACAGAACTGAGCGTGTGCAGCATCGCTCCACGTGTGCAGCGTCGCTCCCTCATCTCGTCTGTAGAGACAGAACTGAGCGTGTGCAGCATCGCTCCGTCATCTCGTCTGTAAAGACAGAACTGAGCGTGTGCAGCATCGCTCCCTCATCTCGTCTGTAGAGACAGAACTGAGCGTGTGCAACATCGCTCCCTCATCTCGTCTGTAAAAAACGAGCACAGAAACATGCAGGACAAGTGTGGGCAGCAACAACAAACTCTGTTGTGTCCTCGCTCACTCTTGTTTTCATAATCACAGTCTATTTATAAATCTGTGATTTAAATTTCAGATCAGGCCGCAGAGGAACAGAGTGAGTGTTTATCTGACATTTGTCTTTTTGTTCAGGGTTTCTAACTTCACATGAAACTCGTTCTTCACAGACTGACGATCTTTACATCTATCCAAGGGTCAACAGCCGGCTTTATTTAAGACTTTTAAAATCTCTCATGTCTGTGAGTTCAGAATACAAAACTACAATTCATCAGGGAGAGAGAGTAAGAAGCAAGGATGTAGAGAGGAGGAACAACGTCAGGAAGTGCAAACAAACAGCTTTAAGTCTGATCAGACACACAGGTGCTGACCGGAAGTGAGCAGAGGTGCTGACAGGAAGTGACCAGAGGTGCTGACAGGAAGTGACCAGAGGCAGAGCACAACATCAATAGCTGTTCTTGAGAATTTTAATCAGCATCAAAACTATCCTAAATGTCCTCATCATCATCATCATTAAGGTCGTAGGTGTTCAGAGATCGGAGTCCAGGGACCGTCCGTGGTCAACATGGGGGAAACAAGGGGTCCCACAGAGCAGCGAGGTGTAAACATACAGAAACGACAAACACTCGAACATTTGTGTGGACAGGTGATGAGTTGAGGTTGTTACTCCCAGTGACCCCTAACCACAAAGAGAGACTACATTTTTACACACAGAACCCAGGAGTCAGCCATTGCAGTTGTAGTCTGCCTCCTCGCTCGTGGTTATTGACTGGAAGCGTGTGTGGCTGAAATGGTCGTGTAAACAAGACTTTAGTAGGGCCAGACCGAGATGGAGTTTTTGGGGCCGATATCGATATTTGGGAGAAAAAAATCTGACACAGATATATCCGCCGATGTCTTTCTTCGATCTGTAGAGATAGATAATATAGATGTACACATTTATTGTGTTGATCCCTCAGTTATCAAAAAGATTTATAATGAAGACAAGATGGTCGCTCAGCTGGAAAGTAACTGAGCATGTGCGTGGTCACCGCTCGACACTCTGCAGAGTTATGATGCTTTTTGTAATCCATATAGCGCCCTCTGCTGGTGAAATAGAACTGCTAGTTTATTACAATGATACTAAATGAAGTGCTATTTGACTGGTGAATTAATCGAGAAATATCGGCATATAACTGCCATTACATTAGCAGATACCGATAGTCACTGGATACGCTAATATTGGCCGATATTATCGGCGGGCTGATTAATTGGTCGGGCTCTCCAGACCTTAGTTTATAATTCTGGTAATGTGACAACCCTCCTGACAACAACCACACCTCCTCAACGGTTAAATCAAACATCCACACCCACTCCTCCTCTTCCACCTCCTGCTCCTCTTCTTCCTCCTCCTCCTCTTTTTCTTCCTCCACCTCTTCTTCTTCTTCTTCCTCCTCCTCCTGCTCTTCTTCCTCCTCTTCTTCTTCCTCCTCCTCCTGCTCTTCCTCCTCCTCCTCTTCTTCCTCCCCCTGATCCTCTTTTTCTTCCTCCTCCTCCTCCTGCTCTTCTTCCTCCTCTCCTTCTTCTTCTTCCTCCTCCTCTTCCTCCTCCTCCTCTTCTTCCTCCCCCTGATCCTCTTTTTCTTCCTCCTCCTCCTCCTGCTCTTCTTCCTCCTCTTCTTCTTCTTCTTCTTCCTCCTCCTCCTGCTCTTCCTCCTCCTCCTCTTCTTCCTCCCCCTGATCCTCTTTTTCTTCCTCCTCCTGCTCTTCTTCCTCCTCCTCTTCTTCTTCTTCCTCCTCCTCTTCCTGCTCGTCTTCTTCTTTCTCCTTCTCCTCCTCTCAGGTTCCAAACTGAACAAAAGCGGCTTTCAGCCTCGTTTTTTTCTGTCCAACAAAAGGTGAAACTGGACTCACAGCTCCGCTCCGTCCTCACGTTTCCTCCGAACAATAACAACAAGAAGCGGACGTTTGAAAGTCGAGCTTTTCTCACCGTCACGCTTTGTTTCAGAGACACCCGACACCTCATGACGGATCAGACCGACACCTCACAGAAAACCAAGAAGACAGAAATACAACAGATAGTAAAACAGTTTGAGCATATTTAATATTTCTTATTTTTAAAGGAGCATTTTGGTTTTTTTATGCCTTTATTTTAGAGACAGGACAGTGGATAGAGTCAGAAACCAGGATGAGAGAGAGAGAGAGAGAGAGAGAGAGAGAGAGAGAGAGTGTGGGACACACATGGGACAGGAGCCACATGACAGACTCGAAACCCGGGCCGCCCTCTTGGAGCACCACAGCCTATAAACATGGGGTGCTTGCACTCACTGCAGGTGTCAGGCTGAGGATTGTGGGTAGAAGGTGAGACGAGGGTACGAGGGTGTGTGTGTGTGTGTGTGTGTGTGTGTGGGGGGGGGGGGGGTTCATGTTAACAAAGACAGGGCCTGTCAGTCAGTGAACCCCACCCACCCTCCATCATTAAGTCAACGTTTGACCAGCACGGTGGACAGACCAGTTCAGGCCTCCAGACGTCTCTATTCCCAGTGAAAGGAGTAAAGCTGTGCAGGTTTCCATGGCGACGCTGCAGCAGAGGGAGGGGGGGAGGAAGGTGTGGGACGATAGAGTCGCTCTAATCTCCTGCTTGCTTACAGTCAGAATCTGCTGCTCGATGCAGAACCCGAGGAGGGAACAAGAAGCTGTGCGAACTCAACAGTTCTGCTTTTTCCTGTGACGCCTGAACGCATCACAATAAAAACACTCATTTTCTGTTGGACAGAAACTCGTCTCATTGTTTCTAAGTCCAAGTGTGTTTGACTTCCAACACAAACTTCTTCTTTCAGCATCGATGAATCTGCAAGAGGGCGGCCATGACCGCAGATTTTTTAACTGATATTTTAACCTGTTTGCTACCATGGCAACAACAACAGAAGTCCTACACACCTGACATCGGGTCATTTCTTGGTTTGAATTAACAAAAAAAATGCCGACAAACTCGTCCTCAAGGTCTAAATTACACAAAAAACATTTGTAACATTTCAGTATGTAAACGTAGCGAATGTTTGTCTGTAAAACGTCCGTCAGTTTAAACGTTCACCATCGATCAGCGAGAGAAAAGATCAGGAGGTTAAAGACGACCGCAGCTTCTCTCTCTCTGTTCAGGATTGTGTCTGCGTGACGTTTTGAATGGACGAGTAACGTGAGCAGCTCGAGTGGTTCAGACTCTGTTTACAGCGTGATCATCCTTCAGGGTCATTCCAGTGAACAGGGTGAACAGGTTACACGCACGTGCAGCGGAGAGGACGAGTCTCTGCTGGGTGTAACTTCTTTAACTCTTTGAGGACAGACTCCAGATTACTGCACTTTTTCTACTTCATAGAGCTTTATTCAAACTTCTCCTCGACTACATTTTTAAGTACGTTTCACTTCTTTACATTCGTCAGCTTTGGTTTTAATATTTCATCCTCTTCATGTGAAAAATGAAAAACATAATTGTTTTCAAAAGTCACAATTTAAAGTATTGACAGAAGGAAATGTGCCACACTGAAATGTGCAGAAAGCTGCATGTCCTGCCTCTGACAAAGGAGTCGGTAACAGTTTAGGGAGGTATCAAGGGTGACCAATCAGATTTCAAGGGGGGCCCATGCAGCCCCCAAACGGACACGCCCCTACTGAGAGTGATGACCATCTTTTCAGGGCTTCCAGCGTAACCTGCCGTTAGTGATGAAGAACATCCGGCCAAGAACTCCTTTCCCCCGTGTTGCCTTCGTTTACAGTCTGACTGATAACTTGAGAAGTGAGACACAAGCTGCAGCGAAGAGACGACTTCTTAGATCAGATTGTAGCTGCACTCATATCAGCTGTTTTTACACAAGACCTACGAGACGTCCTGAACCCTTCCTGAGGTGCTTCTTCTTCACATGTCCCTGACCCTCACAGCTGGAAGAGTTCCCCGACACTGTTCTCTCTCTCTCTCTCTGCAGTTCTTTTTAAAGCTTTGACACTTTTTGAACAACATCCATCATTCAAAGAACAGACTGTTTTGTTTTCAAACAC
This sequence comes from Tautogolabrus adspersus, assembly GCA_020745685.1. Taxonomy (NCBI): domain Eukaryota; kingdom Metazoa; phylum Chordata; class Actinopteri; order Labriformes; family Labridae; genus Tautogolabrus; species Tautogolabrus adspersus. Next base: position 35,338,434 of record CM036535.1, on the reverse strand, counting down.
CTGGTATCAAAAAGTATGGAGGTAATGAACATGTGGCGACCTCTTCTCAGAACGCAGCAGGTGAAAACAGTCACACTTCCTGTCTGAACGCTCTCTGCGCTCCAGCTGTGACAAAAACACACTGCAGAACGTAAAGCCTCCACAGCACACAGGTTGTGTTCCTGCTGTATGGAAAGGTAATTAAGGTCACTGTGCAGGAGAAGAAACTGATTTACAGCCTCACATGTCGAGGAGCAGACCCGAGCTTGTAGTCTCCGAGGGGAGAGGGTGGTGGGGGGTGCTGAAATATTGACAGAGCTTCGATGCCACCATGCAAACACTGACCCACATTCCCATCTGTGGCACGGAGAGATCTGGGCCAGGGCTCAGAGAACAACGTGCACGCTCTGGTACATATCTGAACATTATCGATCTTTGTGAAATTTCAGACGAGCGTCAGTCGCTGAGGACGGATCGCCGCGGGCTGCAGTTTAGGGTCATAACAGTTCGTCGATGAACAGAGGACAATGTGCTGGTTATGGATCAGTGCAGCTTACAACACTAAGCTTGAAAAAAAGGTTCCTTACTCTGGTACTTTTTGGTGTTGTGTGTTTTATGACGATAACATCTGTAATCGATGGATCTGTTTGATGAGACAGAAGCGTAGGAGAAGAGTGAGCACACTAACTCCTGCACACTGTCTGCACAAAAACATCAGCAACATTTCCATACGGATGAAAATCATTTTGTGAAGTTCAGACAACGTGCAGGAGTTTGTCCACAAGTTACTGTGAAACTTCTATTAATCGCGCAGGCTTTTATTTGCTTCAGTCTATGTCATGACCCGGTCTTTATTTAGGACAGGCGTCACTATGACAACGACCTTTCATTATCTTCAAACTAAACTCGAGCACAGCAAAGATGGGAAAGAATATAAAACTGTTAATTTACACCAGAAAGAATATTTAACTGTGCACACAACGGGGTATCGTTAAAAAGAAGAACGTGCAACTTTTTGATCCAGTAGATGTCGCCCTTGAGCTCCAGCATGAAACCAAAACAAACTGCTGTTTGGCCACACCTCCTCGTTACTGAAGCCTCCGCTCTCCTCCAGAGACACGCCTCCAACTCCTCTCCACTCGCATTCGCACGAAGGAGTTATAAATTAGAACGCTCCTTAATTAAGCACCTTGTTGTGTTAGCATGCTAATGTTAGCGCTCTTTAGTTAGCTCGTAGCTTCACATTGCATGTAAACTGACACAGAATGAGCGTGATCTAAAAACTCTGACATGACATCCAAATAATCAGTGAGTATGTTCTTCTTCTCTCTAGTCCTTGACTTAAACAGCTTTTATACACAAGGGGAGGAGCCGGCCGTCCCGTCCATGTAAACACGGCTCTGACAACAACACAGCCAGCGGGACTCGAGCTTCTCACTCATTGTAGACAGTCATGACTCAGAGACACATTTACACAGGAGAGACTGGATTTATGATATATTTATGTGGAACATGTTGCACATTCTAACTTTAAGTTTTATTTTAGAAATCACTCATTTGATCTTGCGTTGTAAAACATCCCGTCTCTTCCAACCTGCTGCTCTTCTTTGTTTTCTCCTCATTTTGATTTGCAAACTCTTCAACGAGAGGAGCATCTTATGGAGAGCAGCCTTTATTTATATAAATCTGAATCATCACCGGACTCGTTAAAGGGTCTTAAATTGGGATGGGCGCCTGTATTCAGAGTTTTACGTTGTGTGAATTAAAAACAAGAAAGCGGTCGAGCTGCTGCGGCAGCATGCAGGAGAGAAGTTAAATCACTCTCAATCAATCATTATTTGTAAAGCACCAATTCATAACAAGTGTTATCTCAAGACGCTTTACAGAAGAGCATATGGGATAAGATGCAGGAAGGAGCTCCGTTTACTCGAGAGTCCGGCTTCTGCTGCCAGGAGAAGACCTCCTTTACTTTACTCAACAACTTCTTATCCCCCTCTTTCCCCTGTACTCGTCAAGCAGCGGCCGTGGGTTTGAATCCGACCTTGGCCCTTTGCTGCCTGTCCTCGCCCACTCTCTCTCCTCCCAATGTTCCCGTCTCTCTTCAGCTGAAATGTTTAATAAAGGCAAAAAGGCTCAAAAAAGAGCAGGCAAACTCCTCAACTGCTCAAAGACATTGAGAACATTTCGGTGATGAAAAATTGACAATTATTTTGCACATGTAGACTCTATGTGATGCATTGATTCCTCTCCAACACACCTGTTTCATGACTGATGCGATCAATCCTTAAAATAAAACAGAATGACCCTTTAACCTCCAAAGATCAACACAGCTCGATGTGATCTGATAATAAACCAATCAGCACGTTGATTACATCAGAACTGAAAGTAATCCTTCTGAAGCTTCAGATAAAGATCCTCTGACAGCCCGAGAGTCTAAAGGACGACTTAGCGGAGAGTCCAAGGGTCGCAGGGTGCAGACGTCCCTGACGCCCAGCCACCACCATCGGACTGTGTCGTCCCACAAAACCACCGCCGTTCTCGTTCATGCACGGCCTGCTCCGACCTCCACCTCAGCGACAAGGAAGTGTGGACAACAGGAACGACTGAAGTGGTTTTATCTCGAGGAAAAATACTGCTTTGATGTTTGTACTAATCGAGTTTTTATTTATGCAAAGGTTTCAATTATTTTGAAAAATTAATCAATAACAAAAGATGGAGGCTGACGCAGGTCACCATGTGGTGGACACTGAAGCTTCAGTGTTTATCCAGCTCTGCATCAGTCTGTAAACCTTTCTGCGTTCTAACCTCTCTCCATTTTTCAAAAGCATCTCCAATATTGATCCTAGTTTGAGCACGTTTCTGCTCGTGGAGCTTATTAGAAACATGCAGAGGCTTTTTAGGTCGGGTACAATCACTTCTATCTGAACCAGTTCTCTTGCCCGCTTCCATCGCTGCAACACCTGTTGGTTTGACCTGATAACTGCTCTCATATCTGGCAAACCGAGGGGCGTCCAAAACGGCCGTGTGGGGGTGCCTTAAAACCGCCTACCTTCTCTGGTCCAAACAAATCCAGAGCATTCAGGACCAGAATCTAAAGTTAGAAGGAGGACATACTGGCTGCTGCATTGTTGTCAGAGAAGCCAGCACTTCAACATAGCATGTTTCCTTAATGTCTGATCATAGAGGAAGCTCACTTTATCATTTCACTCTCTACACATCTCACTGATTGATCCTTTAATTCGTACACGTTTGGAACTTCAGGGGCTCCGTACTTTAGTCTTTTTTTCTACACAAACATGAGAAAGTTTGACCTCTAAGAATCAGAAGAAGAAGAATGAAACAGGGGGAATGTTGAACTAGTCCCAGCCTGAAGAAGCAGCAGCTCTGCTTTTTAAGAGTCACAAAGAAAAGGTAGAGAAACCTGTTCGCACCCTCCTGGGAATCAAACTCACCTGGAGGTTCACTATGAGAAACTTTTATGAGCATAAAGAAGTTTCAAATGTAACTTTAAAGAACAGATTATCAACTGAATGAGACAAAAACTGAACCTAGTGTTTGGTTTATAATCCAGATTATGGCACAAAGTCCACAGAGCTCCGGAGGTCAACCTTCAGTTTCAGTTTGCACCAAACCTCCTGCAGAAAACGGCGGATTTGACCCAGAGCAGGAGGAGAGGAGCCGAGAGGGGACTCTAAGTTTGGGGTGAAATATGAAAAGTCGAAGTTGACGTTCAATGCGAGTCTCTCTCTCTCTCTCTCTCTCTCTCTCTCTCTCTCTGTCTCTCTCTCTCTCTCTCCCTCTCTCTCTCTCTCTCTCTCTCTCCCTCTCTCTCTCTCTGTCTCTCTCTCTCTCTCTCCCTCTCTCTCTCTCTCTCCCTCTCTCTCTCTCTCGGTCACACACGGGAGTCTGACTGCCAGTTAAACACATAAATCATCCACAGGCGCCACATCATCACGCAGCTCTTCTCAGCAACAACCCAACAATCTGCCCTAAAACCTCTTTTAATCTCGATCAAACCGATTAATCGACTAACTGATCACCGATCACCGAGCAGCCTCACGCATCGTGTTCAGGCAGCACGAACCAGAAGAAAACGAGTTCCAGTGTTAAAAAGTTTCACAACTAACAGGTAAAGGAGGGGAAACTTACGTGAGTGTGTTTTTTTCAGGCGCGGAGCTGCGGAGAAGACGCGTGGAGAGCCGTGCGGATCCTGCGTGTGTGCGGGGCTGTGCGGGAGAGCGGACTGACTGACCTCCTGCTCGACAGAGACAAAGCAGAAACAGTTCACACACACAGACACAGACTCTTGTGTCCCACCATGTGGCAGATATGAGTATTAACCCGTCAGATGGCCTCCTTTAACCCCTAAATCCCCGCACAGCACGCGCACAGCACGGGATTAAACGCACTGTGCTGCTGAAACTAAGAAGTCAAGAAAACTGTCACTTCACCACAAAAAGGAGACAAATGCTTTACTGCTTACTGCAGTAATTCATCTGACAGCTTCACTTACACATCTGGGTTTTTACTAATCAATCGTTAGAAGACTAATGGGACTTTCTACGGAAGCCTAAAGAGGACAAACATTTTGTTTAACTTTTGCAATCTTCAATTAGTTTAGATTAACCTCTTTAACCCGGGATAACTAGTCCGGTTTTCACCATAATGAATACGGTACATTTCACATGTTTTCTCTGGATCTTGACTTCTTCATTTCTTTATCTTAACATAACGCTGTTTTGATATAGCGACTACATTTCGGTTGTTTCCCGTGATAACGACTTGATTATCTTGTTATCTCGGGATAACTACACTGCGTTTTCGTGATCTCAATTTATTCATCTTGTTGTCTCGTTATAACAACGTTGACTTTTCCTTGATAACAACATTTTAAAGGTTTTCTCAAGATCAAGACGAGCAGAAACATCCAAACGTTTTGTTTAACTTTTGCAAATTTCTCGAGATCACGACTTGTTTATCTCGCTGTCCCAGAACTAAAGCGTGCAGTTTAACGCCGGCCCAGGACCAATAATAACTTCAATAACGACATGAATTTATTATGCTCAGTTTATTTTAACAGAACATTTTAAAATAATAAATCAACGCTGAGCTCGTCCTCGTCATGAGTGACTTCATTCAGCCAATCAGAAAACCTTTTCCTGTGATAACGAGAACACTTCAGGGGTTTGTTTACATCTTGACCTGTCTCTTTATCTCCAGATCACAACGCTGGTTTTTCACCATAACGAGTAAATGTCCGATGTTTTCTCGAGATCAGAGACTCATTTGTCTCGTTGTCTCGGGGAACTTTGTTGGTTTCTGTGATAACGACTTGTTGATCTCGTGGATTCTCAGGATCACATCGCTTTCTCTAGAGATCGGACAGATCCGATCTTTTATCGGTATCTGGTCCGACGTAATTTACGTATCGGATATCGGACTGACGGCGCCTAACCTCGTGGGCTCGCTCTCTCTTGCTTTGAAGACGTTCAGACTGAACTGTGTCAACAAATCGTCTCCATGACGACGTCCAGACGAGATGGAACAGCTCCTTCTGTATGATCAAAAGTAACAACTCTTACACTTCGGTTTAAAACTTTTATTTTGAAAACCTCACAGCTGTTGCTACTTCCTGTTTGTACGTGTTTATAACTTTGTGAAACTTAAACACAACAATGATAAAACTATTAGTTATGATAAAAATATCCGAATCAGATCGGAACTGAAAAAAAGTGCATCGGTGCATCTCTCGTTTTCTCAGGATAACATCGCCGGTCTCCATGGCGATAACGATGATTTCATCTCTCAATATCACGAAATAATGGCTGAATTTAAGTCGTTAGATCACGTTAAAACCAGCGAGATAAGAGTAGGTCTCAAGAGAAAGAAGGAAGCTTAATCCTCAATAAGGGAATGATTGCTTTTCTATCCGTGATAACGAGGACAATACGCCAACAGCTCGTATCAACGGAAAACACGTGTTGTTTCGAACTCCTGCTCACCGTCTAAATCGCGCCAAGACATTGGCAACGTGTTCGTGCAATTACAACAGTTCTCTCTCTCTGTGTCTGTCTTTCTTTCGTGGTAGCTTTTGGTTAAAAGTGAGACAGAAGATCTGAAGTTTTCATGACGCTTTAGAGCTTTGACACCATGGATCATTAAAATAACGGAGTAAAAAACACAAGCGGTGTAGAGAACATGTCGGCGACCTCCCTCTCACGTGGAAACCCTTCAGATGTGCAGAGACGATAAAGAGTTCAGTGTTGGAACTGTTTGTCTCTGAGGCTCGATGATAACAGCGTTCATATTTTTATTGCGTCTGTTCTGCTGCAGCAGCTCACACTGAGGAGGGGGGGGGGGGCAGGAGGAGGGTGGTGAAGTCAGCGTCAGTCTGAGTACAATGCTCCTCCACACACACACAGGGTCAGCTCAGTGTGTGACGAACGTGAGCCTGTAAATGGAGGGATTCTGCAGCTCGGTTCAGTCGTGATCACACACGCGGCGGGGCAAGCGAGTATGACGCTGCAGGCGTGAGTGAGGCGAGGGACTGAGCGAGCACTTTCTGACTTCAGCTGGTTGAATGAGAGCGGAGTGACGCTCAGGATCACCGACACACATCTCTTTATGTCTGCGGTTACGTCACAGCTCAGTCCACTCTTTGCTTTACTTCTTCGCCACAGAAAGACGTCAGAGGTCATGTAAGGGTCAGGAGACAAACTCGTATCCTTTATTCTAACGTCTGTGTGGATTTCACCACCACAGCACCCCTGGGTGGGGTTTCCAGGGCACCTTCGGGCTGTGAGTCTTTATGCTCGGGGAAGAGGCTCTGAGGTGGATCGTTAAACAGAATCCATTTGGATCAGGCGAGACCAGCAGGTGAATCTGAGTCCGGTTAGACGAGACCAGCAGATGAGAGTGAGAGTTACGATGTAAGTGAGTGCACACAAGATGATGATTTTTCAGAGATACTTATTGTCTTGGTCTTGTCTCAGGCATTCAACACTACTCAGGAGTGAAGAGTATCGTGACAGCATCAACAAAAATTAAAGACCTCAGAAGTGAAAATAAAACTTTAAAACACTGAATTTAAAAAAATCCACTTGAAGGATCTGCTGAGGTTCTGACGTCATGTTTGTGAGAATCATTAAAGAGAATCTGTGAAATACAAACCAACTTTAAACTGTTTATTGACAAAGTCTAGTTACGTGCATGATACTTAAACATGAGCAGACACACCTTTGTACCTGAAACTTAAAGGCACTTTGATTCACACTGAGGTAGAACAGATTTAAAGCTCCACGTTTATGAAACACATGGTTACGGTCCAGAGGGACGCCGGCTCTGAGAAAGAGCTCAGAAGTGATCGACAGCCCGCTGAAACTTCAAGGTGCTCCTGATTTCAATTAAAAAGTCGTACCACGGAGACTTTCACAGATCAAAGAACGATAAGTGCAAACATCTCTGAACAAACCACGGCGCTCGGCAGAGAAAAGGATAAAAACATTTGATTAAAAAAAGAGTAGTGAAGCTTCTCCTCAGGACAGCCGAGCTGGAATAAAGTGCGAGTGAAAATCGTCCTCCCACGATAAAGACGACACGTTAGAGGTCAGGTCAGGGTTTGAGCAGCGCAGCCGCCATGTTGGTGACGATGGACGACTTCAGCTGAGGGAGGAGGCTGATCCTCATCAGTTTGCTGCTCGAGTATTTGTTCTTCACCGCCTGCACGGGAACAAAAGAAAGGCTGAGTTTAAGACTGAGACTGAATGATAAGATCTGAGTGTTTGTGGTCTAAGCCATCTCACCTGGAACTTTGTCTTCCCGTCGTTCACCGTCACGATGTTCTTGGCGATGTGCTGCATGATGGGCTTCAGGTGAGCCTCGTCATACGTGGAGTAATGCTGCTGTGTGGCCGACTGAGACGACACAGAAACAACCAGAAAGAAACTTTAAGATTACTCTTAAAACAGTTTCATTAAAGCGTTTAGTTCCACCAGACTCACCCAGGGCAGGCCGTCGAGCAGCAGCTGGGAGAGACACAGGGCGGCAGCAGCCACCTCAGACGGTCGGTAGTGAACCATGTCGTAGTCGATGAGGGTCAGCTCCATCAGGAATTTGGCCAGCGTGTGGCGCTCTACATCAGACTGAGACACAAAGACATGCACCACACTGAGAACTGATCAGAGGTAAGCGTCTTCCAGTTTGATGATCTCCATCGAGTTCATCATTGGTCAGTTTGTGTGTCGTTCTTTTAGTACCATCTGTGTCCACCAGGGGCCCGATTCAGTAAGAAGCTTCAACAAACTCTCAGTCTAACCCTGAGCTCGGAGGCGATTTACCCTCAGGTAGGGAACTCTGAGTTTCCGGTTCCAGATCAGCTGGTACGAGTTTGTTAAATGAACTCTGAGTCGGTTCACTCTGTGTTCAGCGCGTGCACTACGACAATAAAAAGCCAACGTTAATGGAGCCCGATACGAGTAACCATGGAAACAGGTGACAAAAAAGAAAAGAAAAGAGGTCCTCATTCTTTAACCCTCTCGAAATAAAGGTTTACATCTTCATGCGGACATACAGCGAATGTGAACATGTTTTTAGAAAACAAAAAGTCCCATGAAGACTAGAAATGTTCTTATCTATTTGACATTAATCGAGGTAGGCGGGCCGTTCTTCTCTGCAGCAATAGCAAAGAGTTAATCTGGTGTTGGGAGCCGAGTAGAACTCGCTTTGTTAAAGCTGCTGTGCTGTGACCACCTTACCCGCAGCTCGTCATGGAACTGAAGTCTTTATAGCGTTTCTGTGAGAGATTTGTGCAGTAACTCACGCTGGCCACTTTGGACGCCCGCCTGAGGAAGTGCAGAGGGAGAGGACGACCGAGCTGAAAGTTGAGGCTCCTCAGAACCAGCTGCTCCATCTCCAGAATCTGAGACTTGGTGAAGGCGTTGTCCGTGATGTAGGCGAAGTCTCCCACCTCTGGAGCGTACATCTCCTCGTACTTACACGCCACCAGCATGGCAGTCACGCCGGCCAGCTGTAGCTTCCTGCGAGAGACCGGCTGGACCTGCAGCACAGGAGGACGAGGGGTTTCTACACGGCTCACATTCAAAACACAGAAGTGATCATCAGACAGGTGTTACCTGCAGGAAACGGTCCAGGACAGCCACCGTGAGGTACAGAGTCTCCTGCAGCAGCTGGAACCTGGAGTGAACCTGGACCAGCCAGTCGACAAGCAGAGCGCGCATACGTTCAGTGATCTCATAACCCTGCATGTAGTTCGCCCGTACAGCCTGCTCCACCTGAGGACACGGTGAGGAAAGGTGGTCCAAATTTAAGACACTTTGATAAAGTACTGTAGCTTTTACAAAACACCAATATCGTAAGACAGGTGTGTAGGAGAGGAACGAGGGCGAACTCTGCGCTACAGGGATATAAAGATGGATGCAGGCAAGACAGAGTCCAGCTGATCTGGGGTTAATCACCTCCAGGACGTGCAGATACTTGTAGATATCTTTGACGTATTCCGAGCAGAGCTGTGGCTGGTCTGCGTCCTCTTCGTCCACGTCCTGCACGGTGAGCAGCGCCTCAGAGAACGCCTGACACAACTCCTCCTCCTCCTTCATGGACACATCAGCCGACTCCTCTGAGACTGGGGGGAGGGGGTCTGCAGGAGCTGGTACCTGGACTACTGGAGGGACCACCTGGACCGATGTGGGTTTGACTTTCTGGGCACATGATTTGGCTCGTCCTGTTTTCTGAGGAAACAAGTGGTTTGTTTAGTTTGGATGTCAGGATTGTTTTCTTTAATGATCAAAAGTATGAAAAAGCACTGAAGCTAGAACAGAAGCCTCTAAAGCATCCGTATAGCTTTAAACTTCAACAGCATGCACAGCCGTCTCATCTCAGCTGGCTAAACGTTGAGGACAAGATGGCCGCTTTGCTTCTACTCAAACACCTTTAATATATCAGTACAGTCAGTTAAAACTAGGGACCGACGGATATGGAATTTTTAGGGCAGATACCGATATCTAGGGGAGAAAAACATCCGATACATCAGCCGATATCTTTGTTAGATCTATAGAGATAAATGTAAAGTGTTGATCCTCACAGAAGTTATAACACTTGTGGAAAAGATTTATAACAAAGACAAGATGGTCACTCAGCTGGAAAGTAACTGAGCATCAGCGCTCGACACTCTGCAGAGAGATGATGCACTAAGAGTCAGCCCCTAGTTGGACACTTGAATACTTTCCTCACAATCATTTTATTTGCACCTTAATGTTTTGCACTAACTATTAAAGTTTAAAGTCTGTTTTTATACATTTTGCACCACCTTCATTTAAGACACTGCTGTAAGTAAATAAACAAGACAAACTTCAGAAGGTCTACACTTTTTATTCTTATGTACAGCTCTTTATTTCTCGATGGTCCTTAACTGTTTGAACCTGCAGACCACACCGTGCAGTCCCTCCCAGCTGTTACCTTCGTGTTGACAGCAGCTGCAGGGACGTTGTTGGTGATCTCTCCCAGAGCGGCTCTCCTCACACCCGCTGCCGGGTTTTTGGACATCTTCACCGGGTTCTCTGCGGCCGAGAGCTGCTGGATGAGAAGGACAGACCACCAACAGAAACTCAGAAATGACGTAAAAAGACTTTAAGAGCTGCGACGTGAAGGTGCAGGCTGACAGGAGGCAGGAGCTAGCGTTAGCCGGAGAGCTAACAGCTAAGCTAGCTTACATTAAAACCGAGAAATAAATAAATAAAAACTCACCGCAGCTCGGACTTCAACTGAAGACATTTTTAAACGTTCTTACAACGAAACTAAAACGTGAATGTATCTCCACTCCACGCAGGAAATAACAGAGAAGACGAATCTCTGCGGATCAACTACACGGAGACGAGCAGCTTTCAAATAGAGCTCCGTCGAATCTGATTGGACGCGGTCTGGGTATGACGCTTCTGATTGGCTAACGACCTGGGGTTAATGCTGCACTCACGTGGTGTCGGACAAATCGGAAAAACGAGTTTCCGAGTTGTAAAATGCACATGAAAACCTGCCCAAGTCGGAGAAACAACTCGGAAAAGAATTAGGTTCCCGACTTGACGTCAGAATCGTCATCACCTGGGTGTCAAAATATGTTTTGTTAATGTTAACATGCTTTTTATTAAATCACGTATAGCACATCAACTTTTAGCTCAAGTCTAACTTGTAACAGTTACATTCACTGATCTTCTTCGTAGCATCAACGCTTTTTTGTGCTGTTGTTTCAACTTTCCGAACTGTAATCACGTGAACACACTGAAGTTGGAAGAACGACTTCCCAACTCGGAAACTTGGACCACCAGAGGAGCACCTGAATGCAGCATAAGAGTGAGCCAAACGTCACATCCCGCTCACAGAACGACCACGCCCCCACGTGGGTTAGGACGTGAAGATGTGAAGACAAGCCCTACTGGCGGAACAGTGATTCTCAAAGAGAAACAAAATATTGAACCGTAACTCCAGGATTAAAAAAAACTCCTTTATAAAAATGAACGAACATTAATTAAATTAATTAATTCAAAAATATTTAAAAAATCCACCGAGGCTGTAAAAGTTCCCCTCACTTCAAAACATATTTGAAATTTGTGATTTAAAGGCGGGGTTGGTAATTTTCTCCAGATCCACTTTTTAAGATGATGGTTGAAATTGTCTTTAGGTCCTGACAGAAATAAATAACTCACGTAGTCTGTAAAAACTTCAACCAATGTCTGCCACGAGGTACCAATCTGATGAACCAATCACGTCTCCCTGTCTCCCTGCTCGTTCTCTACCTCTTGCGTGCTCTAGCCCACACTCAAAGCACGTCACCGATGACGGAGTTTATACTGAGAGTTTACTTACCGCTGAATGAGACATGAGACGACGTAGTTTCTACACAATGCAAGAGATGAGCTGAGGTCCGCTTCTGGAGCAACAGCGCTCGTGCATGTAAGTGAGGGGCGTGGCTTTAGAGGCAGCACAGAGGGGAGGGGGTGGGTGCAGGAGCACTGAGGGAATGCTACTTTCAAAATCATGCTAGTTTTCGAAAATTACCAACCCTGCCTTTAAAACTAAACCATTGTTTTATAAAATTCATTTAGATTTTATTTGTGGACCTTTTCACCTTTACTTACAGCTGAAGTGAGACAGGAAGTGTTGGGAGGAGGGAAAGTGCAGGACGACATGCAGCAATGTCAGGGGTAGGATTTGAACCCACGGACACACAATGACGGGGGCCTCTGAGCATGGGGCGGGCGACGTAACCACAAGGCCACCGGCGCCCCACTAGCTATATTCTTGACTGCCACTGTGGTGGCCGGACATTTAAACGTTCTCGCACTTAAACCTGATCGACGTTTGTGTCAGAGAGGAAATGTCCTTTAACGCATTAATGTGAGTATTTCAGCTGTGTGATGATATGATTATTATCACAGGTCTCGGGCTTCTGAACATTTTATGTGATGTGCAGAGCGACTTTTGATTTCTGACGACATAAGGTCCATTTTTTTATTACTTTCTGTTTAATTTTTGAAACGAGAGACAAACATTTACCGTCCTTTTTCCTCTTTTCTGTTTTTCGACAGATGACTTTATGTAGACGGTGTGTTTTTAAAATATAAAAACAAAAGTTAAACAACGGTGTATGAAGACACAACGTTACATAAGAACAGTATGTGTGACAATAAAAGTGCATGTGAAATGAGTACGCCCAGTTTGTCCTCATCCTTAAACGTAGACCAGCTGAGGCACGAGCAACATATCAGTCATAAAAGAGGAGGATTGAATATTTCCTGATAATATCTAACAGGTGGATCGAGCGTTAAGTCATTCCGGATAAAAACATTTCACACATAATTGTGTTGGGTTTGCTCTAATAGCTCTATGGATTTTAAAAAGACACCCTAAATACCACGTTTTTTTTCCTCCTCACTATTCTGAATTTTATGATATTCTGGGGGCTGGATGGGAAGCTTTGGGGGGCCAGATTTGGCCCACGGGCCACCAGTTGATGATCACCGACATACAGCAAAAGGCCGACGTCAAATTCAAGCCAAGCAGCATCCTCCAGTGTTGAAAAATGAAGCCGATGCTGAAGTGTAAAATCTTGCAGTTCCTGGAGTGTCCACTAGAGGCTGGCTGCAGAAGCACAGGAAGTCACATACACACCCATTCTAAAAAGCCTGTTTTTACAGCAGACATTAACATGTTTACAGCCTGGTTCAAAAAACCAAACAGGTCTGATTAGCTCATGTCTCGATCGGAGTTTTTTTTTCACAATTCCTTTCTCATTTGATGAAGGATAAGAGTGAACGGCTGCTCAAGTCCGGACAACTCAGAAAATCTGGAAAGCATAGTGCCCGACTTGGCGTCATATTCATTGTCAACATGGCAGGTAAAATACTCTTTGTTGGTGGTAATATTCACATTAAACGTACAGTATGTAAAATCCGCCGCTAGGGGGCTCTCAATCAAAGCAATAACAAAAGATGACGTCGAGGCTTGCAGTGTATTATGGGTAATCAATACGAACGGGCGAAACCGACCTGAGAGACAATATGTGTACTGACGATGTATCCAAGTATAATTTACATGACGTTTTTATCACAGCAGCACATACAGCGACAGAACGGCAGCTTTCAGTAGCAGCTAGCGCTAGCTTATGCCGCGGTCTTTGACGTAACATCCGGTGTTTCCTTGACAACGATCAACATTTCGTGTCTGTCATGGCGGATCATCATGGCGGACGCCTACAAGACACGTCCCGTTACAACTCTAAAATTACAGATTTCTCTGGCTTTGATAACTTTTGGAAATATTTGAGGTGATGTAAGTACTGAACTAATAATATATATAACATGGGTTTAGTCCATTTTTAATTTAAGTTAGATATTTGAATGTAAACATTAGCATGCGATCTTACATACTGTACCTTTAACTTTTTGCTGAACTATAATTTTTTCTTTGAAGCATCCACGTTTTTATTGTTGTTACATGATAGAATAAAAGTGTGTGTCACTAACAGACTGAAGTAGATCAATTATCTTTACCACTTTTCCCCTATATGGGTCGTTGGGGCCTGGAGCTGATCCCAGCTGTCATTGGGCGAGAGGCGGGGTTACACCCTGGACTGGTAGTCAATCACAGCGCTGACATATAGAGACAGACAACCAGCCACACTCACATTCACACCTACGGGCAATTTAGTCACCAATGAACCTAACGAGCATGTGTTTGGACTGTGGGAGGAACCCGGAGAACCCATGCATGCACGGGGTGAACATGCAAAGTCCACACAGTGAGGCTCCTGTCACACTGGGATTCAAACCAGGAACCTCCTCGCTGTGAAGGAACAGCGCTAACCACAGCAGCACGGTGCAGCCCCACACTGAAGTGGGTGACACTCCCACAGCTAGGCGTTTGTTCTGCCCTCTGAGTCTGCCTTCTCACCGTAAACAATAGGGCATGGAGCGAGAAAGCCCGAGCCACCCAAGCCCTTCCAGAGAGGGGCGTGGTCAGACACAGCTCATTTACATTTAAAGCTACAGACACAGAAACAGCCTGTTCTGAGCAGGGCTGAAATAGAGGGGTTTATAGGCATGATCAAATACAGGATCAGAGTGGATTTAGAACAAGACACTTCACACACATGTTTAGAGGAGCTCTGAGACTTATTTACACTGAAGAGGAGGAGGATACGGGACCTTTAATTAAATGAATGATGACATGTAAACATGGGTGAAGGTTAAAACAGGCTCAGGAAACAAGAGTCACAAAGAAACTTTATATAGTCTTCAAGTATTCAAAACTGTTAAATAAGTACAAGATGTGTTCAAATGATTTACATATGGGACAATATATGCACCGCCCATTTTAATTCTCTTTATATGTGTCCCACTACCCACGCAACACGCTAACACGTCCGCAAACTATTCACATTTGATTTTTTATTTAGTTTTTTCACTTTTTGAATCAGTGGGGGGTCTGGACAGCTGTCTATGGGACAAAGAGCACAGAGACGTTACACCTGGAACCGCTTACAGTGTAGGATGGAGACGTCCGACGAGGGAGGGGACAGACCGAGCCGGGGGCAGAACGGCGATTAGCTGCTGGTGATATGAACAGTACGTATCAACACGGGGGAAGTGGGTTAACATTCATTCTCAGTTGATCCCTTGATCAGGTGGTTGACTTCAAAAATCAAAGCTTAAATAATATACAGGAGGACTGACGCGGGGCGTTGTCTGTGATTGGAGGGGAGTGTTTGATCTGAATGTGTCAGAGAGCTCTGCGTTAAGGCACCTAATGCTGCGTGATGAACAGAAATGACAGACAGACGTGTGTGAGCACCTGTAAAGAAAACATAAAGAGAAATCGTTTGTATGCTACAGCTGATAGAACGTGTATTCAACAGAGGTCGTGCCCCGTCACAACAAATGCTGCCTCCGTCTAACAGAAGAGTTCAGGTCACACAGGAGGTGAGGAAACTAAATTAGCACCATAGAGAAAAGAAAACATGATTAGAAGTTAGAATAGTTCCCACTGTGATTCTCCTCCTCAGACTCTAGTGTTGACCAACTTTGACATGATTCAAATACTTTAAATGAAGGTGATGACTGTGCTGTCGTGTGTCCGAGGGAGATGAGCCGCTCTTTCTGTACATGACTGATAGCTGAAAGCAGGTAGGTAGCCTTTATGAGGGGATTGGTTTGTTTAGATAGGTTCAAAGTCCAGAGGGGTGCACCATGAAGCCAGTTCAACACACCCAGGATTTCTTTTGTGTAAGTTGCTCGACAAAGCCTAAAGCTGCCGTCAGAGACATTGAGTATCAGGAAGCTGCTCTGGAAGGTTCTCTGTTAACTCTTTCAACTCTTTCTGCCTCCAGTTTCACAGAAAAGACAGCGTTCAGCTTCATTTGGCGACGCTTTGTCACAGACAAGAACGATCACAGACTGTCTCTCTCTGCGAGACTGAAAGAACGAGAAGAGAAGATGATGTATAGAAGTCATGTCTGCAGAAACATCTCTGCTGCTGCACTGAAGGAGAGCGACACTGCATAAAGTTCTTGCGTTCATTTGAATATTAATTAGTCGATTCTGCCATCAAACAAACGGTCGGAGCTTCTTGTACAACTCAGTGGGCCTGTAATCAGCAACTTTCTTTAGGTGGGAGACTTTCGTGGAAATGACTCGATTATTCAGCCAATTCAAAGTCAAATTAATTGATCCAATACGCGATGATCCATGGAGACTAATTCATTGTATTAGAGTCGGTTACCATGGTGATTAAAAGAGAGCCAGCTTCGTGACACGGAAAACTCCGACTACAGGCTTTCATCTCGCTTCGTGATACACCCCTCGTTGTGCCATGTTCCCGTTATACAGCAGCTCCTCGAACACACACGTCCGTTTCTGATTCTACGTCACTGAAAATTAAACTCTGTGTGCTTGGATCGGTGTAATTCTGCAGCTTGGTTTCATCGATTTATTTACATAGCAGTGAAAAAAAAACAGCCGGGATTTTATTGGCTGTAAAAAAAAAAAGATCTTTCATGTTGTGAGTGCGTGAACACGGCAGGCAGACGAAGCACACGCCGTCGCTCTACATGCTGCAAACACGTCAGGCGGACAGCTGACATGTCTGTTTCCTTTATGACATTAGTGTGACGTGGCTTTGGTGTGTATAAATCATAAACATGATGGCACAGATTTTAACACGATTGAACTCTACAGAGACACATGACGAACGTACACAGGAAGTTCTGTTGACAGTTTATGAAAGAGGGACGCTGCTGTGATAATGAGAACATGGCACCTGATCCTGTTATAATGCCTCTGGACCAACCACACACCACGCTGAGTTCAGCGCAGTCTGTCACACACACATTACAAACTATGAGACAAAAAAAATCAACAGTTCAATAAAAACCTGCCTATGAGACAGAGGGAATAGTCACCATACTGTACACTTTCTACAATATCCATGTCCATTATGAATATAACAAGTGCATTCACTGAAGGGAAGAGTTGGACCTGAAACAAACGCTCGTTTTTCACATGTTCAGGGCGATAAAAAGCGGATTGTGCTGATCAAACATCAGGGACGTGGACTGGAGGACTTTGGCTCCTAAGTGTAGTTCTCTTTTTTTATAAACTTGATTTAAATACTCGCCTGAAGAGAAAAACTGAGATTTGTTTCAGGTCAACAGCACCTTCTAGTAAAGTTCATTCAGGTTCTTTTTATTTTTCAGCAATTTTTTTGTGTTTTTAAATTACTGTACTTGTTTTACATCAACGCACGGTTGATCAGAGTCATCATTATTTACAGGGAGCTGGAGTGATGAGCTCCACAGCTTATGCATTGAGCCGCAGCGACTGATCCTCTCTCCTCCTAGAGGAGATATCGATGTCTATCGAGTCTTTGCCAACGATGAGTCGGAGCCGCTTCGCCGGAGGAAGTGGAATGAAATCATCCTCAAACTCGTTGTCAAAGTAATCATCGTCCTCCTCCCCTTCCTCATCCTCATCATCATCATCATCATCATCGTCCTCCTCCTCAGACGAGGGCTCCGGCAGGACCTTTTGAGTCCGATGTCCCCCGTTCCTGGCCTCCAGGCTCTGGCTCATGTCCCCGTTAGACTGGGATATCCTGCGTGCATCGTCCTCTCTCTTCAGCTGGATCTTCAGCTTGGTCGAGTTGCTGTGCACGCCGGGGGCAAAGCCATTATTCAGCTTGGCGATGTACGAGCTGCCTTTGTCCTTGTCGTGGTCCTTGCTGAACTTGATGCTGATTTTGCTGGAAGAGGCCGAGTTGACGGCGGAGGCGGAGAGGTTAGAGGAGCCGATGGAGTCGCTGGCTTCGTTGGTCTTGCTGCTGCTGCTGTCCCTCCGCCGGCGGAGGGTCAGTTTGGGGATTCCCGTGCTGTTCTCCAGGATCAGCTGAGCGTCGTATCGTGTGATCCGACGTTTCTTCTTCCCCTTGTCCTGCGACCTGCAGCTGCTCTTACCTTTGTCCCTGCGGAGGGATTTGCTGCCGTTGGCGACCCCATTGTAGTCCCTGTGTCTGTCGGCAAAACCTAGCAGAACATTCCCACAATCTGAAAAGTTTTGGGCGTGCCCAGCAGCCATCGGCATGAAAGGCTCGCCGTACGAGTCCTCACATTTAATCGTCCTCTCGGCCCCAGGCCGTGTCAGACGTTTTCGCCTGCACGAGCCTCTCCGGGTATAACCAGAGTCTAATGCCGGCTGCTCCAGTGTGACACCATGGTGGAGGTATTCCTCCATGTCTGCCGGCTCTGTTTTTATGACCACACCACCAGGGACCGGGCTCAGGCCATCCATGGCACTGGGCTCCAGTTTGACTCCCCCTGCTGTTTCCTGGGCTTTAATGAGGGTCCGTGTGGACCTGCGAGTTCTGTAGGTGGAGCAGTGGCTGCTCTGCACGTGGGACAGATTTCCATTTTCCTTTGCAGCGTGCCGGGTGAGGCAGCCCCGCTGCACCAGCTCCTGTCCGTCCCTCTCCTTCTTTACGGTGACACTTTTACACAGCGACACCTTCGAGTCCCTGAGACCCAGCTGAAGAGTCTCCCCTTTGGCCAACGCCTTAGGCTCTGCCCCCCCGCCTGCGACTCCGCAACTGGACTTTACTTAGTGAAGGCTTGGATTGGGATTTGAGTCTCTTTGGTACCCTGTTATTGTGAACTCGACCTTGTTTGGAACATGAGGTAGTTAGGGCTCTGTTCAAAGTCTGTCTGGATTGAGTCCTGTTTTTATACTTCAGGCCAGAGGAGGAGGAGGATGAAGATCTTTTTCTGGCAGCTGCTGGGAAACAAGAAAAAATGGTTATTAGAATTAAAATGGACAGAGAGATGCTCCAATATTCAGTATGACCATAATAACACAACAGGTTTATTATGTGTCCCAGTTTGAGTCTGTGGTCTGAGCCTCGAGCAGTAACGCTGACAACAACGATGAGTAATAACAATTTCTCACGGACTCTTACATTGATGTGTTTTTGGCATTTCCTGAGAGTCTACGTCCGTGTGGGAGCCGACAGAGTGACTGTCCGAGCTCGGGTTTCCCTCGCCGAGCTTCTTCAGCCTGTTGAGACGTTTGTCCGTCTCACGTAACCCGTACTTGCTGTTGATTACCGGCACTTCCACCGGCAGCCCAGCTTTGGATTTGAAAGCACCAGTGCCCCGTCTGCACATCGAGAACAACGAGATAAATGAATAAAACACATCAGTGAAAGGTTGTCTGCCGTCATTTCGTTTAACCTTGGAGCAGAAAAAACAGCTTCTCTTCCTAATATGCCATGTATGTTGATTATTACTAAATTGATGGATCCACATACAGATTGCTTTAAGATATTCTGCGAGCATTAACTCTTCCAAAGGGTTTTAGTTGTTGCTGAACTTACCGTTCACACGTATAGCATTCACAAAATTCATTATTTTCCCCAAAGAATCCGTCGCCGTAGTAACAGGAGATTTCCTCTCCGGGTTCGATGTCCCTCAGGACCTTCACGCAGGCTGTGTCCCGTCCCGTTGACACAAACTACACAGAAAAACAACAGAGACATGTTTTCAAAGTGAACACCAGCTGACCCAAGGTTTTATTTCTTTTTAAATACATCTTTTTTTGGGTTGTTTTTTAAAAGGAGGAGCCCACCTTGCAGTTTGGCCGACAATCTGAAAAAAAGAAGAGAAAAGACGAGAGGTTAGCGCCTCCATGTTTTACTGAATCAGAAATATTTGTTTCAAAAGACAATACGTCCTCAGACTCGGAGAGAATGATACCGTGATTGATGAACGCAGCCGGCCCCAGCCACAGCTGAGCACAGTTCTTGCGTGTTGAGTACATGACGCTGAAGTCGTTCTCGCCGTGCCGCAGCAGCATGTTCTCCTCGCTCTCCGACAGCTCGGCGATGCAGCCCACCAGGTACTCGATCTTATCATTTCTTTTCCTGGGAAACAACATCAAATAGAAGATTCAGACTTCAGATACATGATACCTGTTATTTTCAGATATTAAATATGGCGCCGTGTCCTCACCATTCTTTCGTTGCCACAATTTTGGCTCCGTTTTGCTCCGATGAATAGCGATTACACGGGAGAATCTCAAAGCCGCTGTCTGTGGCAAACATCCGCAGATACACAAACACCTGTGCAGAAATGACAGTCAGTCATCGTTTGTTTGTTCAGCTGTGGCTGTGGGAGACGATCAGTGTAGATCTTCGATAATCTTTCTTACATGCTGTTTGAAGAGCTTCTCTTGAGCTTTCGTCTTGTGCAGAAAAAGATTTCGCGACCAGTCTCCGGACGTCAGAGCTCTGAAAGCTTTGTCCAAGTTGTCATGTTTCTTGAAGCGCTCGATCACCTCCTTCAGCTCCTCTTGTCTTCCCTTGACAGGTCGAAATCTGCCCGCACACAACAAACCAAACACAACTTTCAGTAAGGAGATGACATCATCTGCTGATCATTAAGAATGTTTTTAGTGAGTACAAAGAGACGTCACATCCAGCAGCTCATCTGAGATAAACCTGCTCACCTGGTGTTCATCTTGTGAGTCTGAAAGCCGAGGTATGGGTCCAGGATGAGACTGGTTGTCAGGTCATCGTTCTCACAAAGCTCCTTGGCCGTCATTCCTGAGGAGGGCACATAGCGCCTCTCTGCCTCCAGATTGGCTGCACTGAACCCTGAAGAACCCAAACACACTGATGTTCGGGTTTCGGACAGAAGACGAGTATTCACTTTTGATAACATAAAGAAGTTTTACTCACTGCGGCTACATCTGCGGTTTCGGTTTCGAGAGTGACGCAGAGACGATCGCTGAGGATGCTGAGAGCGGGTCTGGCTCTGGCTCACAGGCTGCTCGCTTGTCAACTTGTTGCCAGGTCGTCTGCCATTTAATACCATGTTCTTGGATTCGCCCAGCCACTTCATGCCCACAAGCCCCCTGGTCCAGTTGCATTTAGTCTCCGAGATGAAGAAACACTCTCAAGTGGGGAAGACTGGGGTGTAGAGTTTGAAACCTGGAGGTGGAGCAGAAACACACAAACAGATACGATTAAAGCACAGACACACATTTTAATGAGTTAACATTAAAACAAAACACACTGAGGTGGAAATGTGTAGGTGGACGTGTTGACAGCTCAAAGAAGACAAAGAAACAGATTTTAAAGGATTCACAGGAACCAACAAACTAACACGTTGAATCCACGACAAACCAGAGGACAAGAACCAAAATGTTCTGCTGTCAATCAGGAGTAATCTTTAATGCTTTATCCTGTTCTATTTTTGTAGAACTCAAAATCGCTCTTGGTCTTAAGACCGCTCTTTGAAGGTCTCGGTCTCGTCTCGGAATCAAAAGCATTTTACTCAGTCTTGTCTCGGTCTAAGACTGTGCGACTCCGGATTTTATATCAAGACCGGTCAAGATCTACACTGATCAGCTATTTTAACGTGATTAGAAGGAAAACGCCCCACCTTTTCTTAAACAACAAATAACTGCAATTCATTTGTAGTTTGATTTTAACCCCCGTTTACGGCCGCAACCTTCCCGGTGTTACGGTCTAGGTGAGGGACATGCCCCCTGAACACAAGATGATGTTTTTTTAGTAACATTTATGGTCTTGGGCTTGGCTCTGTCTCGATCCCTAAATGTTTCGGTTTCTTCTTGGTCTCGGTTAGTGTGGTCTTGACTACAACACTATCCTGTTCACACTTTAAACTCATTAACTTCCAACATGTCTTGGGGGGGGGGGGGGGCTTAAACCACCATACAGTAACTATAACTAGAAGTTACTTCCTGGTTTAAGCTCTGCAAAGGGCATAAAAATAAACAACAAAAACATCATGGCGGGGTAATAAGGGGGATTGTAGAGTAAGGAAAAGGAGTAAACACTACTACTCAATATCAACCTAAAATAAATCAAATCAGTTTCATTACAAAATATTTGTAGTCAGGTTGTCAAAATGTTCAATACATCAAAACTGTTCGATATCAAGCGTTTTAAAACGATACAATCTCTGTTGGTTTAAAGATCGATCGAGTATCAAAAAGTACAGAAGCTTAAAAAAACTACAACTGTTCCATACGACAGGTGTGCTGCGGAGGAATGAGTCCTTCTAAAGTTGCACACAAACTCCTGCACACTGTCAAAATGTTTCATACTGAAGAAGCACCAACTACCAAGGTGCGCGGAGAGTGAAAGGCTTGAGGAGGTTATAAAGCTCTAGCAACACTTGTAGTATGAAGATCAACTTGTTTTGATTAATGCTTTTAATTTGGAGTCATTTTATAGCCTTGGTCAACATTTGTATAATTGTTTTTATATTTGGTTTGCTTTAAATGGATTCATTCCTTCATATCTTAATATTTCTTACTGTGTTCACTTCTATTTTTTTGTATTTTCATTACAGTCATTCCTGTTTTAGTCTTTTAGGTTTGTATCTATTGCTGTCAATTTCTGCATGAAAGGTGCTTTATGAATACAGTGGAGTTGGAGCATTGAGTGTAAAATGATGCTATAGCGCCACTCAGTGGTGACTCCACATATTGCACTGGCTCTCTGTCAAGTGCCTCACTGCCACTAACACACATATCAACTAAAGCTTTGTAAATATAAAGAACATAGAATTACATGAAGACGTCAGAGCATGTTCACATTTCACAGTTCTTTAATATAACACAGTTTGTTTTAGTCAATCATTTTCTGAAACGTCAGTTTTGCGTAGCGAGCAGCATCACTTCATTTGAAATCGATGCAACATAAACATTTCGCATTTTTAGCTAACAAGCTAACATTAGCCTCACTAAAACACGCCATGCCACGCCACGGGGATGAGGAGAAGCTGTGGAAACCCGGAAGGCCACACCGACAGCTCAGGCCGAGAAAGTATCCCGAATTATCAACAACAGCTCGCATTGTTTGCTAACTGCCGGTGTTTAGCCGAGAAATGCATCCCTGCAGAGGAAAGCATGCACCTCGCGGAAGGGTTAGGAAATGATATAAATCTGGGGGCAAATCTGTGATGACAACGTGAAGTTAGTACTTCATTAACGTTAAGTGTCTTTGTTATTTTGTAGACTCGGTAGAAGACGCATTTTTATTAGCCTGCGTACATATGAGCTGCTAACAGTGTTTGCCTCCGAAGTGGCCGTAGAGTAAATGTAAGGGTGGATGCCCAGTACGTTAGTGTAGAAATAGTGTCTGCCATATTTTGCATTGTCCTGTGAGGTGCATGCACTTCTCAGGCAGGGGGGCATTTCTCGGCATAACACCGGCTCCGTGTAGCTCGATAGCACGAAGCTAACACGGAGAGATGCTCGACCCCCCGAACATTACAACCCCTTTTACGATTAACCGATCAACAAACACTAAAGGACAGAACCGGATATCACAGGAGAGAGCAGTCTTTATCTAGTCTTCACCTGAGGCTTGCATTGATACGTTTCAGTGTGAATGTGAAGCTAACGACCAGGTAGCATCTTAGCAACCAGCGTACATTTAAACTTTAGATACTTTTATCAACACCACGTGTTTTAAAACGATCATCTCTAATATTTTACTGATTATTGAAGCTTCATCATGTATTTCATAAGACACGTGTGTTAAAGAGGAATTAATCCATCAGAAATTACAAGCAAACTCCTGCACACCGACTCAAATGTTCAATTTTACATCTTTATGAGATCAGAATTAAATTGCAAAACCATATACGACAAATCCAGTTGTAGACTTCTACACCTAACATGGTATAGTATCACAAATAACAAAACAAACAAGAAACACAACAACAGCAGCAACAGCAGCAGGGGAGGTCTGCCAACTGGAGGATACAAGTCAACATGTCCAAATAAAAATAGTTTCTCATTTCTGAGGTTAAGATGTTAAAATGTGTAGTTTTTAAACTTAAAAAGTTGGCTAATTTGTCAAGACAATTCTTTCCATAGTTTGCTCAGATTAAAGTCAAATAAAGAGGAGACATTGGGAAATGCAGAAAGTTAGTAATATGTTTCTTTTGAGCTTTAAATTATTTTCTAAAAGACATTTCTCTTAATCCAACCCACAAGTCAGTGGCATGAAAACAAGTCAACAATAACATGTTCAATAGTTTAAAAAAAAGGCATCTAAATTGGACTAATGCGATGGCAACATATTCGTACAGAAACGTTGCCAATGTATCTGTACAATTTGGACAAGTTTGCATCAATTTTTGTTGATCTTTGAAGCAAAAACTTTACCTAAAACCTGGAGCCGATCACTTCTGTGTGTGTAGACGATGTCGCTTGATTCTTATTAGTTTGATTTGAACCTAATTTAGTGACAAAGCGATCTCAATTCTTGTTTAATTTCCAGTCGTCAAGATCAACAACGTAGTTCTTCTTGCCTGCTAGCATCAAACTTCCACTCCAGTAGGTTGCTAAGTTAGCTTGATGGGCAGCAAAGACAACAACAAGTCGTTAAAAACGCGTCATTTCCTTATGTAATGTTAGGACAATAAATTTCAGTCTCATATGAATCAATTTGTCCACCACAAGAGAAGACGGTCAGCTACTCACATATCCAAATAAGTGACTTAATGCGACCTAACCTACCTGCAAACCACCGGAGCTAACGAATGCTAACGAATGCTAACGAAGACTAACGCAGGCTAACGTACTCTGCTAACGTTAGCTCGGTTTGTTTGATGTGGAAGCCATTAGTTAGCTTTACATGCTACATATATCAACTGTAAGCGCGTTAAAAGTCGAAGATTTGCCTCTATAAACGATCTATTTTAGTCACTATTGCGTGTATAATCTGAGCTGACGTTATTTGTTATCCGGCGAGCTAACCGTTGCCGTTAAGCTCGAGCACTCTCACGCGCTGGGAGCGATTTAAACGTCTCTATTCGAAAACGGAAACGGAACAAACACGGAGAATACTCACCGGGATGTTTTGTAAAACAGCCACGGAATAAATAAAACACCCGTCCTTCTTTAAAGTCATCCGAAAATAATGGCACCACGACACCCTGAACGAAAATATCACAGGAAACACTTCTTTTTTTTTTTTTTTTTTTTTTTTTTTTAGAAATTAACATTAAAATTCAAGATGGCGGCCTAGCACAGCATACACAGCGAGCGGAGGAGGAGGAGGAAGGCGAAGCGCAGGCACCCAAGAGAAAGTAGATCCGATAAATACGCTGCCGTTCTCCCCTGTAAGGACCGGAATGAGACACACAGCACCCCGAGAAAAACTGAAACTTCACAACGCTGTAGTCTACCTGTCGTAGTTTGAAAGATAACCGTCTTCTCGGTGTGCGTCAGTAATTGTCGGATGTACACAAAAGTAGTGCTGCATAAACAAACCTCTTTACGCTTCCTAAAGCATCCAGCGGTGGGTTCCGGTGGTTCTGCTCCGAGCAGAACCTCAGGAGAACAAGACAGAACAAGTGAACCACATCTTTGTGGATGTAAATATTTATTTTTATTTAATAGGGACGATGCATTATACCATAGTGTCAATAATACAAAGCATGGCACTGATGTGCTGAACAGAGAGTAAACATTTAATAAATTCAGTGTTTTATTTGTGACCTCCCGAGGTTTATTCATTAATTTAACACATGCAATGAACACTGCTTCATATGTTAATTACAAATAAGATGCCATGCATACAGGTGTCTATAGCCGTGTCTAATTTGCCACCCTTTTCCCTGACTTGGCTTCAAGGATTAAAACTGAAGCACCTGTTCCTCCGGTGTGTTCATCAGGTGTGTTCCTCTTAATGTGTCATTGCAAACTTTGCACATTTTGACATCTGCGGGCCCCAAGCAGCTGTCTGTCCTACCTCTGTTCTTCTCCGACTTCTCCAATGACCTTCCTCTTGTTCTAAATCCAGATAGAGTAGTCACGTATGCAGATGATACAACACTTTATTTACAGAGGTATCAATCAGGGAACTATCAAGTACTTTGATAGGGAGCTACAAGCTGTAGTTAACTTAATTTATCCAAAAACAAAGAGTATTGTATTTAGATCACATTTATGCCTTTGACACGTAAAAGAAGTCGAATTCCTCGGTGTAATATCTGACAGCAGAATGAAGTGGTCGAAGCAGACCGAGAAATCTGTCAGTTATAGATAGATAGATAGATAGATAGATGTACTTTATTGATCCCAAACTGGGAAATTGTGGCGTTACAGCAGCAGGTTATCAAACACACAATGTTAGTAACTAAAAACAATATAATATTAAATACAAGGTGAATAAGCACTAGAATATAACAAAAAATAGGATTCAGAAGAAATATATACATCCAGGATTTAACTAAACATTACTACTAGTCTGGAATGTGAAAAATTTGATGCAACATTTGTAAGTCATGTTTAGCTGAATGTAAACATACTTTCCAGGAGGTAGATGAACATGTGTAATAAAACAGTGATAACAGTATTAAAAGAGCAGTATTGATATAAAGAGCTGTCCAGAGCTGTGCAAATTCTGAGCTGTGCAATCAATTATACCTATATTAAAGTGCAGGAGTGTAGACATATATCATCTGAAACTATTGACTATAATGAGGAGTAGGCAAGACAAATGAAGTGAACTTTAGTGCAGGGATAATTTGTAAACTTTACAAAAGCAGAACAGCTGTGCAATAAATGATACTGATATTAAAGTGCAGGAGTGTAGACATGTTATCATCTGAAACTATTGACTATATTGATGAGTAAACAAGACAGACGAAGTGAAATTGAGTGCAGGGATAATTTGTAAACTTTACATGAGCAGAACAGGTTACAGTATGAAGAGACAGAGATGATCATGAGGACAGTTCTCTGCTCGCAAGAGGTGAGCTGTTGTACAGGGCTATGGCTTTAGGTAGGAAGGACTTCCTGTACCTGTCCTTGTGACAGCGGAGTTGGATCAGTCTGTTAGAGAAGCTGCTCCGCTGTCTGTCCAGTAGGTGGTGCAGAGGGTGATCAGGATTATCCATAATGGATAACAGTTTGTTCAGAGTCCTCCTCTCTGTCACCACTACAAAAGAGTCCAGCTTGCAGCCAATCACAGAGCAGGCTTTCTTAATGAGTTTGTCCAGTCTCTTAATGTCACCGGCTCCAGAACTGCTCCCCCAACAGACCACAGCAGAAAACAGTGCACTGGCAACAACAGACTGATAGAAGATCTCCAACATCTTGCTGCACACGTTGAAGGATCTCAGCTTCCTCAGAAAGTAGAGTCTGCTCATCCCCTTCTTGTACACAGCCTGAGTGTTGGCTTTCCAGTTCAGTCTGTTGTCCATGTTGACACCCAGGTACCTGTACTCCTCAACCACAGTCACATCCTCTCCCAGGATACACAGCGGCTGTGGCGCTGTCCTCTTCCTTCTAAAGTCAATCACCATCTCTCTGGTCTTGTCCAAGTTCAGAATCAGGTGATTTCTTCCTGTCCACTCCACAAAGTTGTCCACCAACGTCCTGTACTCCTGTTCCTGCCCATCACTAATACACCCTACCACTGCAGAATCATCCGAAAATTTCTGCAGATGGCATGACCTCGAGTTGTACTGAAAGTCAGAGGTGTACAAGGTGAAAAGGAAAGGAGACAGCACAGTCCCCTGTGGAGCTCCTGTACTACTCTCCACCATTCCAGACTGAACACTGCCAAGTCGGACAAACTGTGGTCTGTCTGTCAGGTAGTCGGTAATCCAGGAGGTGATGGACGAGTCCACACCCATCACCTGCAGCTTCTCTTCCAGCAGTTGTGGCTGGATGGTGTTGAATGCACTGGAGAAATCAAAGAAGGTGATTCTCACAGTGCAGCCATTTCCCTCCAGATGTGAGTGAGTACGCTGCAGCAGGTAGATGATGGCGTCGTCCACTCCCAGGTGTGGCTGGTAGGCAAACTGTAGAGGGTCAAGGGATGGTTTCACCTGTGGCCTGAGGTGGGTCAAGACAAGCCTCTCCAGCACCTTCATCACATGAGATGTAAGAGCAACTGGTCGATAGTCTTTGAGGTCAGATGGTGTCGTCTTCTTCGGGACCGGGACCAGGCAGGACGTTTTCCACAGCACCGGTATCCTCTCCTGACTCAGACTCAGGTTGAAGAGGTGTTGCAGAATCCCAGACAGCTGGCTGGCGCAGGTCTTCAGAACCCTTGGGCCAATGCCGTCAGGGCCTGGCGCCTTGCCAAGGTGTAGTTTCTCCAGCTGTCTCTTTACCTGGCCAGTTGTTAGAGTCAGGCGGGAGATGGTGCCGTTCACCTCAGGGGGGGAAGTGCCCTCCAGTGGTGCGGGGCCAGGGCCATAGTCCAAAGAGTTAACCATGGGGGGATGAGGGGGGGAGGGAGAAAGCACAACGGGAAACTGGAAGGTGTGAACGACAGGAGTGTTGTTGTTAGAGGTGTGAAGGGCAGGGTTGTTGTTAGAGGTGTGAGTGGCAGCTGAAGGTTGTGAACTAAACCGGTTGAAGAACAGGTTTAGCTCGTTCGCCCTCTCCATGTCACCTGACTGTAGTCTTTCTCTCCCCTTGAAACCAGTGATTTCTTTCATACCTGTCCACACATCCTTCACGTTGTTCTGCTGGAGTTTGGCCTCCAGCTTTCTCCTGTATGAGTCCTTGCACTCCCTCAGCTTCTCCCTCAGATCGTGCTGTATCCTCCTCAGCTCCTCCCTGTTTCCAGACCTGAAGGCTTGTTTCTTCTTGTTGAGAAGGGCTTTCAGGTCACTGGTTATCCAAGGTTTGTTATTTGAAAAGCAGTGTACAGTCCGGGCCGGTAGAGCAGTGTTTTCACAGAATTTAATGTATTCTGTGATGCAGTCGGTCATGTTGTTGATGTCCTCACCATGTGGCTCACAGAGTACATCCCAGTCTGTGGACTCAAAGCAGTCCTGCAGTGCCTCCTTACCCTCCTGTGTCCACCTCCTAACAGCCCTTGTGGTCACAGGCTGCCTTTGGACCAGGGGGATATACTCTGGTGTCAGAAGGACAAGGTTGTGATCTGACCTGCCCAGGGGGGGGAGGGCAGAGGTACTGTAAGCTTCCTTAACGTTAGCATACAGAAGGTCCAGTGTTTTATTTTCTCTCGTTGGGCAGTTAACATATTGATGAAAAGTAGGTAGTGTTTTGTCCATTTTTACATGATTAAAGTCCCCGGTAATGGCTACAAAAGCATTTGGATGCTTAGTTTGAAGCTTTGAAACTGTAGAGAGGATGGCATCGCTCGCAGACTCGGCATCAGCTGACGGTGGTATGTACACAGCTATAACAATAGCGCACGTGAATTCTCTGGGTAAGTAATAGGGGCGCATTCCAACAGCTAACAGTTCAATGTCCGGGCTACAGAGACGTTCCTTCACACTAACATGGCTGGGATTACACCACCTCTCACTCACATACAGCGCAATCCCTCCACCTTTCTTCTTACCGCTCTTAATAACGTCCCTGTCGGCCCGAAAAGTACTGAAGCCGGGTACAGCCACGCTGTGGTCAGTGATGTCTGAGTGCAGCCATGTCTCCGTGAAGCACATAATACTGCACCCGCGGTATTCCCACTGATTCCGGACAAGCGCGTCGAGTTCGTCCGTCTTGTTGCCCAAAGACCTCACGTTCCCCATAATCACCGCTGGTACAGATGGCTTGTGTTTTCTCCTCTTAGCTCTCCTCTTTGCTCCAGCTCTGCAACCCCGGCGTCGCCTCCTCAGCTCCTCCGGGATTACAGGCCTTGCTCCGGGCAGCAGCACCTTGGAGAGCGCCATCAGCTGATCACGTGTGTAAACAATGCCCTCACTCCGCTGCGCGCTGATCTCCGTTACAAAGAGTGTTGAAAGTAACAGAAAAACAGCGAAAAAAAGTTCCAAAAGCATGGGGAGAGGTCCGGCAGTTATACGGAGATGTGCTAAGTTTTTACCACAGCTGTACATCTCTCTAGTTATACAAACATTAGTTCTCACTCTCACTTATAAATCATTAAGATTGAGCATGGCGTCAGGGGAAAGGGCCGCCATGTAAAGACAGTGATTTAGGAATTAAAAGAATTTGTTGAGGCCTTATGTGACGAGAGCAAACATTTCTGTATTCACTGTTATTTTAAAAGTTTTTAAGGCTTGTCTAACTTTATATCTGGAAAGTATTTTGACCTCTGCAGCCACCCGTAGCCGTGTAGTTTAAGCACAATTATGGCGTCTCTGCAGCAGTGATTGTTTCAAACACAGTTTCTTATCGGAGGAAACTTTGGTATCCTGGAGCGCTGCCCAGAAACTGCCTCAGACGCCTGAACCTGGTGGGCGTAGAAACACGCCTCTCATTACATATTCCTCCTCTTCAGAGCTGATTAAAACATGTGGGCTGCATCGCCTCCTGCATGTGAGGAAGTACTGTATGTAACTATGGAAACCACCTAGACGCCTTTCACCCCGCACACCCTGACCTTCTCCTCTCTGTTTGTGAGAAGGTTGAGAGCTGGGCTGGAAGTCTGCCGGTTCAGCCTTTTAAATATTCATCTTCACAATTTAAAAGTGACCGGTAGTCGATAACTTTAGTCTGTCGGAGCATTGATTGTTTAAATGATGGGACAGATCATCTCTGCAAGCTGTAAACACCAAATCACATTGATCTGAGCCGGACTCGTCATCACTGACATATCTCTGCAGGCTTTAAGGATAAAATAACGTTATTCCGTGTTTTCTTACTGACAGAAACTAAACTGTGAGCACAGAGAAGTTCTCCATGCTGACAGGAAGGTATTGCATGTGCAACCTCCAGTGTTGAAAAATGAAGCCAACGCTGAAGTGTAAAATCTTGCAGTTCCTGGAGTGTCCACTAGAGGCTGGCTGCAGAAGCACAGGAAGTCACATACACACCCATTCTAAAAAGCCTGTTTTTACAGCAGACATTAACATGTTTACAGCCTGGTTCAAAAAACCAAACAGGTCTGATTAGCTCATGTCTCGATCGACACACACTGTACGGGGGGTGAATGTTTTGATGACTCATCAGTTTTGATTTGATGAAGGATAAGAGTTATTCACAATAAGGCGTGTAGCTGACCTGATTGACAGGTGGGCGCGGTGTAACGGTTTGTCAGGAGGCTTAAAACCCGCCTCAGCTCCAGCTCTCAGCCTGTCGTTAGGTTGACTGAAAGTTAGGCTGAGACAGCATTTCCAGCATGGAGACCGCCATCGATGGGACTCCAGCGTCCCCTGCAGGAACAGACGGGTGACGTCACTCAGGCTTCAAACATTCATATTTACAGTCTGTGGTCACGAATCACGATGCTTAAAAAACAAAGAGGGGGTAACTGAAATTGACACATATCAGTTAAGTCAGTGATTACAAGGTTGTCCGTTCATCAGGTGGTTTTTACAGTATCTGCTGTGGTGGAATTTCTGTAATTACTACCTTAAATGGGTATAAAATCATTATGTTAATTCACTGTTCCTGATGTCAGTCAGACCTGATACAGTTCAGTGTTGTTTAGAGACCAAGGACAGCTGGAGAGTCTCAACAGGTTGTCCTGATATCTTCAAGGATGTTTGGGAGAACTTGTCGTTGTTTGCTCCAAGCTCCTGGACGTCACAGATTAGTCTAGCTGGGTCAATATGACACGACCCTGATAATGGTAATATCTTTTTCAATATATGCAAAGGCTTTGGAAGGATTCGTCAGTTATGTTTGAGCATTACACTGAACCAGAGGTGTGATGCTGATTCATGTCTCCTCGAGTATTCATCTTGTGAATAAACTTTCATCAACGTAAGCCATCTGAGTCCATGAGAGTCTGATTGTGTGAAGTCAAGTCTTGATAATTTCCTCAACATCTGCATGTTTTAAATCAACACTGAGGTTGTTGTCCTGATATAATGTGGGACCTCATTCCAAATGTTAGTGTCTGTATGGAAGAACGACCTCGAGAGTGATCTAGTGACACGTTCCTGACTTGTGTTGGATCTTGGAGATCGACCACTCAGTGTTGGAGACGCGTTGTTGTTGTGGATCTGACAGTAGAACTTGATAGCATTTTTTTTAATTAAATTTTGTAATTTTATATACTTTATTAATCCCGAGGGAAATTCTGGTTTTCACTCTGTTACTGAGAGACATGCTTCTCACACACATAGGCCTGAAATACACACATACACAAACAGGACCTGTGGACATGCATTAGTGGAGAGATGTCAGAGTGGAGCTGCTACACAGGGAGCGCATCAGAGTTGTTGAGGGTTTGGTACCTTGCTCAAGGGCACCTCAACAGTACTCGGGAAGTGATCTGGCACCCCTCCAGCTACCAGAACAACTTCCATAGTTCGGTCCGCAACGGGATTTGAGCCGGGGCCCCTTCAGTTCCCAACCCAACTTAAAGAACTGAGCTACTGAAAAAAAACCCAGCATAAATATTTGTATAATTCTGAACAGTCATGGCATCACAGCGAGAAAGTGCAGCACAGTGATGATGGGAGGTTCCCATGAATCCTCTGAGCTCTCTTATACAGTTTATAAAGTAACATTCAACCTGAAATCATCTTTTCCTTATTTAAAAATAAAAACATTATGAGACGTTTAAGTCTTTTTTTGAACACTACAAATGTTCGGTTAACCACGATTCCTCAGGCCAAACCAAGTGTGGTAATATAGAATGGAAGTCAGCTTGGATTTTTAATCAAAAATATTGTGTCACCAATTAAATTAAAGAAGTTGCTTTTAAAATTATACATATAATCTATCAAATATTCAGAGAGGTGGAGAAAAGTTGTGTTTTTTGTAATGACAAACTTGAAAGTATTATTCACTTATTTCTTGAACGCTTACATAGTCGCATATTTTGGTTTGAGTTCGAGCTCTTTTCTAAAACAAAGACGGTTCAAATGTTCAATTAAAGGAAAAGGATATCATCTTTTGGGCGGCTGTGGCTCAGTGGTAGAGTCGTCGTCTCTCAACTGGAAGGTCGGGGGTTTGATCCCCAGCTCCTGCAGAAACATGTCTGATGTGTCCTTGGGCAAGACACTGAACCCGGAATTGCTCCCACTGCTTCACCTGCAGTGTATGAATGTGTGTAAATGGGATTAGTCACTTCTGATGGTCTTACTACACAGCAGCCTCT
Source organism: Tautogolabrus adspersus (assembly GCA_020745685.1). Classification (NCBI taxonomy): domain Eukaryota; kingdom Metazoa; phylum Chordata; class Actinopteri; order Labriformes; family Labridae; genus Tautogolabrus; species Tautogolabrus adspersus. Next base: position 35,305,356 of record CM036535.1, on the reverse strand, counting down.
GCCATCAGTGTGTGAATGTGTAGGTGTGACATGCGGTATAAAAGCGCTTTGAGTAATCAGAAGACTAGAAAAGCGCTATATAAGCTCAAGTCCATTTACCATTTATTTGTTATAACAAGAGTGAGACTGACAGCAAAACATATTAATGTTAAACTTGTTTATTTTGTATGAGAAATATTTTATTCACAAATGTAAATGTAAATCAGAAAATACCCAAAATACAACAATTCAAAATAGAAAAGGAATTTTCCCTACAAACACTACATGGACTGAAAGACAAAAAAGCAGAGAAAACCCGGTTAATAACGGAACGTCACTTCCGCTTCAGGGGTCGAAGTTGAAAAGTGACGTAGGAGGGCTCGTGCTTGGACGGTTCGCGGGAAACGTCCCCAAAACAAATCCGTCCAGTTGGGCACGCGACCGACTACAGAGCAGATTGTCGATCAATCGACCGGCTAAACGAATAAATCTGATCAAAACTACGTCTTCTTCAAACTCGAGCTCACCGCGGGGTTTTAAACAGAAAACGTCACGAGCTAGCTTTTTTGGAATAGCTCAGGCTAACACAGGAGCTAATCGTTTAGCATCGTCGGTTAGCTCGGCCAGGCTGTGGAGGTAAAAGTTACCCGCTGAGGACGCTTCAGTGAGCGGGGAAACATGGCAGAGAGGCCCGAAGACCTGAACCTCCCCAACGCGGTAATCACCCGGATCATCAAGGAGGCGGTGAGTGAACCAGGACCGATTATTTCACTTCAATACGATATGAATATAAATCAAAGATATCGATACGTGTTTATATACCACACTAACTCAAACAGAATCCCCACGCAGCCAATACTGGCTCATCTCTTGTTTTAAATGTTTATGTACATTTTCAGACAGCGTTCTGATGTTTTCATTCCTCTCTAAGTAGGGATGTAACGATTCACTAAACTCGCAATATGATACGGTTCACGATACGATTCTCTCACGATTTAGACGACTGGAGACAAATGATGACTGAAAAAGATTCCTTTAGAGCTGCTGACGCTCACCATATTATTGCAATTCATTTTTCAGATTACTGATGTGAATCTTGACACCTTTGAACCGATTTATCACGATTTCACGATTAATCTTAACATCCCTGTCTCTAACAAACCTGTCTGACTAGATTGTGTCTATCCCTAACAATGTCTATCCCTCCATTGTCTTTGTCTTATCCGAGGTCGGGTCGCTTGGTAGCAGGCGAAGTAAGTCACCCAACAGTGTTTTCCATCTCCTCTTGGGGGATTCCGAGGCATTATAAGGCCAGATGGGATTTATAATCCCCCCAGCCAGCTCTGGGTCTACCCGGGGGTCCCCTCCCAGTTGGAGTTTTCTCCAAAGGGAGGCGACCAGGAAGATCCTAATCAGATGCCCGAATCACCTTAACTGGTTCCTTTTGATGCAAAGGAGTAGCTTCTCTGCCTAGTTTACAGAACTCTTTAGGGCACCTTGGCAGAACTTGGGAAGTGACCTTGCACCTCTCTAGCAACCAGACCAACTTCCATATTCTGGTTCGCACCTGGATTGAATCAGGACCCTCTGGTTCCCAACCCAAGTCCCTACAGACTGCTATATAGCGCCAGATCACAGCACAAGTCATTTAAGGATACCTTTCCTAGAACAGGTCTATACCTTGCCCTTTAATCAAACAAACTAAATAGCCTAATGTTACTTCTCTTATTTACATGACGGCATGTCATTTCTGTCTTTACATGGTCCCGCGTTTACAATTCTCCTCTGCTCTCACACAAACACACAGACACGTGCGTGCACACAGGTGAGCACTCTCCCGCCAGCGGACAGAGAGCGCGTCAGAAAAGCAGACAAAAATATCTGCGTTTTTTAAACGCTCCTAGGATGGTGAAGATGGCAACACAAGCTCTCCTACAGTTCAAATAATTGTTCAGTTGTTATATTGACTGGTGTCATTAAAAGAAACACATGAACACCATGATTCCTGTGTTGGTGTCTGTCTGTGGGAGTGTCACCCACCTGGGGGAGGGGTTACTGCCCTTTGTGATGTCATGAAGGAAAAATCTCCAAACGGCCTGTTTGAGCACACATTTTCTGAAAAGTGGAGCAGGCAGAAGACGGAGAGGATGGACTTTTCTCATCATTGAGGGGTTTGTGGACAGACTAGAGACACATGTTAGAGAAACATGGTGGAGTGGATGTTACAGAATATGTGACCTTTTGAATGAAGTAGATCAAAGTTTACAGTTTCTATTAGACACAAACATTTCAAAACAGCTTCCTGTTGTCACCTTTAAGAATAAATGAATAAATCCTGTTTGTCCTGATGATGAAACGCTTCCTCTCTGCAGCGCTGACATTAACTCCTCCGCACCGTTTGTTTTTCCTCTCAGCTCCCAGATGGGGTGAACGTGTCCAAAGAAGCGCGCAGAGCCATTTCACAAGCTGCCAGTGTGTTTGTGTTGTACGCCACGTCCTGGTAAGAAGCAAGAGACACTTTCACTCAATACTTCTTCACAAAACTTTGTTCAAAGTTTATTCTTGAGTTCACACATTTCAGAGACAGAGAGAGAACAGACAGCATCGGACTCAACCGATCACAACTTTCCACAGTGTCTGAGCGATAAAGTTTCACATCTTAATATTCTTTGTGTCGCCACAGTGCAAACAACTTTGCCATGAAAGCGAAGAGGAAAACTCTGAATGCAGGAGACGTCCTGGCTGCGATGGAGGAGATGGAGTTTGAACGTTTCATGGAGCCGCTCAGAGAAGCTCTGGAGGGTCAGTACACCAACTTTTGATTTATCTGAACATCCGGATGATCCTCAGAGAGTAGGACACGAGCTAAGTTCATCTCTCATCATCTTCTATGTTAATACAAAGGAACACACTTCAATTCACCTTCAAAATAAAAGCACAACCCTTCAATTTGTCCACGTTCAAAATAAAAGCACCACATCTTATAATGTTCACAAGGGGAAACTGAAATTCGCAGAGCAGAGAAGTAAATTTTAACGATGCAGTGTGGACAGCGAGCGTGCAGGATGCGGACGCTCGTGTGCTGTTAGGACACGGTGTTAACCTCCAAATATTTGACCTTATAATTTACCCAAAGGTCATAAATGATGAAAACATGGCCGATGATTTTGATTCAATCTTTTCAGCTGTAGAAACAATAAACACGTCGTTCCTCTCAGCGGCGTGTTTGAGTTTCTGATGATCTGATATTTATCCATTCTCTTCCACAGTTTACAAGAAGGGCCAAAAAGGTAAGAAAGAAGTGTCCGAGCAGAAGCGGAAAGATAAAGAGAAGAAGAACGACTCAGAGAACGACAAGAGTCGGGGGGAGGAGGAAGAGGAGGAGGAGGAGGAGCGCATGGAGGAGGAGCCTGAGGTGGAGAACGAGGCGGCGGAGGAGGAGGACGAGGAGGAAGTGGAAAACTGAGGAACGATCAACTGATGAGGTCATCACCGGCAGGGCATGATGCGTTCAGGTTCTGCTGGGTCATCATAGAGCTGCAGTGGATTAGTACCTGGATGATGAGCTCATTGGAGGAGAGTGGGAATCTGATGGCGGCGGAGCAGCTGCGGTCTTCCAACAAACAAACAAACAAAAGCACAAAGTCAAACGGCGTCAGCTCTTCCTCTTTGTTTCTTTATGTCGTCTTTTTTATATTTCTGCTTCACCTTTTCACACAGTAAACAAACACGTGACAGTAACACAAACGCACTGACTGTGATTTTAGGTAAACAATCTGTTTCTTCAGTTCACCACTAGAGGGCGTAAGAACACAAAACAGTTATAAACCAGCAGCAGGTTGGAGTCCCAACACTGCATCTCTTGTTTCTAATCACCAGGAGCTGCAGACGACCTCCTGCAGAGCGTTCTGATTGCACAGAAACGTTGGCAACCTTTGAAGTTTTTGTGCAACTCGGACAGCGTGCAGGAGTCTGCAGTTTCCAGTGATTCAAAGAAGAAGAAAGGATTCTGATACTCGGTGCCTGGGACTTGTGATTATGCTGAACGGAGTACATCTCTCCCCTGCAGGTCTTTCCTTCTTCACAGTCTCAGCTTGGATCTGGATCCAGTTTGTGTTCTAACAGTCCGACAGAATCCAGAGCAGTTAGTGAGTTTATAATAAAAATAAACGTGGCGGCTGTGAGGCGGGCTCGTTTTGGAACCATTTATACTTTTGTAGAAACGTTTTTGATGTTACAGATTTTCAATAAATATTTTGTATAAAAAAGTGCATCAAATCCTGACTGACTTTAAAGAACACACAGCAGACCATCAGCCTGACCTCCAACCTCTAAGAATAGCGGTGAAGACTGCCACCTGCTGTCCAAGAAGTTGAGTGTCTGAATCTTGGTTGTAGTATTTCAGTGGTGAGCTGGAGTGGTCTGGATTACTGGACCCACCCTACCCTCGTGATTTGGGTTACGTTCAGGGGGCGTGGTCTGATACCGACTGATCACAATCTTAATTTGCCACAAGTGTGCTGTTATGATCAAACATGTTTGATATGTTCGATTACAGATCCGGCTGTAAACTTAAATGTATGAAGACTGAGTGACTTCACCCCTCTGGTCCTGCAGGGGGCGCTGGAGTCCCGTCAATTCATCATAAAAAGTCTGTTATCATATTTGACTCATCTGCAGATATGAAACTTCACATTATTTTGGTTCATCAGCATCACAAAATATCAGGACCCTGAAAAGAGGCTGCAAGAAACTGGAGCTTTTGCTTTTATTTAACCAGGAAAGAAAACTCAGATTAAAAAGCTTTTCTCCAGAGAGTTCTGACCGAGACAGTTTCACACGAAAAAAACATCACTAGACGTTAAGACAAAAGAACACGAGGTAAAGCTCGTTTAACCAGAGATCTGTTCTGAGGATTCAACATTTCACTTCTCTCACTGGGAGGTTTTTATTCTACAGCTTCTCCAACATCAGGTCACTTCACACGTTCAGCTTCCTGCAGCTTCGATGAGTCACCGCTCGGCCTTCAATCAAACCTCAGCGTCAGTTTGAGTCTTCTAAAAGACGACGTGTGATCGCCTTCATGTAAACCAAAAGATTAGAAAAAAAACAGGACAAACACAAGCTGCTCTTTTTCTCAACTTTTTATTCAAAGTTTGGTCCAGTTACTCAGAGGGACACTCAATTTTGCCGCTGTTGATGTCATCGATGACATCATGAGGAGGACGACCGTCGATGGTGCAGCCGACAGACTGAGCGGTCCCCAGGATCTCTTTGATGGTTCCTGAACGAGAGAAAAAGACAGACGTCAGGATGAAACAGGGAGACGGTTTATTCAGGTCTTGATTTAAGAGGCGTCAACGTGGTCCAGGGTCGTCATTAGGGTTCGCCTTGGTCAGTGTTCCGGTCTTTTCGGCACAGAGATGTCCATGAGCGTGAGCAGCTCTGTTTCCTAAAGCCGGGTCGCTCTGAGCCTCCACTGGATTATACTCAGTCACAGAGACAGACAGGTATAGTGGCGGGAGGCTCGTTACACTTGAGAAAAGGCGTGCAAACAACGGCCGTCACATCGATATGATACCATGGCAACAGAAATCAAAGTCCTCGGCACGCACTTCATGACAGCTCGCTCTAGATTGCTGTGTCCTCGCATGCAGTGTGTGGAGGTAATGACGATGCGAGTGTTTGTCATTTATACCGCTGTAAAGGGCGTGGCCTTGTTTTTTGATTTTAAAATAGTTTTCAAAGTGCATCCTATACACCAGATCGTCAGGTAGCTCTAAATAAACGGACGAATCATGAGTTTTGTTTTCGTTGCGAGACTGGAGATGTTAGCGGTGGTCTGTCGGATATTCAGAGTCCAGGATTTTACCGCCACATCTGTCTGTAATATACAAGCAGGAAAGAGGAGAGGCGTGTAGCGCTGTCAGGATGTGCAAGCGAGTGAAGCACACAGATTACTGTTCCAGTCAACAGCCGTGAGCGAGTAGGTGCAACAACCCCACCTCAACGTTCGTGTGTTCGTCTGTTTACACCTCACCGCTCTGTAGGAGGAGGATGTGAGCATGCACGTGTTGTTACAAGTCACAGCGTCATCTACTGGCCTGGCTTGTGTATTACAGTGTTCATCTTATTGTGGAGCCACGTGCACGGCGGTGGTTAAACACAATTTTTTTTTCAAACTATCCAGTAGATTATATTCACGTCGCCAATGTGTTTGTGCAGTTAAGACAGTGAGGGAAATAAAACAGTGAATCTGTTTGAAAACTCACCGGAGAGTTCCCTGGCGATGGAGCGATGCCTCATGACACGAGCAACGCCCAGGATCTCGTCAAAGGTCACACTGCCGCTGTGCTTGACTGAAAAAAATAAAGACTGTAAGTGAATGCACTCTATTTTGACCTTTTTAAAAAAGTAGTTTTAACATGGCGGTGGTCACTCACTGTTCTTGACCTTCTTGCGGTCACGAGGAGGCTCCTTCAGAGCTTTGATGATCAGAGCGGACGCCGAGGGAACGACCTCGATCTGAAAACACAAAACAGGACATCAGGTCACCCTCCTGCCTACATAGAGAGAAGTTAGCAGCGAGGGGTTAACATGCGAGATCATCATACGCACCGCCGCCTGTCTGTTCTGGATGGTCAGCTTCACGGTGATCCTCAGGCCCTTCCAGTCCCCGGTGGCCTTTGCGATGTCATCACCAACTTTCTTGGGAGACTATTGAGGGAGAAAGTCGAGGTCATGAATCACATCAGCATCCCGATCTGAATTAAAGGAAGCAGTCTAAAGAGCCTACAGCTGAATGAAGACAGACTTTTGTACTAGAACACCTGTTCTCTATGACTCGTCTCTACACGTGTCCTTATCTGAATCTAAATCTGGATTTCTCCTTGGTCAGTGTTCCGGTCTTTACGGCACAGAGATGTCCATGAGCGTGAGCAGCTCTGTTTCCTAAAGCCGGGTCGCTCTGAGCCTCCACTGGATTATACTCAGTCACAGGGACAGACAGGTATAGTGGCGGGAGGCTTGTGTTTGGTTTTAATGACAGACGTACAAAAAAAACAACAACTCACCAGACCAAGAGGGCCGATCTTGGGGGCCAGAGCGGAGGTGGCGCCGACTTCTCCTCCTGTGCACCTCATGTACACTGAAAGACAAAGAGACAAACATCCCGTTAGTTCACACGTTGGACTCTCACACACCCACTGACAGCTGATCTCACACGCAGGATTATATACGACCGCTCAAACAGCCGACATCAACACCTTCTGCAGAAAGAGAACACTTCCCCTTCAGATGAGATTTAAAGCACACACAGTCTGTAAAGTCAATCGGTCCAGATGGAGGTCAGGGTTTCATTTTTACAGCTTCAGACAAGATTCAAAGCTGAACATTGTGTCAAATTAATCTTTAAACTACGGAGACAGACCGTCAATCTGAGGTCTGTGAGGCGACGTGTGATGTCCCGTCTATCGTTATGTTTCTCCATTTTAGGACAAAAATTTCACAATCAAATTCTCTCTGCATAGTAGCACCAAGTTTCCTGTTGGGTCAAAGCTCAGCCCGTCTGCCATCAATACACTCCCTTTATGTTTTACAGTGAACACCTGTGATTCTCCTCCAGACTACCTGAAGATCTCCTCCTCAGCTCACTGCGAGATGATTACACACTGTCTGCAAAAACCCCTGATCAATGTTGAACCCTGAAGACGCCTGACATTATTTCTGCTTTCTACTCAATCACAAGCCTCCATCTTGTTGGCGTGCAGGTTATAAACTGATGGATGTGTTTCTCAGGTATGGATGATAAACGTGCATCAGCAGAACGGACTAATATACAGATCTGGTTGTTCACACATGCGCCTTACAGCAGGAAGTGAGCACGAAGTTCAGATACAGTCAATAGCAAATGCAACGAGTTCACCAGAGTTTTGGGAACACCTGAATTCACAGAAACAAATCTCAGCAAATAAGCAGAATCCAGAATCATCACTTTGGAGTATGAAGCCACATTTTTTTGGTTAAAAATTAAGATTCATCAGAAATTCAGGGATTAAGAGACTACAGGGCTGCAGCAGAGCAGCTTCACTGGTAACTGTTGAGTTTCTTTTAAAACATGCTCCAACAGCTTTTTCTGTGAGAAGAGTAAAATCCTGGAACTCACTACCAGATCACTTTTAGCTTACTGCAAACTTCACCACTTCTAAGAGAACCACCAACTCCTGGTTAGTTCAGCAACAGACTTGTACTCATGTTAGCTGTTTGTATTAAAGCTAAATGTGTATCTTACTGTACTCAGTTTACGCCTTCCTTCTCATTTTTTATCTTTTAACACAAAAGGGAAAAGTGTTGCAAACTAGCCCGCTCTATAAACAATTTGAAACTTGCATTGGATTGCTGTTTACAAATGTCTATGAATATTGCATCTGTCCCTATCAAATAAACCAAAAATAAATGTCTATAAACGGACATCAAAGTAAGATTAATAATAACCAGGTAACAGTAAATAGTTTAAGCGTAATTAAATACAGTTTGAAGTGTTAAGAGACACAGAACTCGACTCTTTCACTCACCTAGCCTACATGCTAACACATGCTAACTCGTTTCCCTTGTATGTTAATGGGGAAGATGCATTAGCCGCTTGTTAGCACACTTCCCCCACGTGGAGGTCAGCCCAGATACCTGAATTACTCAACCACACATGATGACATCGATTGATCAAATCCCACCTGATTAAAACATTACATCATGCAGAGATTAAATTAAAAAAGCAGATTAAAATCGTTTTTCTCCGTCGCGGCTCGTGCCCCGTCTTTACCGTGTTCCGCTCACGGGCCGCCGCCTCCATGATGGCTGCGAACAATGGCGTCTGCGTTCTACTTTTTAGCCACTTTTCAGTGAAAACGTACCAACTTTAATCTCGTTGGGGTCGAATTTGGGAGGCATGATGCTGCTGTGGAGGTTGAGCTCAGTTCAGCTTGGTTGGTGAGGGTGTCGGATGAACCCGGAGTCGGGACGACCGATTACTGTTGCACCTTCACCGCTAAAGGGGAGAAAGAAAGACCGAGTTCAGGCCGCGGAGGAATTTATAGCCCCGCAAGTATCGCGAGAGCTTTGCATGCCAGTTCTCGTGACGTAATCTCGGTCGTCAAACTGTTTTTCAGCTCCGATATTTTTAAATACATTTTATCGTTTTTAATAAACATTTATTTAAAAGTTAAATATTACCGACATGAAAAAATAAAAACAAATAATCAAATATCACCGGGTTGTATTTCTATCTTCAAAGGTTTTTAATATAAACAACAACATTCTTCTTTACTTTTATCACAAGTATTCTGTTTAAACATCAGTCTGTCACTCATGGTCATAGAGACAGTTTTCTAGAAAACATTCAGATTTTTCACTTGGAAACTAGACTAGTTTGAAATCTGCTTTCCCATACATCCTCTTCAGGGCTGTTATCTACGGAAGCCCTGAAGGGACATGCATCAATACATCTCATTTACTTCCATTTCCCCGTCATGATGAGTCATTTATGGATGTTTTTTGACACCTCGGTTCATTTATCTTACTCCAAAAGAACAAAACAAATAAAGAAATAGTCGTAACTTACATTATTAGTGTGGTCAATGGCAGTTTGGTCTAGATTCAGATTCAGACAACTGTATTTATCCAAGAAGGGCAATTCAGTTTCACAGCCTATGAGTCATTGAAAGAAACCAAGACAACATAAAGGGAACGAACAGAGTCACAGCAGCATTCAGACAGTTACATTCACATGTCAGTAAAAACAAATCAACAGACGAACAGGTCGTTAAATGAGAAGCCAGCGCTAGCAAATCTAGAATTTCATAAATACAACAGCAGGAATGTGTCTTAGATATATAAAATGAATGGACCTTACAGGTTACCCCAGCATACAGTAACAGTCCATACAGTAAGTCAATTAGAATTGTTCAGCATTCAACAGCCTGATAGCTGAAGGAATAAAAGAGTTAGAGTATCTGTTGGTTCTCCTTGGAGGGGCCAGAGGGCATTAAAGAAAAGACAGATGAGAGAGTGTGTCCCGGTTGATTTATGATCCCTTTGGCTTTCTGGACCACACGCTCCTTCCACAGGGAGCTCAAGTCTTTCAGCTGGACTCCAATAATCTTTGAGCAGACGAGATAAATTACTCCACTATGAAATAAAGAGAGAAAAATACGTCATAATGGGGAAACAAAGTGAGATACCACGAGAGAATGAGATGAATTCATCTGATAAAAAGGGGAATATGAGTAACTTATGTCATTATCTCCAGATAATACAGCTCGAGATACATTACTCTGTTATTATGGGACAATCAGCCTTGTTATCTTAAGATAACGAGAGAAATGACTCCAGTGTCCATCCATCTTCTTCCGCTTATCCGAGGTCGGGTCGCGGTGGCAGGCCTATACAAGCGCAGTAAATTAACCCAGACTTCCCTCTCCCCAGCAGCGTTTTCCAGCTCCTTCTGGGGATTCTGAGGCGTCCCAGGCCAGACGGGATATATAATCCCTCCAGCGAACTCTGGGTCAACCCCGGGGTCTCCTCCCAGTTGGGCGTGCCCGGAAAACCTCCAAAGGGAAGCGCCCAGGAGGCATCCTGATCAGATGCCCGATCCATCTCAACTGGCTCCTCAATGTGAAGGAGCAGCGACTCTACTCAGAGCTCCCCCGAATGTCTGAGCTCCTCACCCTCTCTCTAAGGCTGAGCCCAGACACCCTCCTGAGGAAACTCATTTCAGCTGCTAGTATCTGCAATCTTATTCTTTCAGTCACTACCCGAAGCTCATGACCACAGGTGAGGGTTGGAACGAGGATCGAGCGGTAAATTACTTTGTAGAATTTGAAAATAAGTACTGTTACATCGAGATAAAAAGCCTTACTGCTGCACAGCCTCTATGATGTATGCTGGTCTTTAATGTCCAAAGTTCAAGAAATTAAATGCAGCATAACTATAACTTCTGTTTAAGCTCCAGCTACGAGTCTCCAGACGCCCATCCTCAAACTCTCTTTCTGAAACATGGAAATGAAGATGATGATGCAGGATGTGATATTTGGAGGGAACTTGTGTGTGTTTGATGGACCTTTGGAGGCTGACATTTTAGTGCATGATGAAAAGTTATTTTCTGAAGCGGTTCATGAACTCAGAGGAGGCCAGAGAGCTGCATGTGGGTGCTGAGTGGATGAACATCCTCCATGCAGGATAATGGGCCTGAAGCCGGCTGAGTGGCTGCTGAATATAACAGTATTATGTCAGTATGATGGAGTGTGTGTGCTCCCGCAGGTGTTTGCATGTCGGTTGTATCATCGGGGCTGTTGAGGTGGTCTGAGTTTTCCTGTTTGATTCCTGCAGGACTTTTTGACTGCGAGCTGCTGGACGGGAATAGAAACAGAACACAAGAGGGAGTAAGTGGGTGAGCGGCAGAGTTCAGCTCTGTTTAATATGCATCATGAAAATCTGCGAGCAGAGTCACACATTCACAGCTCATATTATCAAAGGAGAGATTTATCTGTTTTCACAAAGTCCAGCACAGTTAGAGGAAATGTCACATCTGAATAATCTTCGGATGGATTCGTTTGCAGCTCCCATGCTGCACAGAAAGCTTTAAATTGTCTCTTTTATGTTGAAACTGATAAGAATGTTTTTAAGTGCTTCTAAAGAACAAGAGAGATCGCTTTTATTTCTGTTTACACTCTCATACACATCTTATCTCTCTCTCTCTTCTTACTTCATCTTACTTCTTGGACTAAAAGCATTTTCAGCTGCTCAGTTGTCTTACAGAGACAGCCCCTCGTTGCACACTTTATCTTGACAAATAATATATCAGCAAGATTTCAGCTTAAAGTTTGCACATACTCACTTCAGACACAGCTGCACATGCAACATAAATGCTGTTGTACAGCTGTAGGTAAGGCCGCCCATAAGGGGAGAAAAAGGGGAAAGCTTCCCGGCGCCCAGGCACATGCAGGGCACATTCAGGTTAGGTAAAATATGGTCATCCTAAATCCCCTCTTTTTAAATTGGTATGAACCCTCTTTTTTAAGTGACATCAAAGTTGGTGATGAGCCCTTTGAACTCCACTGTTAGGCCAGTAACGTCGGGCTGGGTATAGCTTTTACGCCAGGACCTGCAGGAAGTCAGGATGCCAGAAAGAAAGGAGGTTAAGGCATCCATCCATCCATCCATCCATTCATCCATCCATCCATCCATCCATCCAACCATCCATCCATCCATCCATCCTTGTTCCATCCATCCGTCCGTCTGTCCATCTATTCATCCATCCATCCATCCAACCATCCATCCATCCATCCATCCAACCATTCATCCATCCATCCATCCAACCATTCATCTATTCATCCATCCATCCATCCATCCATCCAACCATCCATCCATCCATCCAACCATTCATCCATCCATCCAACCATTCATCCATCCATCCAACCATTCATCCATCCATCCAACCATTCATCTATTCATCCATCCATCCATCCATCCATCCTTGTTCCATCCATCCGTCCGTCCGTCCATCGTTCCATCCAACCATCCATCCAACCATCCATCCACCCGTCCGTCCATCCATCATTTGTAAGTCGACGTGTCGTCTGAAAGAGTCTGTTGAATAATGAAAGTAATTTGTGTCTGCAGCTGAATATTCCTGTTTCCTACAGTCGTATAAATAATCTCATCAGACATCAGTAATCGTCTCCTCTCTGTGTTTGTTTGTGACCCGGTTTGTTTGAACATGTTAACCAGATCAGCACTGAAATGTCACGTTACACCGACATGAGGCACAAAGGAGTCCAGTTTCATCGCTGCAGAGGAGAAGGACGCCTGTGATGCAATTACATTTCCATCCTGCTGTTTTTTTCTCTCTGTGTGAGGGCTTATATTACCATCTTTGTGAGGACATATTCAGTTTTAACCCGATAAAGCCGAGTTAATCATGTTTGATACATAATTCTCTGAGACCTCTGCGTCCTCAGTGTGATTATTTTACTACTAAAAAACCAGAGGGCAAAAAGCTGCTCCATAGGACCGTATGATACATGCAAACATGGAGGAAGTCAATGAGATGAATTACTCTGTAATAATGAGACAACCAGCTCTGTTATCTCGAGATAATGAAATCAATAAATCTGCTGTAACGGTAAAATAAGCTTCGTTTTCCCAAGATAACATACAGCTCTGTAATCCTGGGGCTGTAAACATGTTTCTGTTTCTACTTCTGCTGAAAGTTGGACATTTTAACATGGGGCTCTATGGGGACTGACTCACTGCAGGAGACAGACTCTAGTGGACACTGGAGGAACTGCAGCTGTAAAGATGGATATTTTAACATGGGGCTCTATGGGGACTGACTCACTGCAGGAGACAGACTCTAGTGGACACTGGAGGAACTGCAGCTGTAAAGTTGGACATTTTAACATGGGGCTCTATGGGGACTGACTCACTGCAGGAGACAGACTCTAGTGGACACTGGAGGAACTGCAGTTTGTCTGCACTTCAGGGATGTAGGTTCATGTTTCATGTGGAGAGGTTAAGGATTTGACCTCTATTAGATAATAGTTTTTACATGGAATGAGTGACCTCACAAGTATATGAGACAAATGGGTTTATATGTGTGTGTGTGTGTGTGTGTGTGTGTGTGTGTGTGTGTGTGTGTGTGTGTGTGTGTGTGTGTGTGTTTGTGAGGAAACGAGAAGAATAAAGTGTAAAGGGTAAGAGCCAGCTGTGATTTCTGCATAAACAAACTGAGAGCCTGAAGCAGAAGCAGCAAGCCAACACACATGCACACACACACACACGCACACACACAAGCACACGCACACACACACACGCACGCACACACACACACACACACACACACCCACACGCACATGCACACACACACACACACACACACCCACACGCACATGCACACACACACACACACACACACCCACACGCACATGCACACACACACAGCTCATTTGTTAAACTCTGAGGACTGATTCGATTTCAGCAGAGTTCTTTTCTCCGTCTCTTCGTCCTTTGTGACCTTTTCCTTCTGTTTTCCAATCAGCAGCTCTTCTTCTTCTTCTCTTCCTTTTCTTCTTCTTCTCTTCTTCCTCTTCTTCTTCTTCAGTCTCATTTCTGTGCTGTACAATTTCCTCTATTGATTTTTCCTCAAGTCTGCTGTATTCAGGAGGGAGTCGAGACTAAATATGCAGCTTGTCCAGTTTAACTGAATTAAAAAGAGGGGAAGAAATTGTCTTCGGATTCCTGCCGCTCATCCGTGACGATGCACGAACAAGCTCATCGATCATTAGAGACCCAGAGGAGCGTCTTCACGGCAGGTTTTAAAGGATGAGATTGACGAGGAAACTTTAGTCTTCACTTCATTCGGAGCACTATCTAGTTTTAATTAAAGCCACTTTATATCTGTTTCTGAAAAATTAGAGAACAAGAGATTAGGCCTTCAGAAGCAGCGAGGAACACAGAGACTGAAATATAAAAACAACTACAAGTTAGTGAAGACAACTCTGACGTCATATCAGGATCTATTCTTATAAAGTGTGAATATGGCCGTGCACAGTCGTTTGGTTTGATCGAACTTTTGTCTGTCGAGTGCTCAGAGGAAGAAATGCTGTTTTGTTATATTTAATTCACTTCAATGGTGAGAGTTATTTAGGAGGTCGTGCTCTCATGGCTGAGAATTGAGCTGAAGCCATGAGCTGACTAGCTTAACTTAGCTTAGCATCTGGTCTAACCTATGGTGCATTCCATTTGATCTCAGAAGGTGATCCCCTGAAGGTGGAATTCTGACTTGGAAACCTTAAGTAGTCCAAGATGAAATCCAACATGGCTGCTACGTGATTCTGATTTTTAAACATCTTAAAGACAGAATGTGCGACTTTTTGATCCAGTAGATGTCACCGTTGAGCACCAGCATGAAACCAAAACAAACTGCTGTTTGGCCACACCTCCTCCATACTGAAGCCTCCGCTCTCCTCCAGAGACACCTCCAACCCCTCTCCCCTTGCGTTCGCATGAAGGAGTTTTGCGCAAGCGGCGGACAAACTAGTCCTTTGCTCGAGCTGCAATCACCTGTGTCCTGCATTCTTGTGTTAGCAAGAATGAGCGTGATCTAAAAACTCTTACGTGACATCCAAATAATCAGTGAGTATGTTCTTCTTCTTCTCTCTAGTCCTTGACTAAAACAGCTTTTATACACAAGGGGAGGAGCGGGCCGTCCCGTCCATGTAAACACGGCTCTGACAACAACACAGCCAGCGGGACTCGAGCTTCTCACTCATTGTAGACAGTCATGACTCAGAGAGACATTTACACAGGAGAGACTGGATTTCTGATATACAGTATTTATGTGTCTAATGTTGCACACATTCTTCCTTTAAACTTTAAAGCACTTTGAACAGGCAGACTGTGTGTCTTTGTTTACAGCAGGATGCTCTCTGGTTAAGACTTGGTCCTTCCAGGATCTCACTGTGTGTAAGGTGAGAGGGCCGTTCATCAATACCTGTAAGGAGACACCTGGCCTACATAATCCGATTCCTTTCTGAGGGTTTCCTCCATCGACGCTCTGCCGACTTCCTCTCTCTTCATCCTATTAGGAGAAACAGGAGACGGCCAGAGCGGCACAAACAAAGCCTGAATGCTAAATGAAGCAGAGCTCACGTCAACATGTCGCACTAATGAAATAACAGCTCTGCAGCGTCTCAGAGCAACCTGATGAGACTGGGATTTGAGGCCGGGGTTAATTAACAAGTGTTTGTGCTGAATCAGGGGTGACTTATCAGTTGCCCCGCTGCACGGCTCCCCTGGAGACTCTGCACAAATTGAGAGAGACAAGCAATTCCCCGGGAGTTTGGTTTAATTTCAGCGGTGAAAGATTCCACTGAACCATGTTAACCCTGAGCAGCGGCTGCAGACCAAGACACAAAAGCTCTGAACGGCAGCAGCTGGAAGTCATCCTCGTCGTCCAGCTGCTTTAAACTTTGTCAAATAGACATAGTCACAATAGACTTCCTGCGCCGACGCGAGTGGCCGCATATCCAGTAGCTCCGTCTTTTGAATTTCCCTCGGGATCAATAAAGTATCTATCTATCTATCTATCTATCTATCTATCTATCTATCTATCTATCTATCTATCTATCTATCTATCTATCTATCTATCTATCTATCTATCTATCTATCTATCTATCTATCTATCTATCTATCTATCTATCTATCTATCTATCTATCTATCTATCTATCTATCTATCTATCTATCAACGAGTAAAGAGAGAGAATATCAATAAAGATCGAGGGTAATATCAATCAAAGTGTAGAAATTATGGAAGCTACGCAGGCCCTGAAGGAAAACTGAAAAAAAACCCTTTAATGAAAAAACACAAAACAAATTCTTAAAATGTGGAAACATCTCGCAGAAACATAAAAACGCAGAAACGTAGAAACATATCTTAAATGTTCCTGAGTTAGGTTTTTACGTTTCATCAATTTTTCTGCATTTCACAAAATACTTTTACGTTCCGTCAAATGTTTTTGCTTTACACAAAATGTTTTTGCTGGTGCAGTGGTGGCCTAGTGGTTAGTTTGCGCGTCCCATGTACATAGTCCATAGTCCTCGAGGCGGGCTGCCCGGGTTTGGGTCTGGCCTGTTGCTCCTTCACCCACTCTCACTCTCTCTCTCTCTCTCTATCCACTGTCCTGTCTCTACATAAAGGCACGAAAAGCTCCAAAATAAAAAAGTGAGAGGACACAGGTGTGAGGACACGGGTGAGAGTGCACAGGTGAGAGGACATGGGTGAGAGGACATGGGTGAGAGTGCACAGGTGAGGGGACACAGGTGAGAGGACATGGGTGAGAGGAAACAGGTGAGAGTGCACAGGTGAGGGGACACAGGTGAGAGGACATGGGTGAGAGTGCACAGGTGAGGGGACACAGGTGAGAGGACACAGGTGAGAGGACATGGGTGAGAGGACATGGGTGAGAGTGCACAGGTGAGGGGACACAGGTGAGAGGACATGGGTGAGAGTGCACAGGTGAGGGGACACAGGTGAGAGGACACAGGTTAGAGGCTAAAAATTCCTTAGACAATATTAACCCTCTGTTAACACACGCTAAGCTACCTCCCTTTAATTGTGAAAAAGAGATTCCCTTTAATTCTCTGTTTAATCTTTATTATGATGTTGAGTTCACACGTCAGGTCAGAGTGTGGGAATCCCCAGTTCTGATCCGGTTATTGTGGACAGTCTTGATTAAATCCTCTCAGTGCGACTCCCAGCGTGCTCCTGCTGGCTGGTCGTATCCCAGCATGCTCTCTGGTTTCCCCGCCTGCTGCTGGATTATCATGTAATCCCTGATATTCATCAACCCGCGAGGTCAAAGGTCATTTTATTAAGAATGTCGACATCAGAGTGATCCGACGAAGATGAACAGGACGCACTGGAGTGTTTGAGCTCAGATCAACATGATGAAGAGTGGGGTCGTCTTCCTTCTCTGACCTTTGACCTCAGGATGTCATTTACTCACCTGACAACAAGCTGACAGGTGAGCAGGGTAGGGCAGTGGAAAATGAATTAATTTCTGATAATTCATCTTTTTTTATTGAGAGATAAAAAAGAAAAGTGAGGTTCATCTTGTGCTCAGATAGGTTTTATAGAAACAGTTTTTAGTGTGTTATCCTTTTTTTCCAAGATTAGTGAACTTTGTTCAAGTTTATTTAAGCATGGACTCCATCTTGGATCAACAGCACTGTTATGTACATCAGTAAGTGAACACATCACAGTTTAAAACTTTGCTACCGTTTAAAAATGTCAGTAAGTGAACGCATCACCGTTAAAGCTCTCTGGTGTGGCCGAGGTTAGAGCAGAGGCTCAGTCCTTTCCTCTCTTTGTCCTCCATCCCAAAGAACTTCAGTGTGTCGGACAGTAAGTGAACGCATCGCAGTTCAATCAACATACAGACAGAAACACAAGTCAACGCATCACTGTTTAAAGCACCTCTTGACTTTGTTTTGTGGACCCGTGCTCACGGAGGTTGTTATAAAAACGTCGTCTGAACACAGAACTCAAACAAAAAAACTATTTCCGATTTCAGAGGATTGTTTTCGTATAAACGTGGCTGAAGAGTGAATGCTAAATGGACCCGAACAATCTGTGTGTGTGTGTGTGTGTGTTGCACTCTGTGTGTGTGTGTGTGTGTGTGTGTGTGTGTGTGTTTGTGTGTGTGTGTTTGTGTTTGTGTGTGTGAGTGTGTGCTGCAGAATACAAACAGGAAATAAATCCTGATTCACAAACGTTTATCTGACAGAGGTCACATTAAGTCACCGACACAGACGCTCATGTATCCTTTATTAGATCTGCACCAACACACCTGCTTCTGTTTGTTTGTGTGTGTGTGTGTGTGTGTGTGTGTGTGTGTCCTTCTTAATAATCCTCTGTATCTGCCTGCACAAACTTTGTCAATCAGGCTTTAAACAAAAGATTTTTTCCAGTGAAGTCCCGTTTACATTATCTCCAACAAGCTGCTGTGCACTGTAAATCTGTCTCTGTTCCTTCTACTCCTTACAGAGTGAAGTGTTTGTGTTGTCTGCAGATCGCCAGAGACTGTTTATCATGGCAGCGCTGAAGCACTTCACAAAACCTACATTTGCGTTCTGTGAAATGTTTTTGCAGTTTACCTTCAGGGCCACCGTAAACCTCATTTTACCTAAAGTTTGAACCTGAAGATTTTAAATTTAAGGGTCCCACTTTATGTACAATACCCTTCACCATGTTTCTCTAACACTAATATGTGTCTCTAGTCTGTCTACAAACCCCCCAATGATGAGTAAAGTCCATCCTCTCCGTCTTTTGCCTGCTCCACTTTTCAGAAAATGTGTGCTCAAACAGGCCGTTTGGAGATTTTCCCTTCATGACATCACAAAGGGCAGTAACCCCTCCCC
Source organism: Tautogolabrus adspersus (assembly GCA_020745685.1). Taxonomy (NCBI): domain Eukaryota; kingdom Metazoa; phylum Chordata; class Actinopteri; order Labriformes; family Labridae; genus Tautogolabrus; species Tautogolabrus adspersus. Next base: position 35,286,401 of record CM036535.1, on the reverse strand, counting down.
CAGGTGGGTGACACTCCCACAGCTAGGTGTTTGTTCTGCCCTCTGAGTCTGCCTTCTCACCGTAAACAATAGGACATGGAGCGAGAAAGCCCGAGCCACCCAAGCCCTTCCAGAGAGGGGCGTGGTCAGACACAGCTCATTTACATTTAAAGCTACAGACACAGAAACAGCCTGTTCTGAGCAGGGCTGAAATAGAGGGGTTTATAGGCATGATCAAATACACGATCAGAGTGGATTTAGAACAAGACACTTCACACACATGTTTAGAGGAGCTCTGAGACTTATTTACACTGAAGAGGAGGAGGATATGTGACCTTTAATACAAGTTTGTAAAGTGTCTATCTTTTGAAGAGCGGGTTAAATCAGTGAAGAGACTCAGGCTTGGAGTACAGACGGAGCTGAGTTCGCCCTGTAGCTAGCTCTAGCTTCAGGTGAACCGGGGACACTCTGACAGAACGCCCCGCTCAGCTGTCTCATCTCAGTTGTCAACTGAGACAGGCCTGAGCCTAACCCGAGGCCTGGAGCACTTCTGTTTAAACTCCAATTTGCAGTGTTTTCTCAATCCTGCAGTTCCTCGAGTGTCCACTAGAGGCTGGCTGCAGTAACACAGGAAGTCACATACACACCCATTCAAAAAAGCCTGTTTTAACAGCAGAAATAAACATGCTTAAAATCAGATTCAAAATCAGGAAGGATTTTAACACTCCTGCAGTCTGAGCCGGGCTTAAGAGGAGTACGCTTCAGGACACTGGTGATGAACGCTGGTCAGAGGGGCCCCTTATCAATTTTTGCCCGGGGCCCCAACAGTCTGTAGAATCGCGACTGACTGGGCATCAAATTGGGATGAGCTTTTATTTGAAGTTTTACGGTAACTTAGAACTTAAATGACGTAAATACTCCTTCCACATATTTTAAAATCAAATAACCATTGTTCCCATGTGATCTTAAATGATTGCACACTGACCATAATGATCATGAAGAGCATTGAGGCTCCTACATTCATATATAAGGTGGTATATATGACTTCTTCACTCACGTCCTCTGATGACGTATTTAATATAATAATAATAATAATGCTGCTACCTCACCTCCGATATGTGACAGATTATTGAAACTAAATCCCGAGTGGAGCTGTCTGTGTTTTTACAGTGTTGGAGAGTGTTGATGGAAAGGGAGGGGAGGGAGGAGGGTGGAAAGAGGAGGAGTAGGATGAAGAGGATGAGGAGGAGGAGGAGGAGGGAGAACGGTCCTGCTGTCTGACACAGTTGAGGAGACATCACAGGAGCTCCGTGGTGAAATCCTCGCGTTTCTTCTTCTTCTCTGCTCTCCAGCGGAGCTTCGAGCTGCGTGTCGGACAGAAACCTCCTCCTCCTCCTCCTCCTCCTCTTCACACACTGAAGGAGTTTCACTCCGGAGCTCGGAGGCTCCGCGTGCACAGCGCGGGATGCTGCACGGACACACCGCGCGAGCCTGCAAACTTCAGAGCGGATCTATAAACTATCTCCATCATCATCATCATCATCGTCGTCACCATCATCATAACTAACCTCTGTGGGGCTGATCGATGAACCAATCAGATCCGTTAAACACGGATGGATTAACGCACGAGGAGCGGCGTCTTTACGAGAAGATCAGAGAGCTGAGGCCGCCCGCGTGCGCCCTCTGAGGTCAGTCTGTGATTCAGTCTTTAGTCTGAAACTTTTACTTCTACACTGGAAACTAAGCAGACAGGCCCAGACTCCAGCTTCACCACGATACTGGTAGATATGATATATCAATACCTGTTTCGATACCACGGCAACCAAAAACAGAAGAAGAAGAAGAAGGTTTATTTATAGAGCTCATTTCATAGAAAGCATCACAACCTGCTTCACAGGAGCAAATACAGGTATAACACACAAACAAGCACACGCAGTTACAGTGCACAGTGGTTCTATTAAAACACACACAGTAGCTTAACCTGCTGAAGAACAATAACAGACTCGCAGGTTGATCAAACTGATGAAATACAGCAGCAAAAAGAAATGTTTGAAGTCTCTTTTTTAAAAGAGTTAAGTGTCAGGGCGTCTCTGATTATGTTGGTATAGGTCACTCCACCTTTTCCACGTATTTGAGGCGTAGAAGCTCAAAGCAGCTCCTCCTGCCTTCGATCACCTATGTGGGACAACGAGCTGAAGATCTAAAAGGTTTCTTGTGGGCTCGTATAGTGCAAGCAGTTATTTTATGAGCCAAAATGACCACAGCTAGGAGATTAAAGCCAATCCGGTCTGGAATTTGACTGTGAGGAGACGGCTGAGCGGGGCGTTCTGTCAGAGCGGCCCCATAACACCTGGAGTTAGAGTTAGCTGCAGGACGAGCTGAGCTCCACCTGACATATCCCTCTGTACTCCAAGCCTGAGTCTTTCCACTGATTTAACCCGCTCTTCAAAAGACAAACTTTACTTAAAGGTCACATATCCTAATCTTCATCAACCAGTGTAAATAAGTCTCAGAGCTCCATAAACATGTGTGTGAAGTGTCTTGTTCTAAATCCACTCTGATCCTGTATTTGATCATGCCTATAAACCCCTCTATTTCAGCCCTGCTCAGAACAGGCTGTTTCTGTGTCTGTAGCTTTAAATGCTAATGAGCTGTGTCTGACCACGCCCCTCTCTGGAAGGGCTTGGGTGTCTTGGGCTTTCTCACTCCATGCCCTATTGTTTACAGTGAGAAGGCAGACTTACGGCCAACTTCCACCAGATGCTAGTTCGGTCCGTCTCCGCTGATAGGTTTCACTTTATTCAATGTGTGTGCTTCCACTGGGTCCACTGCGCTGCGTCTCAGCTCCGTCTCAGCTCCGGCAGTCCGGAGCCCTCCGGAGCAGATACGCATGGCTTCTATTTTTGCCAGATGCCGGAGCACGGCGCATCAATTTAGCACAGAAAAGAACAAGCGGGACGAGAAGTCAGACACCGATACAACATTAAAACATCCGGTTTATTTTCAGAATAAAACACTCCGTTTTGACGGTTTAGAAAAATGACTGTATGTGTGTTTATGTGTTTATAAGATTTAAATAGAGTTTTAAACCACTTGCATCGTATTATCTCGTGCTGTCACGAGTGAATCTGTAGAATTACCACGGGAATTTCATTGTCTCTGCACTCCAGCTGACCGGCTGTGCTCTCTGTGCTGGGGAGAACGCAGCCGGGGGGTGTTGACGGACGAGGGTGCACGGAGCCATCACGCACCGGAGTGGACATGCAATGCACATGGATCTGGTGGAGTTCGGGGTAAGAGGGCAGAACAAACACCTAGCTATGGGAGTGTCACCCACCTGGGGGAGGGGTTACTGCCCTTTGTGATGTCATGAAGGGAAAATCTCCAAACGGCCTGTTTGAGCATCCTTCTGCTTTTTGGGGGGATTTGCAAACCAACTACGTGCATACTGCCACCTGCTGTATCGGACTGTGTACATCGAAGTGAAAATTAAACCTGTTGGTTACCACGGCAACACATATAGAAGTCCTAGACGGAGATCTGCACATTCTGATTAATAATATAAACATCAACAAATAATGAATGAAACATGAGGTCACAGTCAGACTGAGATGAGCGTTGTTGTTTTCGATCCCCGGGGAGAAACTCACGAGCTGCTGCAGGAAACGACTTCATTAAAATGATCCCATCTTTACAGGATGCATCTTTAAAGTTAATGCATTTACTCTAATAATAACACACAACAACAACAACTAAAGAATAACACATGATATATATAGGTCAGAGTAAAGTCTGTGTTATTGATCCCCTGGGAGGAATGTACGAGCTAACACATCGCTACACGAGGAGATATTGAAGTGATCGTAATCTCTGGCTCTCTGCGTCATTAAAGCTGCTTCTTGTGCTTATAAATAAAGTTCATGTTTCAGCTGGAACAGAGTACACCTGTCCTTCAGTCACTTCTTTATTCTGCTGATTTCCACGTCAGCCCGTCCTCATGGAGAATGGCGTCTCTCTCGTGTCCACAGAGCGCCCCGCTCGCCTGTTTTCAGCACTATGTAACTTTGTCAGCGGGCCGAGGTCATCTGGTGAGAAGTGCGTACGTCTTTACGGCGCTAGTTCACACAGCAGCCTTCAGATACAAAGCAGCCAGTTAGCCCATCTCTGTAATGTTTGATACGAGCTAAGAGGAAGAGGACGGAGACGGATGAAGCTAAGAAGGGAGAGAGAGAGAGAGTGAGCGAGAAACAGTTCACAACCCTGCAGATATTATTCAGAACAGATCGAGACGTAACGTTAGCCTGCATCGTTATCTGTGTCATCGTTGTCTCGTGTTTAGCAGCTTTATCGGCTACAGTCGTCATGGTAACAGATGAATATACAAACACATACCCCACATGCTAACAGTTAGCTAACAACGAGCTGTAGATGCTTACGGAGTAAGATTTGATCATTATATATATTATATTCCTGAACCTTGACAGTCGAGGCGGTTCTTTAACTTCTCATGACAAAGACGGTGAGTGAGTTTGAAATATTTTCAGTTGACCGTCATCGTCATTGTTATCGTCATCATCATCTTTTGGACCTTTTGTTTATTAAATCTACAAACGTATCTGGACTTTTTACACGAACGAGTCAGAGGTACAAACCCACTTAGTCTCTGTGCGGCACTTTACAATCTTAAGCCGCCACAATAATGCTATTACTTGTTTTGAAGTCACTGCATGGTCAAGCCCCCTGTTATTTATCAGAACTTTTAACCCCTTACACCCCGACACGATCACTCGGGTCCTCTGAGCAGTCTCTCCTTGTCGTCCCTCGAGCTCAACGAAAACTCAGTTGCGACCGCCTCTTCTCAGGTGCAGGCCCCTCGTCTGTGGAATCAATTGCCTCCCCCCATCAGAGACGCTAACTCATTAAATTCATTCAAAGCACAACTCAAAACTCACCTTTTCCCCTGGCCATTGAAATAAGTTAAAACAAAATGCAATATTTGATTTACGCCTTGTCTGTGCATCACTTTGGTCAGCTGAGGCGGTTTTAAACGTGCTTTTAAAATAAACTGGACCTTACTTTGTGTGTTATGACGGTGCAGTTGCACTCAGAGACCTTCAGTGGGCGCCAACGTGCACAAAACTGACTTCCTACATGTTATTGCTTTAGAGTAGAAGAAGTGAGGCAGCAGCATGACCTCCGTCTGTTTGAGAAGAATCATTTATCATCAGGAGTGTAAATGAGTTAACTGAGCAGGGCTCATTGTTTTCACTTCACTGCTCCGACTTTAATATTTAACTGTGTCAAATATTTAATAAACTGTTTTATGATCCCTGACCTATAAAACTACTGGAAATAAACCGTGAAGTCGAGGTGTTTGAACTGAATGTTTGGTTTATTTTTATCTTTTGGGTCAGTGGATGAAAAGCGTTCTGCTGGCTGGTCTGTCCCCCCTGAGTAAACCGTTTAAATTTATCACCATGACACCAACACTGGGTCAGACGGCCCGATGGGGTTAAATAAAGTCTTACACTGACCTGCTGGGTTTGTGACCATCTGTCAGATTAAGGTTGTAGATTTGAAGTGCAGCGACAACTTTAAAATATAAAAAAGATATCAAACAGCACGCACATCCGAATCGATGAGTCCTGGTTGCTGGACAGAAAATGTAGACAAATGCAACAGGAAGACGAACACCAGAAGCTGCTCCAGTTCACTTCTAATGAAATTGACCACCACATGTGACGTGTCGGGCGCTAGCTGTTCATCAGACATAATTTATTATTGTCTGATAAATATCTAGGACCCGACACGACACGATATGACACGACAGACACAATAAGATACAATAATACGGCACGATTACAATACGACACAACAAGATAACATACGATAAGATACGACAGGATACGACACATCATGTTACGATAACATACGATAAGCTACGACAGGATACGACACATCATGTTACGATACTCTTTATTATCCGATTAGAGAAATGTGTCTCTAACTTCAAGTTGCAAAATGAGTTTCATCTTTTGAATAACTTCTACATTTCAGTCTGGATAAATTCTTCTCAAATAAATTCTGTTTTGTTGCTTTGCAAGAATCCGATCTTGGGAAATGTCTGTTTTTAACCACCAAAGATTGCAAAAAGATGGCAACTCAAACATTGCTGATGTATTTGTGCAATTTAGACGGCGTGCAGGAGGTTTACCGTAATTTCCGATGTATCCTTCCTCGTCTACGCACCTGCTTTATGGAATAGATGTCGTTTTTTCGGTTCGGCACTATTTGATGCCATAGACCATAAAATAACTCTTTAAAACACGTGGTATTGAAAAATATCACAGTCTTGAACATTTTGACGACCTTAATTGACAGAGTAAAAATAAGTAATCTTGTCAAAAAAACACATAACATCTTGTGATATGAAGTGGAGTAGATTGTTTTTTCTTTTTGTCTCAGTCTGATTCAGGTGGATGACGTTATTCTGCTCAAAGTATTATGAATTACATAACGTCTGAGCTGTAAATCCCAGCTTCCCCTCAGAAGAGATCAAACTTAAGAGGATATTTAGTGTCGTAAAGCTGCTTTAAAGGAGCAATATGTAACTCTCACACCTAGTGTTTAAAATGGGTACTGAAGTCCAAATTCAAAACATCCCCCCCCCTCCTCTCTAGAGTAGATGTTCACGCAGGTCACCATGTGGTGGACACTGAAGCTTCAGTGTTTATCCAGCTCTGCATCGGTCTGTAAACCTTTCTGCGTTCTAACCTCTCTCCATTTTTCAAAAGCATCTCCAATATTGATCCTAGTTTGAGCACGTTTCTGCTCGTGGAGCTTATTAGAAACATGCAGAGGCTTTTTAGGTCGGGTACAATCACTTCTATCTGAACCAGTTCTCTTGCCCGCTTCCATCGCTGCAACACCTGTTGCTTTGACCTGATAACTGGCAAACCGAGGGGCGTCCAAAACGGCCGTGTGGGGGTGTAGTAAGATCTCTTTATCGTTTCAATCACTACAGATCTTACTGATTGATGCTTTAAGTGCACTCAGTTTAGCTAAACTGTTAAAGAATGATCTTTACAAACCCCCATCTCCTCCTAAAATCAGTGTAACCAAAGCTCCAGAATCTTTTGCAGGATGTTTTTTAAGCTTTGAAGGAGACGTGTTCACACTGAGGTAACACGTTTTCTGGACAGAGAGGTGGCTTTTCCTTCTCTGAATAAAATCAATCAATCAAAACACAAATCAAACCTTTCTGCAGGTGTTAGATGCCAGCAGAGGAGAGAGAAAAAGTGTTATATGGAAATGAATCTGCCCTTTAAGCTCGCAGTGTGTCTCTGCGTGTTAGCACAAATCTATTCATGTTCAAATATTGTGAAAGATTTATGGTTTTAAGGAATCAAACCAGTAGAAGCATTCCCAGTTAGAGCAGCTTCCTCTGTCCTGTTTTCAGACATCTGAACTTGTCCGGGCATTCACACCTTGAAGGTTTTTAAGGTCAAAGAGTCTTAGAGAGTCACACGACTCCAGGCGTGAATTGGCGAGAAGCCGCCTCACGAAGGTGTCTCGTCAGGTGTCAGGTCTAAAAGCAGGGCGCCAACATTTGGTCTTTTGTTTTCAGTAAATTATGAAAGTTCTTTATTGAAGAATGTGACATCTCAGTGGATCAAATGTATTTGTATTTTATTTTTATAGGATAAGACCCTTGAGATGTACCATCTTGTTTTCAAGGGGGTCCTATCAAATATTTCTTTAAATGTCTGTCATCGTATTAATCGGTCCCTCCAGGATTTCCCGCCTGTTTTTCTGATTGTTGCGGCTTAAAATGACGATTCTGTGGCCGCTTTTTAAAAGAGTTACGGCACAAGTTGCATTGTTTTGACACTTTAGCTATTTAAACAACCTCACTGGAGCAAATGAATGAGCAAATTCTAACAGTGACTGCTTTGTTTGCATGACGAAGCTTTAATGTGCAGAGAAGAGTGATTAATGTCAGCAGCAATGACAAACTTGTTCTTGAAGTTCTCAGTTCTGTACGGTGGCTGGGAAGTGCAAAACAAGATTACAAAGTGTGAAACAAAATTACATTTTGGGAAACATTTTATACATGTCTCAAAACAAATGGACATTTTAGAAAACAAGTTTACAAGTGGCAGAACACTTTTACCATTCCTGAAACAAATTTACAGAAAGGGAATGTGCCAAATGCCGGAAGTGACCCGGAAGTGTCTGAGTGAGCGGTCAATTAGTTTGTTTTGGCGGAAGGACTTTGCAAAATTTGTTATACAGAGTTTATAGTGACCGGCGGATGTATTTCAGTTTGTTGGAAACCTACACAGTTATAGCGATTTTGCTTTTATGTGGCGGTTCTCGACACCAACCACATGAAAAACAAAATGTCTTCTCTGTCTCAGGTGGTTCCACAAAATGGAAAAAACATAATTTGGTATTCTGCGACTTGTAAATTCGTCTCAGGGCTTGTGAAAGTGTTTTGCATCTTGTAAACTTGTTTTCTAAAATGTTAATTTGTCTCAAGCTTTGTAAAAGTGTTTCACTCTTTGTAATTTTGGTTTGCACTTCCCAGCCACCGTAGTTCAGCTAGTAATTCTCAACACATACAAAATTACATTAGGTTTTGGCGATTGAACAGAAATGTTGCGGTGGAGAAGATTTCAAGGCTACGTGGAATTCATGAGGATTGATTGGTAACCCTAACCCCCCATTCACACATACTCCGTGCCCATCCCCACTGGATCTGTTTCTGGAACGTGAGCGCAGCGGAGCGCACCGATGAGCAGCTGTACATACAACACAGGAGAACTACAAGATCACAGGAGAACTACAAGATCACACGGGAATAAAGAGAAAAACGTGCAAACAACATGTTGACAACCATATTGCAGTAAACTATTGCTCTGATGCATCATTAACGAAGACCTCTGATAGAGAAGAATATTTGCAGCAAACAGAAAATGATGTCAGAGATACAAGTTGGATTCAGCTCATTGAGATCAGGGAAGTAGAGCTGGGTGTCGTCTGCATAGCGATGAAAGTCAGCACTGTGTTTATCTCAGATCTTAAAACTCTGAAACTTTGTGGATCTTTTACTAAAATGATTTGAATTCTGGAATTTGTGTTGTAGAAAAAAAACTGATTCTTTTTTTTGTCACTCCAGCTTCATTGTGGCTCCTCCCACTGACAAGCCTGGACAAACACGTACGTCTTTCATCCCGTCACCCATCCTGCAGCCAGCATGCCCATTATCAGTAACGCTAACCACGACTTCAGCACCTACTCCATCAGCAGCGACGACAGCAGCCTCGATCGCTTCTTCACTGAGATCCCGGAGACCGAAACAATCAAAGGTGTTTACTTCAAGCGCGCTCAGCTGCTTCGAGACCCCAAGGCTTCATACGTGGTGGACCACACCCTTCAGGTCCTTATCAATGTTGGTGGAAACCGCTACACCTTCCCCTGGAGCACCTTGGAGCAGTTCCCCCAGAGTCGTTTGGGACGTCTGCGCTTCTGCACCACCCCCGAGGAGATCGCACGGCTCTGCGACGACTACGACGAGACGTGTCAGGAGTTCTTCTTCGACAGAAACCCGACAGCTTTCAGGGTCATCCTCAACTTCCTAGCTGCAGGGAAACTCCGCCTGCTGCGGGAGCTGTGTGCCGTGTCGCTGCATGATGAGCTCGACTACTGGGGCGTGGACCCGGGTCACATGGAGCGCTGCTGCCGTCGCCGCATGATCACCCGGGTGGAAGAGGTGGCCGAGCGAGAGCGCAAGGAAGAGGAGTGGAGGCAGAAGAGGATGATGCTGAAGAAAAACACCAAACCGAGCGAGAAGGGATATCGTAGATTGACCGGAATGCTGCGCGAGGTGGTGGAAAACCCTCAGTCAGGACTGGCCGGAAAGGTGTTTGCCTGCCTCTCCGTCGTCATGGTGCTGGTCACCGTCATCAGTCTGTGCATCAGCACCATGCCAGACCTCCGTGATGAAGAGAACAAGGTGCGTATGATGCTGACAGACACATCACATCCTTTCTTCGTGTTTACAATGGTAGCTCTCTGTGTGGGTTTGCGCCCCAATCTTATTCTACACTCATACTACAGATTTACACATGGCTCTTTCTTTTTCTAAGCTGACACAGCGGGGCTGAAAGAAATATTTTATTTAATTTCACATTCATAGTTTAGACATGACGATAAATCTGGTGTGTGTGTTTTCTGTGTGTGTGTGTGTGTGTTTGCAGGGTGAGTGCTCCCAGAAGTGTCGCAGCATGTTCGTGGTGGAGTCCATCTGCGTGGCGTGGTTCACTATGGAGTTTGTGCTACGATTCTTCAATGCTAAGAGCAAGCTGGCGTTTGTCCGAGGCCCGCTCAACATCATCGACGCCATCGCCATCCTGCCGTACTATGTGTCGCTGGTGTTCGACATCAAAGACGAGTCAGAGGAGGACGTCATCATGGGGGCGGGCAGAGGATACCTGGACAAGCTGAGTCTGATCCTGCGCTTGCTGCGGGCGCTGAGGATCCTGTACGTGATGCGTCTGGCTCGCCACTCTCTGGGCCTGCAGACGCTCGGACTAACGATGCAGCGCAGCATCCGCGAGTTCGGCCTGCTTCTGCTCTTCGTCTGCGTAGCCGTCACCCTCTTCTCGCCGCTGGTCCACCTCGCAGAGAGCGAGCTGGCGCCGTTCGCCGCCACTCACCCCCAACACAGCTTCAGCAGCATCCCCGCCTCCTACTGGTGGGCCATCATCTCCATGACAACAGTGGGATACGGCGACATGGTGCCGCGCAGCATCCCTGGACAGATAGTCGCCCTGACCAGCATCCTAAGCGGCATCCTCATCATGGCGTTCCCCGCCACCTCCATCTTCCACACCTTCTCCCGCTCGTACCAGGAGCTGAAGCAGGAGTACGAGCGGCTTTGGAAGGAGGAGCGAGGGGAGGAGATTGCTGCAGAGACCGAGGAGAGCTGGTCCAAAGTCGATATGTCTCCAGATGAGTTCCTGACTGAGTGTAAGGACAACAAAGACGGCGTGCTGTCAAACAGTCGTCAGCCAACACTCCCGTCCACAGCGTTCTAACAGAGAGAGACTGCAGGGTGTGTTTATCTGTTCAATATGGAGACACTCTGAAGTCACAACATCTGAAGTTCAGAAGAAGCTTTGCATCTTAACCAGATCTGCACAACAACTTTAATCTCACTGTAACCGTTATGCACATTTACAAAGAGGATACAAATATGATTTATATAATATTTATATACTTAACACCCCTGTATCCTGTCGTTTTCCAACATTGGTAATAGATACGTTGCAGGCTGTTTATTTAAGCGTTAACCGTTAGCACTAAGCAGCGTAAGATGATTTTCCCTGGTCTACATCAGCTTTTTGAAATATCGTGCTGTTACGTGGGGGGAAACAACTCTCTCCCCCCTCAAAGCTGTTTTAGTCAAGGACTAGAGAAAGGAAGAAGAACATACTCACTGATTATTTGGATGTCAAGTGAGAGTTTTTAGATCACGGTCATTCTGTGTAAATTTACATGCAGTATGCAGCTACGAGCTAACATTAGCACGCTAACACAACAGTGCAGGACACAGCTCGAGCAAAGATTGTTTTGTCCGCCGCTTGCGCTTGGCTCCTCAGTGCGAACGCAAGGGGAGGGAGGTTGGAGGTGTGTTGCTGTAGGAGAGCCGAGGCTTCAGTATTTTTTTATTTTATTTAACCAGGTAATTAACCCATTGAGATCAAGATCTCTTTCAGGGTGACCTGGCCAAGAGGGCAGCTGCACACGTCATAATATATATTACATGATTAAGAAACAGTTAACAAACAATAAATTAAGAGAAAACAACAATTACAATGTGCAAATTGGTTTACTGATGAAGTGCAGAGTCGTGAAGACAATTCAGAAACACATGCACAATGGTCTCACGTTTTTTGTCTTTTAAGATCGAGCCAAAGGCTTCAAGCGAAATGAGATCTGCCAGTTTCAGGTCATTCTGGAGAAAGTTCCCTGCAGAGTGAGCAGCAAAACTAAACGCTCTTTTCCCGAGCTTAGTGCGGACACGAGGAACAGACAGTTTAAAAAAATCACAGAAACGCAAGGCATTGGGGCTCCTGGTTTTTTGGAGGTCTGAACTTAAATGAGAAGGAACTAAACCAAGAAGAGCTTTCTAAAGAAGACTATATACCTGCGAACATTCAAGGATGGCCAATCAGATTTAGTGTTCAGGTCACAGTGATGGGTAAGGCCTCTACAACCAGTCACAAATCTCAACGCACAGTGATACACGGTGTCCAATGAGGGTAAACATTTGGCCCGTATACAGCACATCTCCATAATCCAGCAAAGGTATAAAGGTGGACGACTCAAGAAGCTTCCTCGCTCTGAAGGGAAAGCAGGATTTATTTCTATAATAAAACTTTGAGTTTAGAGGCCAATTTGGCAACATGTGCTTTAACAGGAAGTTCACAATCAAAAAGAAAACCCGAGAACAAGCTCAATTTGCTTTCCTTGGGAAGTTAAAATCAGTACAGAGGAGGTGTGGCCAAACAGCAGTATGTTTTGGTTACATGCTGGTGCTCAAGGGCGACATCTACTGGGTCAAAAAGTTGCACATTCTTCCTTTAGAACATTTGGTGATCCTACGTCTGTACCTGGATCAGGGTCATCCCATTCAGTATTTCAACAACCAGGATCTAAATCCCCGTTTCCACCGAGCGTTCCGGTTTGGTTCAGGACAGTTTGGTACGGTAAACCCTGATCTTGCTTGTGTTTCCACAGGAAACCGTACCCTGTACACATCACTACATCATAGCTGCGTGACATGGTGTAGACATCCAATAAATACAACAAAGAAGAAGAACAAGACACAGTAAACAAAGATCAATGATTCCTAGGAAGGTCTGCATCTCCGAGGTCGTCCATGTGGCGGAGCTGCATGCTGACTTTAGTCGCAAAAAACAAAAACAGCCTTGAAATTACTCTCTCCATATCCTCAGGATTTTTAAACATGGTGCGTTTTGTGTTTGTCCTTTATTACCACTGTTGCGTGGGAAGTGACGATTCTTTCGCCACATCAACGGACTGCAGAGTGTCTAGCTCCAACCTTTTGTGTCGAATTGGTACGCTCGGCACCCCAACAGAAGGGTAACAAAAAGTAGGACGGTACGGATCGGTTACTTTGGTACCATTCCAACTATTGACGGTGGAAACGCCAATAAATGTGTATTGAACAAAACTGAACCGGACTGTTTGGTGGAAACGGGGCTACAGTGAGCTGGATTACGTGATCCTTTGGATTGCCTAATCTGGATCGTTTGTATACAGATTAAACCTTTTGAGTCACCGAGCCTAGGAGACGGCCCTGTTAGTGACAGACTTTAAATCCCTTTAATGTCCGCAATTTAAACCCACCTCCATGATTCATATCAGCACACAGAGTCACGCTGTTCCTGCAAAACGCACCTTGAAATGATAAAGGGCATTTTTAAAGTTTGATTTTTGAACTTTTCTTCCGCAAACAAAACAAAAATATATCTGAATGTTTTCTGGGGATCAAACGAGGACTCTGGACCACCACAAAGGAACGAGATTCATAAAATAAACGAGCACAAATGAAACAAACATCACTGACCCTTTAAAAGACACTCTCTTCCTGTTCTTGACCTTTTTGTTCCCCAACTGTTTGTCCCGTGATGTTTTCATGTCATCTACGTTAATATTCTGGATGTCGGACTGTCTTTGAATGCATCATCCGGGAGAGCTTCGACGTTCAGCTGTGATCAGAAGGGGACAAAGATTTAAAGAAATCTTCACTGTGACTGAAACGCGCCGTCTGTTTGTAAGTCAGACGGACTGACGCGTTTCAACGTGACTGTTTGTTTGTTCGAGTTCGTTCGCCACAACATCTTCAGCTCGCACGTCTTGTAGTCCATGTTCTCACTGGGCCTCGTTCACTAACAGTGCGTACGCACAAATCTGTTCTTAAACCGTGCGTACGAATGTTTGAAGCACAAATATGAGATTCATCAACATATTCTTACTTGAATTTATTCTTACTCTGCGAACAAAAATAGAACTTCCTCAGACCGTGTGTACGCATAAATGATTGACCAGCTTTCTCAGAAAATGTAAACATACATCTTTTAATTAAATGCATGACATATTATAAATACATTCAGTAAAAAATAAGATATATATACTAACCAACTATGTGGACACACCGCTCTTTTTTACCTTTTGGGGCCATCTCTTGCAACTTCTACCGGTGTTGCCAGATCTCGTGAGAGAAACAAGCAACCAGGTCTACGGAAATAAGCCCAAAACAAGCGACTTGGTTTAATATCTAGCCAGCCAGCTGCGGCTGACAGCCTACACATGTTCGTGAAAATCTTGATTTTGATTTGGGGAGATTGGCATGGCTGGATAGCTAGCTATATTGTTGTTAAACACACGATCAAATTATATTTACTGTTTTCCAATAGTACACAAAGTTATTGACTTTAAATCTGGCTAGCAAACGTTAGCTTTCTGGTTCAAACTGAGCCAATCTAGTTCGTCTCTTTCTCTCAGTCTTTATTATATTTTTTTCCATATTTTCCCCACTTATTCCTGGGCATCGTCGCTCTGTCAGGTGTCAGGTGTCAGGTGTCAGGTGTAGTTGTGCATGTGTGTGTGGGGGTGCCGGATCGGGCAGGCTTGGTAACCAAGGAAACGGGGTTGTAGACACTAGACAGATCCTGGAAAAGGACAAACTATCGCGTTCGTGTTTCACTTTATTGTGGAGAGCTGGGAGAGAATCAGTAGGAGTTCATACAGGAAGCAAAGCAAACCCAAATAAGCAACTACACTTTAGAAAACAAGCCCAAAAACCCGCAACCCGCGACTGACGATATTTGCAAGCGACTTTACAGAAAAACAAGCCCAAAGTCGCTTATAACAAGCGGACTTGGCAACACTGACTTCTACGTGTCTCCACATCGCCACTCTCGTCCTGATACACCAATCGGATGTCCTTATATGGGGAGATGGGGGCGTGGTAGTATGCTGATTGCAGGTTGAGGGCACGTTGCCTGACGATTTAGAATGATTCTGATTCACTAACATACGCATGGTGGTGAGAACAAAATTGGCTGGTACGCACGAGTCACGAATCCGACGGTGATTTTGCGCATGCACTTATTTTATGCGCAGAGTAAGAACATTTCTACGCACATATTAATGAATGATGCCCACCGTTTGTCTGATTATCAAGCTAATAAAAATAAACTATTTTACTCTTAGTAGAGACCCCGGGGTAGACCCAGAGCTGGCTTAAGGGATTACATGTCCCGTCTGGCTTGGGAACGCCTCGGGATCCCCCAGGAGGAGCTGCAAAACGCTGCTGAGGAGAGGGATGTTTGAGTTGACTTACTTCGCCTGCTGCCACAGATTCAACCTCAGATAGGCGGTCATTTTGCCACTCCAAAGTACCCGTGTATACTTAACCATAACAGCACCGACGCACAGAGCACGTGCTTGCTCTCTTGCAGTGAGGGGGGCGTTTAACCCTTTGTGTCTTCGTCCACACGTAGGCGGGTATTTTTGAACACGTAGCTTTTTCTGTACGTTTTGTACTTTCGTACGCAAACAGCGTTTCAGGTAACTGAAAACTCTTCTTTAGTAAAACTCCTGCCAGGGTGAAGATGTTCAGAAACTCTGTTTAAGGTGTTTCTGTGTAGACGGGGAATAGAAGAGTTTTGTTCTTGTAACGTCACGCTGTGCGCCGGTTTCTCCTCCGTGTGACGTCATTGTGCAATGCTGTCACTTTAGTTTACATGAGATTAGTGCGATGGCCGACCAGACCAAACTAGCGCTGGTGCTAACGTTGCTAGCTGGACTATTTACGTGCTCACACATACATACACAGTTACTCTCCCACTATGTCAACGAGCAGAGACGCCTGAATGGACGACGGAGGTCACTGCTGCTCATTACAACACTCCCACCACACAAACCCCGCCCACAATGTTGGCAGTTTTGGACGACACCCAATCGGACCTCGGGTTGTACTTTGTAAATGAAATAGTCATTTCAGAGGAATGGCCTGCCCTCTTAAAAAAATCTCTACCATGAGCGAGTAGACAGGATTATGATGGTTATATCCCGCAACCAGCTCGTAATGAAGATGCTTTATAGTCCTCTCTGTTCGCCTGTATGTTCTTTTCCACTCGTCGTTTTCACTGTGAATACGTCCAATTACTAGAAGCATTGATTAAATAAAATCCTGTTATGATCAAGTCGGACTCTGTCACTTTGTCTGCCATTTTCCGCTTGTCCTTTCTACGTTATGTCCCGTCTCCTGAGACCTCCCCCGTGTCCGACAGTGATCGTCTCCCCGCTGTGAGGGACACGTCTGAACATGAAACTTCGGGGAGATTTCAGGGACGACTAGCATGACATTTTCTAGAAGATTTTCAGGAGTGCATGTGTGGAAAACTGTGAGCAGTGTGCAGGTTTGTCAGTGAAGTAAACTCTGCTCACACAGACATCTGCTGCTCTGACTGTGTTTGGTGTTTCAGCCGACAGATGGAGAGAATGAAGAGCCTCTTTCTGTCTACACACACACACACACACACACACACACACACACACACACACACACACACACACACACACACACACACTCTGCTCCCAAACAATGGAGACATTCAAAAGTCCAACAGTCACTTGTTCTTGTCTTCCAACACCTCCTTATTTCCTCCAACCTTCAGCACGGCCTGCTGTCCTCACGCAGCAGACTGTGACACACACACACACACACACACACACACACACACACACACACACACACACACACACACACACACACACACACACACACACACACGTGCAGTGAGGAGTGTGTGTGATTGGTCTGAATGTGTCTATTAGTCTAAATAATCTATATTGAAGTTGGGAAATGATTGGTGTCAGAGAGCAGTAAGTAAACAAGCTTTAAATCTCTAATGTTACACAATCAGCGCTTCTTAATGTCATAATGACAATTCAAGGAATCGCAGGAAAACAAAAGGCAGGAACTCGCTTTTCTGCTTCGTTTTTAAGGATACACTTTATTGTTTTGTGGAGGTTAAAGACGAGTTGCGCTGCTTCGTTTTGGATCTTCTGCAGGGGTTTGATAGTGAATACAGGAAGACCTGCCAGTGAGGAGCTGCAGTAGAGCTCAACAGGGACCGCCCACTTTTTCAAGTAAATTTCCCCATCCAAATCATCCTTTCACATTTAAAAAACATCCTTATATAAAGAGATTGAAGCCTGTAACAAAGACAACCAGTGATCGAAATGGTGTTGAAAAACTGAGAAAAAGGCAAAAGTACAAGACTGCACATCATTTTCGTCCGTCAAGGAACTACCAATCCCACAATGCATTGCGAATGACATCGCTTCTTCCTAAATTTCCCTAGTCGTTATCGTGTTTATATTGTTAATGCAAGTGTTGTACTATGTTGTAGTTTAACTGCGTTATAACAAGGTTATTAGCACAATTACTGTTAGCTAGCTAGCGAAACTATCCGTTTGCATTTGGCGCCGAGGGGCGGGAAACATTACCGTGGTAACAGCGAGCTCCACCAACCAGAGACGTCGCTGTGACACTACGGTCATGGGTAGTGTAGTTCTTTTCACAGATATCGTGAATAAACCATGTTGTTGTTAAACGAGCCTGTGTCTCCTACAGGAGCATAAACCATCGTTTCACACTCAGGTAGCTCGTGGTCAGTCTACCTGTGATGGTTATGACATCATGGCGAATAATCAAATCCACTATGGAGAAAATGAATGTGATTTTCACTTCCTGAACCACACTGTTGAGCCCTGTGTCAGTGTGTGACATGACTGTTTACATGATCTTTATTAAACACGTATAAATATTAAAGAGGCGTGGTGAGCTAAAGTGAAGCTGACGCAGTGTCTCCACACATGGCCTTCAAAATAAAGCGAGCACAACACTGAATAACAAAAATAGTCTTTTATTCAGAAAGAGGCACTTCCTTTTACATTCCTCAACATTTATCATAAATATCCTCACTGACAGCTTCAGCGGGACGAACCTGTTTATATTAACGTCACGTTTTCATGTGAGCTGGATTGAACTTTTAGACGTCCTTCTCTGACGGGTCATGGATCAGACATGGACTCACAGAACATCGTCTTAAAGGGGTCCTGATTCAGAAAGCAGACGCTCATCTTTTAAATCTTCTTGTGTTTCCGTTAGGCCGATGTGGTCAGTTTCAGCTTCTTTCAGAGTCGGAGTGACTCTGGATCAACACAAAACTGCTTTTTCGCCTTCGTCGTGATTCTGTGGGGAAAAAACGATAAAACGCGTTATTCCAACAAACTCTCACATTTATTTACAAGTCCCCCAAGATTGACCCTCTTGGTCTCAAGGCCGGTCTTTTGAAGGTCTCTGTCTCAGAATATAAATCATTTTACTCGGTCTTGTCTCGGTCTCAGACTGGGTGGACTCAAGACCGGTCTAGACCACCACTGATCGGCTCTTTTAACGTCCTCACTGTGATTAGAAGGAGAACGCCTCTTTCTAAAAAAATGATTAACTTCTATTTGTAGTTTGATTTTTATCCTCCTGTTACGGACGCAACCTTCCCGGTGTTACGGTCTAAGTGAGTGAGTCCTCAAAGCTGGCGGCCTGGATTCAAGTCTGACCTCTCTCTCTCTGTGTCCTCTGTTCTATCACATAAAGTCAAAAAGCCTCCAAATAAATCTATTTAAAAATCAATAAAAAACAAAAAGTGGAAATGATCAATTCAACATCCTCATAACTTCAGAGAGCACACTCAGTAAACCACTGCAGTTTAAATGTCCAGTAAGCAAACAGTTCCCCCTAGTGGACAGTTCTTCAAACTGTTTAATCAGACCCAGAAATGTAGCAGAAAAATAAGAAAGACTTTTACTAACTGTTGGAAAAGACTTTACAACCCGTTAATAAGAACATGTGCTTTAAAACACTGACTGATGCCTCCAAATAACTTCAATCAAACTTTTAAGATTTCAACACAAAACATGAGGGAAGTTCAAATGTTTATCCAGCTCTGCATCGGTCTGTAAACCTTTCTGTGTTCTAACCTCTCTCCATTTTTCAAAAGCATCTCCAATATTGATCCTAGTTTGAGCACGTTTCTGCTCGTGGAGCTTATTAGAAACATGCAGAGGCTTTTTAGGTCGGGTACAATCACTTCTATCTGAACCAGTTCTCTTGCCCGCTTCCATCGCTGCAACACCTGTTGGTTTGACCTGATAACTGCTCTCATATCTGGCAAACCGAGGGGCGTCCAAAACGGCCGTGTGGGGGTGCCTTAAAACCGCCTACCTTCTCTGGTCCAAACAAATCCAGACCATTCAGGACCAGAATCTAAAGTTAGAAGGAGGACATACTGGCTGCTGCATTGTTGTCAGAGAAGCCAGCACTTCAACATAGCATGTTTCCTTAATGTCTGATCATAGAGTAAGGTCACTTTATCATTTGGCTGTAACAGTACTTGTAACATGGTCTTCATGTAAACATTAAACATCTGTGTACTTACATCACTGCCTTGATGGTACAGTGTCCAGGAGTGTTCGTCATGTTTGCCACCCTCGCCTTAGGAATGAACATCTTAGTCACTTTACTACAACATGTTTGATCAAACATGTTTCTCTGGCCTGTGAACACACACACACACACACACACACACATATTTAATACACACCTTGAATGCAGACTTTAAACTGAGAAATCAAACAGAGACATATAACAGACGGTGTGCAGCAGAGGTGCTGACCTGCAGCGCGGTGATGCAGGCTGCAGATGATAGCGAGCAGCAGCAGAGCGGGCACAGTCTTCATGTTTCTGCAGATGGATAGATGAGCTTCTGTTGGGACGGAGAGCCTTTAAT
>CM036535.1:35248967-35261467 GCA_020745685.1 Tautogolabrus adspersus | reverse complement strand
TGGTTCTGTTTTTTTGACTTCCTCGTTTGTTTCCATGAAGAAATCTTTTTCAGAAATTCTCAAAGTTTTATCCTCAGAGGAGAAGTTGTGATTCACAGATATTAAACATAAACTTCCACTGAAGATGTCTCGGATTATAAAACATTTATTTTATTACAATCGAAATAATTTTAATATAATGATGATAACAAGACTCACTATTAAAATAAACTTTACACAGACAGGTTATATGAAGGTCAGTGTAGGTTTGATAACATATGAACTCATTTTACAAAGGAAGAATGTGGGACATGTTCCACATCAATAAATCAGAGATCCAGTCTCTCCTGTGTAAACGTCTCTCTGAGTCATGACTGTCCACAATGAGGGAGAAGCTCGAGTCCCGCTGGCTGTGTTGTTGTCAGAGCCGTGTTTACATGGACGGGACGGCCGGCTCCTCCCCTTGTGTATAAAAGCTGTTTTAGTCAAGGACTAGAGAGAGGGTTTCTGAATTACCACATACTCCATGTGCCACAGTCCATCAGCGCCACGCACTCTAGTCAATGATTGTGTTTCCACAGCGGGCACCGCGGTCCGTCTCTGGAGCGTGCCACCAGCGCCACTATACTTACCGAGCAACACGTCAAGCTGGACAGCACACGCACAGAGCGTCCGGTCAATTTCAAAATAAAACCCGATATACAAACTCCTGATCGTATATGTTGGTTTGACCTGATAACTGCTCTCATATCTGGCAAACCGAGGGGCGTCCAAAACGGCCGTGTGGGGGTGCCTTAAAACCGCCTACCTTCTCTGGTCCAAACAAATCCAGACCATTCAGGACCAGAATCTAAAGTTAGAAGGAGGACATACTGGCTGCTGCATTGTTGTCAGAGAAGCCAGCACTTCAACATAGCATGTTTCCTTAATGTCTGATCATAGAGTAAGCTCACTTTATCATTCACTCTCTACACATCTCACTGATTGGACCTTTAACAGGATCTAGTAATAAATCCCCTTCAAGTGAATTAAAAACGTGCAGTTCTGCTAATTGGGCCTAAAATCGTCTCGTGTGTGGTCCGCTGTAAGTCGTACAGGATGTCGTAGTGCTCACAGAAGTAGTCATCATTTTCACTTCCTGGTCTTGAATCTTAAACGGTGCAGCGGTGATTTTTGCGAACAAACTAACAGGAAAACCCTTTCATAATAAATCATTCTTCTTATTCATCCTGTTTTTAAGGTTTAAAGTGAAAACAGAGAGGAATGAAACTGCAGCTTCCTGTTTATCCATCAAGCATCCTGTCTTCCTTCTCCTATCATCCTCCGTCTATAACTTACTATATTAATGTGAATACACACACGGTGTCATACCTACACTCCTCTTCATGTAAGAAGTGAAAACGTTATTTTAGTTGAATTAAACATTTATTTTGAACCTTTAGGTCTCCGCCTGTTGGATCAGGGAAACATCGTGTGACCTGCTCAGGGACGAACAATGACATCATGAAAAATCTCCCCTGACTTTGAAGAAAATTGTTAAAAAAAGTATTTTCTTCATGTGAAGACGAACTCTGAGAAGTTAGAAGTTCACTCGCTGAGTCTGCAGACAGAATACGGAGAAGAGAGCGAGAAGTGGAAACAGGAAGAACAAAGTCACAGAGACGTTACGTCACTCACACAAACCCTGGATGACCTTTTTTTTTTACACGTTAAGATTCTGGTTCATTTTTACGTTTTACTATTATTTACCTTTTTATTTCTTTATGGGCAGAGTAACGTTTGGAGATTTAAGAGAAGGCTTCTATGTTTCGACCCTCACCTGGGGTCATGAGCATTTGGTAGTGACTGAAGGGGGTCTGGACTCAGGCTGAGGAGCTCTGAGTAGAGACGCTGCTCCTTCACATCAAAAGGAGCCACTGACTACCGGCAGGTCTTCCTACATGCACTATCAAACCCCTGCAGATGATCCAAAATGCAGCAGAGCGACTCGTCTTCAACGTCGCTAAAACAGCACGTCACTCCTTACACTGGTTCCCAGTTACTGCTCGTTTCAAATTTAAAACTCTGCTGCTCGCTTACAAAACAACCACAAAAACGTCTCCTCCTTACCTAAACTCTCTCATCCAGGTCTACACTCCCTCCCACCCACCACGCTCTGCCAATGAAAGGTGTCTGACCCAACCTTCACACCAGGGTCCTAAGTCTCTAACAGTTAACTAGACTCTTCTCCTCTGTCGCCCCCGGTGGTGGAACGAACTACCAAACTCCACTCGATCTGCTGAGTCCCTTTGCATCTTTAAGAGAAATGACCCAGCTCTTTTTTTATATTCTCCAAAGTGAACTTCTGTTCAAAACGGTCTTAAAGTAGCGTTATGAAACTGTGACCCTCACTACATATTTTTTACCTTTAATTCCTCCAGCAGATTTACGATCATCACCGCTGACGGACGTTGAACTCCTGCGGACGTCTCAAAGTTCGAGGACTTCATGAAATCTTTTCAGACTGATACAAACATGAAGACTCTTAAATTAAATGCCTGATATCTGGGAGAAAAAAACAACGACAGGCGTCCTGGGTTTTCATTTTTTTTTATTGGTTAGGTCATTCTATTCGATTCAAACGATTAAATTAAAAGAAGTGTTTAAATATCGTCTTCAAGAGGAGAGCAGAACTAAACGAAAAAAGTCATTCAAGCCTTCATTTAAAAATGTGAAAAACAAACCAAACAAATCAAAGTTCCTCCTAAAACACTTCAATCACGACAACACACACACACAACGGAAATGTCACACACTATACACAACTCAAGCTATCAATCTTTAATCTGGGCCACAACAAACACGCCGCTGTGATCGCCGTGCTCATCCCGTCGGCTGCTGCTGCTGCGGGTCGCGCATGTCACTGAATCTCTGTGGGGTTTCCTGCCGTTTCTCCAGGGGTTGTGATTAGATGTGGGTGGGTGTCAGAGTGGTCGTCGAGGTCGCCCTCTTTGATGAGGCTCCTCGTTTAAAAACCAAAGGTGTTCTCGCCGCTGTACGCCACGTATAAAAAGCCGTCCTCGTCTTTCTCCTTGTCGTAGAGCTGGCCCATCGTGATGCTGCAACACGAGCAGAGACACCGGCTTACATTAGTGACCACATCATCGATCAGATCGATTAAACATCTGCAATTAATGTCAATACTAACAAGTTCATGAGAAGCAAAGCCTGACATGTTACCCCCCTCAAAGATATCAACTGTAATGATAACAAAGTCCTAACAAAGATATTTAAGTTTTACATTCAGAGATAATCGACACTGGAGGTTTTCTTTGTTAATTCGAGGACACGTTTGTTTCTGTGAGACGACATGTGTTGCTCTGGCTCTGAGAATAAATTAGCGATGACAGAAAATAAAATCAAACTAAAGAGACGCTGAGGAGAAACGCATTTTAAAGATTCAACAGGAGCAGTTTAAAGATCGGGGAGAATTGCCCCCCCGGACGCCGCCTGGATCGGTATAAAGAGTTATGAACCGGTCAATGGCCTGGATTCAGAGTTAAGAATCGGGTCACTTTTTGCATCCTATGCTGCAAACTTCGTTCAGCGTCTTTAATCTGGCGTGACTTTTGCCCTGTTTACACAAGCAGCAGCATTCCCATCGCCGTGAACTGATATTACGCCGTCCCTCTGACAACAGTGACTTTAGTAGATGGACTACAACAACAATGGCAGACTTGAGAGTTATGTTGGTGCTGCTGACTCCCAGTCGACATTTCCTCTATATGTTCTCTCATTTTCAGAGAATCGATCTTGTGTTAACGTGGCCTTCAAGTTTTCTACCTCTCAGGAGTCACGTGAGCTCCTGCAGTTAGCATACGTTAGCTTAGAAGGAGAAAAAAACAAAGTGCAAAAGCTCTGCAGTGATTTACAGTTCTTCACTTCGGACAGGAAGTCATGTGGACGATTAATTAAGGTCTGAAATTAATGCATTAACTGTTTCTAACCATGATTAATCACGCGATCTGGGCGGCGTGGTCTGATTCTCAGCTTGTCCAAATAATCCTCAAGTGCGTGGCGTTGATACGATTATTTTACTGCTACTGATCGATTCGCAGGAAGCCCGATATGTTACCCTGATTTTTATTATCCCAGGTCGGGCTTCCTCCAACAGAATATCCGCAGCAGCTAATGCTGGCTCTAGCGAGCAGACCGGGAAGAGTCACCAATCGGATGTTGCGTACTTTTAAAACTCACCTCCAGCTTGCGGTGCAAATTGTCGAAAGCCATGCCTAAACTTCTTGGTGTCACACAATAGGACAGCTAGCTGACGACGTCAAACAACAAACAACAAACAACAAAAACAAACATGCAGGACGCATGTTTGTTTTTCCTCTGAAGTCACGTTCGATCACGCGAGTTTCTGTGAGATCTCTGGTCTGTGGAATCATAACTACAAACAGCAGGTGTGAGGTCTCGCAGTCTGGCTGAGTCGTCTCTGTGTGCGTTCTGAAGATTATAATGTTAAACATCGACTGAAACTATCCTCGTGTCTTTGGTCTCCATGTTTTTAAAATGGTTTAAGATTTGAGGATCGTCTCGTGTGATGCCGGCTTCAGCTACGCCTCCTGCTGGAATTCTTTTCGCTGAGTTAGGAGAGGATTGTGTTTGTGAATACAGGCCTTGCAGATTGTTTTAAAACCTCAGTACTTTTATTAACTATGACTCATTTAGAGAACAGAGACTGTGCGGCTGCAGGTCCTGACCTGGACTGAGGCACGGTCTTGTCCACAAACAGGAAGATGGCCTTCTCCGACGGCAGCTGGATGCGTTTTCTGATGATCCACATGAACTGAGCCACCGTGATGTCAGAGGGGACCAGGTACTTCCTCTTATCGATGTCTGTGATTTGTGATCCCGACACTTTCTCAACAATCACCTGAAACACACACACACAAAATTAGACACAATAACTCCCATTTCCATGCTCTGTGCGCGCCGCGGTTCGTCAGCGCAGCGCTCTCCTGCGACCGTGATCTTGTAGTTCTCCTGTGATCTTGTAGTTCTCCTGTGATCTTGTAGTTCTCCTCTGATCTTGTAGTTCTCCTGTGATCTTGTAGTTCTCCTCTGATCTTGTAGTTCTCCTGTGATCTTGTAGTTCTCCTCTGATCTTGTAGTTCTCCTCTGATCTTGTAGTTCTCCTGTGATCTTGTAGTTCTCCTGTGATCTTGTAGTTCTCCTCTGATCTTGTAGTTCTTCTGTGATCTTGAAGTTCTCCTTTGTTGCGAGCACAGCTGCTCATGGCTTCACTCCCGCTCCAGAAAGTGACCCAGTGGGGCAGGGCTCGCGCCGTCCGACTAAGCAAAACTGTGGCGCTGACGGACCGCGAGGCGCACAGAGTACGTGGAAATTGGCTGTTAGATATGACAGAAATACACTCGCCAATATGCAACGTGGCACAAACCAAACATCTTGTAAAGGAGCTGTTAAATATGGGAGACACACAGAGACATTTTTAAATATAACGAATATAAAAGAGGAGGCGCTAGTGGGCTAGATGTTAGTGTGTGCACCCCATGTACAGAGACTTTATGCTGCGTTCCAGTTGAACTGGGAAGTGGGAAATTCCCAGTTCCAAGGTAACTGGAACGCAGCATTAGTCCTCCAAGTGGTCGGCCGTGTTCGAATCCGACCTGTGGCTCCTTAACTGCATGTCGTTCCCCACTGTCTCTCTCTCCCTGATTTCTGACTTTATCCGCCGTCCTTTCTCTGCAGCAAAGACACAAAGACACAAAAAGACGAGACTCACCGGGACCCTGTCAGGGTACTTGTTACGGATTTTGGCAGACTCTATGCATCGATGTTCTGGAAGACAAACATGCAACAATAGAGTTGATTACATTTGTGTTTTACGAGAATAAAATGCACAGTTCTTACTTTCTGTTTAGTACAAACCCGGAGGGTCAAACACGTCAGAACCAAAAAACAACAACAGCTTTGGATTTAAATGAACCCAATGATCAAAACAATAAATGATCGGAACACTGGGTGTCCAGGACTAGAGATACTACAGTGGCCGGGAAGTGCATCTCTTTAAACCGAGATCAGTGATTGTATCTGTCT
The DNA here is from genome assembly GCA_020745685.1 of Tautogolabrus adspersus. Taxonomy (NCBI): domain Eukaryota; kingdom Metazoa; phylum Chordata; class Actinopteri; order Labriformes; family Labridae; genus Tautogolabrus; species Tautogolabrus adspersus. The sequence continues at coordinate 35,255,386 of CM036535.1, read as the reverse complement.
CTCGCAGGATGGAGGATTAGCAGCTTAATGTGTCGATATATCCTCCCTCGGAACAAGTGTGTCTCTATCTGAATAAGACCCGATGATCTGTTGATGCACACCGAGCCAACACGTCTACTTCAACATGGAGACAAAGTGTGTGACATTTAAATCAGCTGACATCAACATTTAAAGGTTAGCTAGCTGCTAACGTGAGGCCTGTTTGTGAGCTACGCGGACATTTAAGAGATTTTCTCCCGAGTATAACATTCACATTTATTCACCTGTGACACAAAAACAAACATGACACTTCAAAAATTAAACTGCGTAGACATTTTCGATCACCCTGTCACCATGACAACAGCTCCCTCCTCCCTTACCCAACGAGTGATCCTCTTTGAACATCCATTTCATGTTTGCCGTCTCTGGGCTGTTGAGTCTTCCCGCTCGATGTAGCAGCTTATTAACGGTTTTTAAACGTTAAATGAAGTGACGACGTGTTCAGCGCGTGCTCTGCTTTTAAACGTGAGCGTTAAATTAAAGAGTAAACGACGCGGCGACTCCAACTCTCGATCAAAACAAACAACAACAACCTCCCCCTCTTCGCTATCAGCCCTCTGAGCACGGCCCCGGCGATGACGTCACACGATGCTGCATTCAAGTGCTGCTCGGTGGTCCAAGTTTCCGAGTTGGGAAGTCGTTCTTCCGACTTCAGTGTGTGTTTAGGGGGTTAGGGAGTATTTACAGTCTATGGTGTTCACGTGATTTCAGTTCGTAAAGTCTGAATGTTGTAACAACAGCAAAAAACAGCGTTGATGCTACGAAGAAGAAGATCAGTGAAATGTAACTGTTAAAAATTATATTTGAGCAAAAAAGTTGACGTGAAATATGTGAATTAATAAAAAGTATGTTAACATTTACAAAACATATTTTGCCCCCCAGGTGATGACGATTCTGACGTCAAGCCGGGAAGTCGGGCACCTAGTTCTTTTGCTGCATTCATGTGTTGTCGGACACATTGGAAAAACGAGTTTCCGAGTTGTAAAATGCACACCTGCTCAAGTCGGAACAACAACTCGAAAACTAACCCTAACCTACGACTTGAGCAGGTGTTCATGTGTATTTGACAACTCGGAAACTCATTTTTCCGATGTGTCCGGCACCACATGAATGCACCATGAGCACGGCTCCGGCGATGACGTCAGATGCGGACTGTTTCATTTCGCCGCAGATAGGAGGGGTGAGCGACTAAAGAAAGAGGACTATCTTTCTTTTATACTGACGTTATAAGCTTGACATTAATTTACTGGCTCTGCTATGAAGTAGTTTGATGTTCTGCTGTTTAATTTTCAACTTTTGGTGATAAATCCGCCCATTTTGGATAACTACATTTTGACATCGTCCCCACCGCTCCTCCACAGGCCTGCACTCCCAATGAGGAACATAAACATAACCATAAACTGCTATGGGATACTTCTGCTGATTGTTTTCAATATACACAGAAACGATGATTATTCCAATCACTCAGTTAACAAGTTTGATTCTCTTTAAACAGTCACCACCCTTTAACTTCTACAAATAGCCTTGTCCATTGACTTTATTTTGTGCTGACATGACATATGATCATAATCAAGTCGTGGGAATTGAAAAGTTAACAAAACACAAAGAAGTTATCAAGGATTGACAAAGAGGAGATGTCTACTTGGCGATTCAGGGCCTGCCTGAAGTCAGATCCTAACAGATCCATGCCAGCAGGTGGCGGTGTAGAGCACTGAGCCACAATCTTTTTACTGGGCCTTCGTGTATTTTGGAGGCCTGCACAGATCTGTTTGTATTCTCCAGGCCAAACATTCTGATAGATACAGATCCAACTCTGCTGTTAGGAAGGACATGCAGAAAACTCAAAGTTAACCTCTGAAAGCAGAGCAGAACAAAATGCACAGGAAGTGTAAGAGGGGAATGGGCACAGTAGGGAGGGGGGAAAGTGGCAATAACAACCCAGGGCCACCCAAGTGTTAATGTCTTGTTTTTAATTGCAAAAAATGCAAAACGTGTGGTATCTAAAAGTATCGAACTAACGGATAACTAATGGATAGTTTAGGCTAAAGGGAAATTTAAGAAGAAGCAATATCATTCATAATGCATTGTGGGATGGGTTCCTTGACGGACAAAGATTATGTACACAGTCTTGTAGCTTTGCCTATTTCTTTTTAAAACAGCACACGTCGCGTGCAGAGACATTAGCTCTATTCAGAGCGCCGTTTCAAGCCTCGATATTTACCGCCCTGTGCGATTTTTCTTTAATCTGAATGTCGCAGAGGCCTAATTGGCTACAAGAAAATATGAATTTCCCTCGGGATCAATAAAGTATCGATCCATCTATCTTGAGTAATTGGCTCGGTGTAGAGATGTCAGAACAGATGCAGACACCTCCTTTCAACTCAGGCTCTCATTGGCTGTTCTAGGCTGGGAAACAGTGAACGGAAGCTTGTAATTGGACCAATGAGGCACCATTCAAGAGTTCTGTGAGCAGTCGCCATGTTGATGTGCCGGAAGCGGAGAAAAATGAATTATTTAGAGAAATATTACAGAAAAACAGAGACACACCAGGATAGAAGCTGCAGATTTGGATCAATCTGAGGACCTGTGTGGATGTTAATGTGTTCTGGATCGCGGGGACTGTTGGAAATATTGAACACTTTTAATATTTACGATTTCAAATCGTGGCGGGCCCATGGCTTCTTCTGAGCAGATCGGGTAGGTTAAAATCACTCTCAACACACCTCGCACCACAGGAGAATCTGTCAAGAAAATCTTTAGATCCATCAGATAGTCGGGCCTTAGCTGACTTTGGTCGGAAGGGGGGAATTGGGCCCAGAATCGGGCTAATTATCTTATAGTGTGTATCCCGCTTAATAAGCTCCATGAGCAGAAACGTGCTCAAACTAGGATCAATATTGGAGATGCTTTTGAAAAATGGAGAGAGGTTAGAACGCAGAAAGGTTTACAGACCAATGCAGAGCTGGATAAACACTGAAGCTTCAGTGTCCACCACATGGTGACCTGCGTGAGCATCCACTCTAGAGAGGGGGGGGGGAGACAGCTCTCTGCAATGTTTAGAATTTGGACTTCAGTACCCATTTTAAACACTAGGTGTGAGAGTTACATATTGCTCCTTTAAAGCAGCTTTACGACACTAAATATCCTCTTAAGTTTGATCTCTTCTGAGGGGAAGCTGGGATTTACAGCTCAGACGTTATGTAATTCATAATACTTTGAGCAGAATAACGTCATCCACCTGAATCAGACTGAGACAAAAGAAATAACAATCTACTCCACTTCATATCACAAGATGTAATGTGTCTGCTGGTTTTTTGATAAGATTACTTATTTTTACTCTGTCAATTAAGGTCGTCAAAATGTTCAAGACTGTGATATTTTCCAATACCACGTGTTTTAAAGAGTTATAATCTCTGTTTTTTTTATGGTCTATGGCATCAAATAGTGCCGAACCTTTGAAAAAAAAACAACATCTATTCCATAAAGCAGGTGCGTAGACGACACGATTACGGTAAACCTCCTGCACGCCGTCTAAATTGCACAAATACATCAGCAATGTTTGAGTTGCCAATGTATTCATGCAGTTAAGAAAGCATTTCTTGCAATCTTTGGTGGTTAAAAACAGACATTTCCCAAGATCGGATTCTTGCAAAGCAACAAAGGAGGGGGCGGGGGGAGACAGCTCTCTACAATGTTTTGAATTTGGACTGCAGTACTCATTTTAAACACTAGGTGTCAGAGTTACATATTGCTCCTTTAATTTAAATCTTTTAGCGGGTCATTAGTGTCATGGAGTTGTGGCAAAGATTGCTCTCAGGTGTGCAGCAGGTCAAGGGAGACCAGAGGAGCAGAGAGGGAGAGAAACAGCAGGTAAAACCACTTCATTGAAAAAAAGAGTCAAGTGGTTGTTATTAAACTGTTTTATTTAGCTTCAGGAAACATAAAACCTTATATTTCAGTATAAAAGCGAGCAGGTTTACAGGCACATGAGTGAAGGGACGGTCCTACTTCCTGCAGTCTGCATTGGCACTACTTTCTACGGCGGACTGAGCGGTGATCTGGTTGTCGGGGGGCAGCGGTTTGCCCAGGTGGTGTCCCGTGGTGAGGCCGTATGGCTGGGACTCTCTCTCCTCCCTCACCTTCGGCCACAGCAGGAACCCCCCCTGAAAGCTGAGGTCAAAGAGCTCACAGGGGGCGAAGGTCAAAGGTTTCTCTCCCAGCAGGCCTTTCAGCCGCGCTCGCCACCCGTCCAACATGGTGGTTCGCACGGCGGGGGGGGCAGTGAGCCGGACTCCAGAAGATCTGAGGAGCCAGAACCTGAAAGCCGCAGAAATGCAGTGTCCCGTTCTGACAGGAGAGAAACAACAAACAAACAAACAAACAAACAAACAAACAAACAAACAGAAAGGCGTTCTTAACATCATGAAACAGTAGAACTTTTTCATTCTGATTTCGTAATCTCATTTTTGTCGTCCTTCCCTTTAAATGTTTATTTTTAATTCTCAGTCACGTCGTCATATTTACGCCTGCTCGATTTTAACCACTTATCCTGTTGCTGACCTGCAGCGGCCACAGCGTGACGTTGATGTCTCCGTTGATGCCGTCGGGTCTGAACATCGTCTGCGTGGCTCCCGTAGTGACAGACAACATCGCTTTCTTATCCTTCAATGACAACAGATAAAATGTTTTTTTTGTCAGTAGGAGGGGACACATCGTGAGGACGTGATGAAGACGAGAGAGAGAGAGAGAGAGAGAGAGAGAAAGTGAACAAGAGAGCGATCAAGAGTTCATGTCAGGCGGATTTTTCATTATTAGAAGTTTAACTGCAGTTAAAGGCACAGTGCAACATTTTAAATCTGATAAGTCAGTTAATATTGACTTCCTAAAGAGAGTGAAGCTCCCTCTGGGTTTGTTGTTCTCAGCTCTGTGTATTAATGTTTGTAGCCTGAGTGATTTCACCCGTCTGTTCCTGCAGGGGGCGCTGGAGTCCCATCGATGGCGGTCTCCATGCTGGAAATGCTGTCTCAGCCTAACTTTCAGTCAACCTAACGACAGGCTGAGAGCTGGAGCTGAGGCGGGTTTTAAGCCTCCTGACAAACCGTTACACCGCGCCCACCTGTCAATCAGGTCAGCTACACGCCTTATTGTGAATAACTCTTATCCTTCATCAAATCAAAACTGATGAGTCATCAAAACATTCACCCCCCGTACAGTGTGTGCTGATCGAGACATGAGCTAATCAGACCTGTTTGGTTTTTTGAACCAGGCTGTAAACATGTTAATGTCTGCTGTAAAAACAGGCTTTTTAGAATGGGTGTGTATGTGACTTCCTGTGCTTCTGCAGCCAGCCTCTAGTGGACACTCGAGGAACTGCAGGATTTTGTACTTCACCTTCATTTCTCAACACTGGAGGTTGCAGCGTGGTTCACACCGACAGGACAGCACTTCCTTCTCCACTTCCTGTTTCGCTCAGAGGCTCAAACATGTATGAGACATGTTTTTATTAAAAAATGTCTCTAATCGGGTAGGTCCCCTCTCTAACTGTTAGCCCTGACACCACCTGGGGGAAGAAAGACGGCCCCGCCCACCATACCCCTCTCTGGTCAGTAGAGGGGTATGGTGGAGTTTCTTAGCAAGAGTACAATTCAAGGAGAACCATCAGGTGTTATTCATCATTATACATTTCTTTATTAGATATATGGCACACTCCTTCAAAACAAAGACTCGGTTTCATTTTGAACCTGTTTAAACTACGACTATTTTAATTTATCTTCCTCATCTTTTTTTGAGGTCATGAGCGTCGCTGGTCAGGTAGCTGAGAGATACATACCTTGAATATCCCGTTGTTGTACATCTGCTCGAGGGAGAAAGCGAAGCCTTGAGTCAGGACTCGATCCATCCAGCCCTTCATGATGGCAGGAACACTGAACCAGTACAGAGGAAACTACACACACACACACACACACATACACACACACACACACACACACACACACACACACACACACACACACACACACACACACACATACACACACACACACACACACACACACACACACACACACACACACACACACACACACACACACACACACACACACACACACACACACACACACATACATCACATACTCAACCTGGAATCAGAACATTTCTTTTTTCCAAAAACAGAGGCATATTTTGTGCAGAGTTTCATCATCAAAAGAGAAACTCCCTCTGGTTTTCTGTCTTTGAGCTCTGGACGAACCGAAGCTCTTTGGAGATAAAAGTGATGCTATGATTGTGACCTCTGACCTGGAAGATGATCAGCTCCGCCACCTCCACTTTTTTCTGCTCGGCAGCGATGTCTTCACTGAGGCGACCCTCCATCCAGGCGT
>CM036535.1:35011467-35243967 GCA_020745685.1 Tautogolabrus adspersus | reverse complement strand
GGAGCTGTTTGGTCACGTCCTCGTGTTTAACGTCACCTGTCACCAGCTTCTCTGCAGACGGCCTTTCATCACTGACTCACACTTTACATCACAAAGTCAGAGCTCGTTCTTCTTTACAGTGACTCACATTTTTTAAAGAGAGGGTAAGAAACGTTCAGTAAATTCTGAGGTTGAAAGTTTTGACCCTTGAAGAACATCAAGATGAAACAGTAGATCCACAAGGTTGTTAACGAGCTTTGATGTTGTTGATAGGAAAGGCTCAAATATATTTGCTTTTTAACCACATGTACGCGTAGACAACCGGCTGTGTCGTTAACATAAATGTTCACATAACCGCCGATGTACAACACGTGTTACTAGAGTCCTCAAGAGCAGTGGTTCCCAAAGTGGGGGTCGTGAGACACTAAGGTCGCACTCACAATATGCAAAGTTGTCCCGTTCCATGCTTACGCACGATTGCCCCCCCCCTCCCCATTCCCCCGCTGGCCACAATCTGAACTAAAGAGTGGAGAAGAACATACTGGAGAACAGGAAACAGAATGCAGCAGGTTCATTAGAGCACGGAGATCGTAGAGGTGGCGTGCAGACAGTCTATGGTCGTGCAGCGATCACAGGGAATAAACGTCCCCACCCCCTCCCACTTGCTCGAGGTGAATTCTCCTGATAATATCCTGCTGCGTTCTCATCACCATACAGCCCTACACTGCCCCTAGTGGTCACATGCATATTGCATCTTGCCGACGCGTAGCGTTAATTTCTGGGGACGTGCACAACCAACACTCCAAACCACTGCAGGAAACACAAAGATGGTGTCATGCGTTTGAGTACGCTTAGTTAAAAACAACTCAGGGCTTCAGAGAGAGACAGGACATGTGGGGGGGGGGAGAGAGAGAAAGAGTCAGGATCAGGATCAGGACTATCAGGAGACGCTGGACCCGAAGCCAAAGTGTGCCGCAGCTTTAATTCGCGTTTGATCCGTTCATTTTACTTCTGGAGCGAAACAGAAACAGCTGATTTTAAAATCGTGCTTTAATTTACCCAGAATTCATGACATGATTAGAGGCCGAGACGATAATTTAGCAGACAGATTAATTAAATAATTTATTGATTTAGTTATTTATGAGCAGAGAGACTTATTTTATATGTTTTTGAGCAGCAGAAGGATGTTTCTTTGTTTCTTTCATTGGACGGATGTTTACAGTCTCAGTTTGTCTTTGCTCCTCTAAAAACTCTCCCACTGATTTTCTTCTTCTGTTGATCAATTTGTGTTTTACTTCTGACACATGAAGAAGAGACTCTCGGACACTACTCACAGAAAAGTCGATGAAATGTGTCATTAGTCGTCATTCAGAGAAACAAATAAAAGTGTTCAGACCTACCTGACGAGCTCTGTGCGGTTATCCTGCGTCTCATCGACACGCCCTCGGTGACGCCTGCTGGGCTGGAATGCGACAGGAATGTCACCTGGACTCTTTCTGTCAGCTGGCTGAGCGGCTCAGCCGGCTCAGATTACCTGCTCTGTGCTCTGCTGTCAGGTGACTGCGTGCATGAAGAAGAAGGAGGGTTTTTTATCTGATTAACTTCATGTGTAGGTTTTATTCTGAAGGCTAGCTGGGCTGTCAGATAATAAATAACTACACAGGGACTCTGACATGATTTGTAGTTTGATTAAGAATTATTAAAGCGCAGACGTAAAGCATGAATAACTATGGTGAATAAACACATCAGAGAAAGGCTCTGACACACCAAGGAGATTGTCGGCCGTCGAGCGATTGCGCCTTAGCTTTTGCGGTGTGTCCAGCTCCGTTGCTACCTGTCGTCCCGACACGTTTTTTCGGCCAATACCACATGTTGAATCGGCAGCGGTCGGCGCGGTTGGTGAGAGGAATCACTCTGATTGGCTGTTCAGATAAGTGAATCCGTGCACAAGAAGAAAAACTAAAGTGACGAGAGCCAAGTAAACGACTTCAACTTTTTATCAGACATTATTCTCGATTATAAGTACCTTTCCGAGTGGTGAGCGACAGCGGTGTATCATCGGCGTATCATACCAACAGTTTATATATCCGCAGTCTTCTCCTTCCTCGTCCTCTTACGGTTTCCTGTTTTTGGAATGACGATTACTGACTACCGCCGCCTGCTGGCAAGGAGAGTTATTTCCTCTCACGTATGTGCAGAACGTACGTTGTGGTTGGCCCGTCGGCTGTAGTCTTTGCGTTGAGTTCAAGTACAACTTTTTGGCCAAGACAAAAGGCGACGTGAGGCGACGTCATAGGTGGCCTTTCGTCGCCACTAATTCTTTGCCGTCTGCTTGGTGTTTCAGGGCCTTTACACTGGAAACAAAGCTGGACCTTTTCTTTACCTGGTGAGTCAAATCTCCCTATCCATCAGCATTCATGCGAAGTGAAGCTCAAGCTCATGCTAACAAGCTGTCCTGCCATAAATTATCAGAGACATCAAGCCCTTGATGAGCTAATGAGCTGATGTGCTGCTGCTGTGGAGGATTGGTTTTTAAGACTTTGAACACTGGTGAGACATCCAAAAATCTAATTGAAATGGAAAAGTTGATTAAATTGCTGCTTAAGCCCAAGTTGAGCAGACTCATGATTTTAATACCTGTTTGTCTAAACAGGTCAGACAAACATTGCTGGAGAAATCTGAAGATGGCGAGCTGAAGGAGCAACCTCAAAGACAACTGGACCTTGATACAGAGATTCCCCAAAAAAGGCAGGCCTCAATCCTGGCTGTATGGTGTGGTAGGATTTCCCTTACCTAAATAACACTTACTTCCTCAGACATTCAGCACATGCATAACTACAACTGCAGTAAAAGTAATGTTTGGTGCATGGATTTATTTGGAAGAGAGTTTCTTTAATGTTTAGTGTATAAATTATTGGATGGTGTATGGAGGGTAAAACGTGCCCTTAAAGAAAGAGAAACTGAATTTTGAATTGAAGGCCTGTTTTATTTTATTTTGTGATTTCCTTGATTGACTTCAAGTGTTTTTTGTCATTTGTGAAAATGAGAACATTGAAATACAAAACCAGTAATCAACATTCTGTGTCTTGTGTTTTACTTAATTCTCCACCAGTCAAACCTTACTCTAACCCTGTAGAAATTTAATTTGTTACATTTTGCCTTTTTTGATAGTTTATCATTTCTACATCCATATTTTATTTAAACTAATTGTGTATCCTGAGTGTTACATAAGCTCCGCCTCTTTTTCTGTTTCTAGACTGATCTAAAGTCATAAACACTCGTAAGCAGTAAGTTACGAATAGGAAAAGAAAATTGAATCCAAAGATTCTCTTTGAAACCACTAACTCTCATCTCTCCTTGGCCAGATCATCGGCTGTTTTAGTGGGATTTCTTATCTTTTTTACGCAGATGATATACAGTTGTACTGCTCCTTTACACCTAATGATTTTAACCAACTGTTCATTTTAAATGAGTGTTTGGATGCCATCAAGACCTGGATGACTGATAACTGCCTTCAGTTGAACGCTAATAAGACCTAAACTCTAATAATTGCACCTGATCATGCCATCAATAATATTCATCAGCATATGTGCACGCAAGTTCTTGTGTTAAGCGTAACCTCTGGAATTTGGGTGTAATTTTTGACCAGTCCATGTCTCTTCCCAACCATGTCAGCCAGCTCAACTGAGGAACATTTCAAAACTGAAATCTGTTGTGACCCAGGTAGAAATGGAGATGATCATTCATGCTTTTATTTCCTCTCGCCTTGATTATTGCAAGACTGTTTTTAACGGTTTAAACCAGACCTCCTTAAACCGTCGTTAAAATGTCCAAAATGCAGCAGTTCGGCTTTTAACAGACTTTGTACTGTTCACTTTGTGATGTTTATCTGTGAAAGGTGCTACAAATAAACTTTACTTACTAAAGTTTAGTAGAGACAGCATTTGCAGTATGGCGACCCGCCATTGTTTAACTTCATAGAGCCTCTTTGACAACCAATGGGTGACGTCATTAATACGACGTACATGTTACAGTATATTCTGTGATCATGTTAGCATGTTGTGTCTCGTATCAGAAAGCTGTTAGAATGACTCTTTGGTCTTTTCAATGTGTCCTGTCCTGACCTGTATGAAGTCCCACCACGTGGACTCAGGACTCGACAAATTACGTGCAAAAAAGCTGTTTCCGTGGCGACTGAGCTGACTGTGTGTGTCCTTCCTGCCTGTTTCCGCTTCATGCACCTCGATTGTGACAGTTTTGTTTTTCAGAGCGCCCTGCAGGCAGCTGCTAATCCAGACGTGAAGCGGCCTGAGAGACACGCCGGGGGGGATTAAGACAATTGTAGCCTGAATACACGGCAGAGAGTCTGATCCTGTCGTGTTACTGGATCTCATTATTTCCCTCCAACATCATTAGCTTCTTTTTTGTTTAAGAAGCTAACATCATTAGCTTCTATTCAAAGTGAAAACTGTGCTGGCATCACAGCTGCTGAGTTTTTCAGAATCAGGAAAACACTTCTGCTGTGAACAGAAGTTTGGCCGCAGCGTTGAACAAAAAAAAGTAACACAAACATGCATTTAATTGATTCGTAGCCTCCAGGTGGTCGGCCTCACATCAAGCCAAGAATTTTCGAGAAAACAAAAAGACAAAATCCCCCCGAACAGACTTTCTCACAGACAGATCTAATGAGGTGTGTTAGCTCGGATGCTGTTTTTTTATATCAATGTTTTTGTTCAGCGTTAAGTTTTACTTCATGTTTTTCTCTGTTCTGTTTTATTTGGTTTGAGCAAAACAGTTTAGGAATTCCTTTCTTTGTTAGCGGTCACTTCTGTTCAGCAAACACATCGTGTCCTAACAGCACATGAGCGTTATATGTCGTGTCGCATTGCGCATGTTCGCTCGCTCCCTGACTGCATCTGTTAAATATGTTATTCTTTGCTCTGTGAATTTCAGTTTTCCTTGCAAAACATAACATGTAGTGCTTTTATTTTGAAGGTGGACAAACTGAAGTGTGGTGCTTTGTATTCACCAGCTAACTCAGAGACTCGTCAATAAACGGCTCGCTACGAGACGAATAAAGTTTTTCTGTGGTGTTGTTAATCTCACCACTGCACTATTCTCGTGTTTAGCCTTGTATGAGTCTTTCTGCTTATGTTATTTAATGTTACACTTTTTGTACGTTGAGAGCACAGTTACATAAGGCAAATTCCTTGTGTGTGTAAGCATACATGGCCAATAAAGCTGATGCTGATGTAGATATTATTAATACATCGTTATCTCCACTTTGTAAAAGAGAGGAAAATAGAAACGGGTTGTCGGGGTAAAATCGGCACTCCATGTTGCGCTGCTTCGCTCCCGGGCTGTTAGGACCCTGCCCTGACACACCAAGCAGACGGCAAAGAACTAGTAGCGACGAAGGCCGCCTGTGGCGACGTCTCATGTCTTGGCCAAAAATTTCACTTGAACACACCACAAAGACTACAGCCAGCAGCCAACCACCACGTACGTTCTGCACGTGTGAGAGGAAATAACTCTCCATGCCAGCAGGCGGCGGTAGTCCGTTGTTACAATACGAGAAGACCATTTTCACACCGCTGTCGGTCACCACTTGTATTATAGGTATTTATCGAGAATAATGTCTGATAAAACGTAGAAAATTGCACTGGCGTTGTCATTCCTTGGTCTTTTTTAGTGGAAAAAGAAAAGAAGAGTCGGAGGCGAAACCGCACTAATGGGTGAAAGCATGGATACTACAGCGGCGGGCTCAAGGGGCTTTCCTGAACCTGTGTCGAGAGCTGGCGATTCCTTTCACCAACCACCAACGCCGATTCAACATTTCTAACGGAGCAGGACGCACCGCAAAAACTAGGGGGACGACCTCTCCCCGACGGTCAAACTAGGACCGACAGCCGAACATCTCCTTGGTGTGTCAGGGCCTTAACGGCGCGATCACTGCTGTGCTGGGCGAACCTGAGGAAGCTACAGGCGAAAGGCGTTGTAGGCGCCCAATAAAATATAGTAAAGTTATTTTCAGTGTGCCACAGACTTTTTATTTATTTTTCAGGAAACAATAAAATCAACCTAAATTTGTCGCTGCTGCTCGCATCGCGTGCTGTTAGTAAATGTTACAGCCCAACTATGAGGCCAATTTACACGACAACAATTTCAGCCAAAAACAGGAACCCTTTCTAGTGTTTTGGATGTTTCGTTTACACAACAACATTTCTGGTGCCTGAAAAAGTTTTGGAAACGGGTTCCAAAGTGAGAACGTTTGAAAATTGCATAATTTCTGTCGCCGTCTAAACATCCAAATACGCTGTTCATTTGAAAACTGAGACTTGCTCATGCTCATTACGCTTCCAGTCTTTAGCGAGTAGATGGACTACAACAACAATGGCTGACTCCTGTGTTGTTTGTGCTGCTCACTCCCAGTTGACATTTTCTCTAAATGTTCTCTTTATGGTTTATGGTCAATCTGAGTCTGTCCACACAAACGTTTGTGTGTTAGTCATGTTTGTATGTTTACACCTCGCCGCTCTGTAGAAGGAAGAGTATGTGAGCATGAACGTGTTGTTTCACAAATATATAACCCTAAGTCACACTGCCACCTACTGGCCTGGCATGGATACTACAGCATCTTTTGTAATTTTTTCCGTGTGCACAGTGGTGGTTATCGAAATGTTGTTGTCCGAAAACTATAAGCAATTCCATTTTCAGAAGATCTTTCCGTTGAAACGTGACCTTAGACCAGACAAGAGATGGGACAAAGCTAGGTTTACTAATAACTGAAAAACGATAGATAGATTTCCTCTTTGCGTGACCAGCTGTCCCAGCATTCAACCTATCCTATTGTTTCTAAGCATCCCATTCCTGTCGCATCTAACCACGATAGCTTCCCTTAAACAAAATCACTTTTGAAGTTCCAAGGCTTCTTTGAAAATAAATATTTTTCAAAGTTTTTTGCGGCTGTTTCGTACGGAAGTTTTACATGAAGTGTTGTAATGAAGTTTCGTACGAAAGTTTCATAAGGCAGTCCTATCGGAAAGTTGCCAATATTTTAGTGCAATTCAGAAACTGCAGGAGTTTGCCTCCAATTTTTGATGGAATAATCATTATTTTACTTCCTTTTTTAATTAAGTTTCGTACGAACGTTTCATACAATAGTATCACAGGAAAGACCTACTGAAACGTTGCCGATGTTTTTCAGCCAGACACTGTGCAGGAGTTTGCCTGCAATGATTGGTCTACTTATTCTTCTTTTACCAGCTTTCACATTTCCTATGTTCCAGCAATTTTCAAAAGATTCATATGGCTGTCTCGTATGGAAGTTTAACATGATGTGTAAAGAAGTTTCGTATGAAAGTTTCATAAGAAACCCCGACCTGATAGTTGCTCATGTTTTTGTGCAATTCCGACATTGTGCAGGAGTTTGCCTGCTTGTCTATTCGCCCTTTATGAAATACACAACCTTTTATTAAAGTTTCGTACGAGAGTTTCAAACAGAAATCTTCTAAAGCCCTACTGAAACGTTTCAGACACTTTGCAGGAGTTCACTGAGAATTATATGAAGATCACGAAGTATAAAAGTTTAAAAATAAGATAACTCTGCAGCTGCAGACCTCTAGAGACTTTATTTTTAGTTATTTAATCATTGGACTCTTTCTGACGCTCACAGCTCTCCTGTTTGACTGCCAGCAGGAAGCAGAGAACTTTTTCAAACTCAAACAGCACCACCTGCTGGCAAAGAGGTATTCTGCAGACACAGTTCTGTCAGTTTTTACAAGAGAGTCTGAAATCATTTCGCTCCCTTCTTCTTCCATCTACCCATAGATTTCTAAAAAGTGCCAAATAATCGTCTCTACGGGAATCAGACTGTGATTGGACGCCATTCAAACCGGTAAATGTGATGAACGTGGACGTAGCAGCAAAGAAGACAAAATATAATCACAGTGAGGAGAAACACCAAGCGGATAAAGCTCGTTCTAAGACAAGGGTGAACCTTGTGTTGGCTTTTACCCGTGGACGTGGAGTTGGTCTGCTTCCTGTTGGACAGGCAGGTGACAAACACCGGCGGTTAGCTTGTGCTAGCGTGTGTTAGCTTGCAGTGTAGGTACAAGCAGTAAACGTACACACTAGTCTAGTCTAAGTCTCTAGTACGGAAGCCCAAAGCGGACACACATTCGTTCGTTAATTTTATTCCGTTTCCTGTGATCTCGAGAAAACGAATGTAAGTAACTCGTTATCACGTGTATCGTGAGTGAATGGGAGTTTTTAAAATGTCCGCTAAGGGTACTCCAACCATCTGATTTTGTCGGTCAGGGTCACGGGGGGCTGGAACCGATCCCAGCTGTCATTGGGCGAGAGGCGGGGTTATACCCTGGACTGTTCGCCAGCCAATCACAGGTCTGACAATCACATGGAGACAGACAACCAGCCACACTCACATTCAAACCAACAGACAGTTTACAGTCACCAGTTAACCTAACGAGCATGTCTTTGGACTGTGGGAGCAAGCCGGAGTAACCGGAGAGAACCCCCCTCGTAAACATAAAACACTCAAATGAAATAAAAACATGTAAGGCGTTAAAAGTGTGTGTGGGTGATGATGTGTAACTTTTATGTACAGAGTAAACTAACACTTCATGCAAAGAAGAGATCGCTGAAGTGTTGTTGGAAACGAGTCTTTATTGATCATTTTTTGGCATTTTATAAAAACCTGATAAACACATGACGTGATTTAAGGATGAACTCAGCAGAGGAACACGAACCAGGTTTCAGCACCGATCAGCTGATGGCTTTAACGAGAACGAGATCCAACATTTCCAAGATCAAACGTCAAATCCATTAATCAGGAAAATGATCAACTTTTCAACCGTTTCACGGCCTTAATGATGATGAATCAAATCTGAAACATCCAGGTCCAAGTTTGGTTTGCAGAGAACATAGACGATGACTTCAACTCTTTGAATCTCCGTCCTCCTGCTCGTTGTGTTCACGCTCAGCGCTGAGGCTGCTTTCTTCTTCTCTCTCGCGCTGAGCCGATTCTGCAGACGCCTCCGAGTCTCTGTGTGGCTGCTCCTTCTGTTGTTGTGTGTTGCTGCTGCTGTCTGGCTCGGGGTGTAAATCCTCATCCACCTCCTCTGCCTCTTCCTTTTTGTCCACCTCCTCCTCAGCTTTACACACGTCAAGGTCGTTTACAGAGGAGACAGGTGTGGGCTCATCTGACGGTGCTGAAGAGTCAACAGTCTGAGAGTCTGCAGGATCTGATGACATCAGGAGATCAGCAGAGTCACATCAGGAATCCAAAGATCAATTTAAAACAAACAGACTAACAAAAGCTCCATTTAACTTCTTCACGTGCAGGACAACTTTGTTATTTCTACACATCATTAAAAGGTGCGCAGCAACGTCATCAAGACTTATCCGGAAGCCTGGACTCATCTTAATAAACCTTCTCTCACCTGTTTGCTGCTGCTGCCGTGCGAGCTTCCTCTCCAGGGCTCGCTGTCTGTTAAGCTCTATGCGTCTGCGCTGCTCCTCGGTGAGGGAGGGTGCAGCTGGGGAGGGAGAGGAGGATGGTGGTGGAGCTGGAGCTGGAGTAGAGTGGAGTGCCCCCTGCAGGTCATCAGGGAAAACTGCACTGTCAAACGGATCTGGATCCCCAAAGACATGCGGTTCAGGAGCCGGCTCGTCTTCACCTGAAATAGAGTAATAATAGTTACCTTCAGAGAGGTTTGTCATGTGGGGAAGGTTTCAGGTTTTGAGGCCCATTCAGATAGGATGCAGTGGGTGCTGCATGCTGCTCTCAAACTCATTCAATGTCCATATGTTAAGAGCATATCTGCGCCGAGCTGAAGGTTGCACTTGCAGTTCTTGGGTGCTTTGTGGAAGCTACACATTTTTAAGAGGACACGTGACGACACCTCCGCACGTCCAATAGTAGGGAAGATCAGATCAAAACAAACTGCGTCCCACTTTCCTGAGCTCTAGTTTACAGACCTACCGGGACATCGGAGAGAGAGCTCTAGTTTGTAAAGACATGTCCGACAGTTTGGGCGTACCAGGTGTTTCAAACAGCAGCAGAAATGTATCGTGTTCGTGAAGCGGTCGTTATAGAGCTGCAGCTCCTGGATGAGCCGAAACTCTCCCACATCCTGTCGTGCCCTGAGGAATTCATGAACACACCCTCTCCTTCTGTGCTGATCCCCTCCATCTCCTCAGCAGGAGAAAGGTCAGAGCTTTCTACTGAACAGTGAACTCGTACTGCGTATTCAAAAAGTGGCTAGTTCTCTGAGTTTTGTTTCGGTCAACTAGCAAGTTGTGCTGATGATTTGAGAGTGTGCGCGCTCCTCTCTAGCTCTGCGACCTACCGCGTGGCAAGCGCAGCATACACCGCATCCTATCTGAAAGTCCCTTTAATCTGTAGTTCTCCAAAACTGTTGGCACTCAGGCTCCAAAACATGCAAAACATTCGAGCCCTGGTATATATATATATATATACAAACTCTTCTTTCAAACATTTCAACAGTGTGTTTTTATCTCTTCACATCTTTACCCATGAAGTCTTCGTGTGTCAGCGGCATGTCCAGACGTATCCGTTTGAGACAGGTCTGCATGGGGGGGGGGAATATTCATTTCATTACAAATATTGCATCATAGAAAATTAATAAAGTTAATTTCATAGAAATATAAGACGTGAAGTTGTAATCCTACCTGCACCTCCTTCTTGTTGCCGAGCTTCTCCACTCTGTCGATAATATCTTCAAACTGCAGCTTGGGGAACAACCTGTGAGCCCAGTTCTCCATCTTGTGCATCAGCAGCCGCAGGTCCTCAGCCTGGACGGACGATACACACAAACATCATCAAACTACGGCTCAATCATGAGTATGATGTGATAAACAAGAGTCAGTAAGAATGAGTCAACACAGCTGGAAGTCAGCTTCAGTTGTTGGTAATGAGATTTTATGGGGTACTGCACCACTACTTCCTGCGTCGCTGTGACGCGTCATCTGTTGGATTTGGTTGTGTCAACGTGTGGGTCGTCATCTCTCACCTCACGTCCTTTGCCTTTAAACTGAACATCTTCAAACAGCGTTCGCAGAGCAGGAAGTCCTCTGTCTGAGATCAGCCTGAAACAAAAAAAAAAAAAGGAAAATGTTTTTAAACTTTCTCAAAAACTGATCATCACGGACTGAATCAAAAATCATCTGCTAACACCTCCTCACTAGAGTTTATAAAGAGGTTCGAAAAAGGGGAGGTTATAAAGCAGAAAGGTTTACAGACCGATGCAGAGCTGGCTAAACACTGAAGCTTCAGTGTCCACCACATGGTGACCTGCGTGAGCATCCACTCTAGAGAGGAGGGGGGGGGGGGAGACTGCGCTCTCCAATGTTTTGAATTTGGACTGCAGTACCCATTTTAATCACTAGGTGTCAGAGTTACATACTGCTCCTTTAAAGCACCATTAGAGACGTCTGTGGTACCTCTGAGAGTCCAGTTTGGGTTGTGGCCTCTTCACTCCTTTTCTTTTAGCAGCAGGAACATCAGCGAGTTTTGACACCTCCCCGTTTTCCTCCTCTGCGTGAGACAAATACCAAACGATTGATTACCACCTCTATCATATCAGTCCTTACTCTCCTACCATGAATCATATCGTATTTAGTTCATATATTTAGATCTAAACTGCCTTGAAGAGCTGGAAAGTCTCTTGACAGCATCCTCATGCAGCTTCTCACCATTTCCAAAAGGGTCTCCATCCTCTCGCCCCCCCTGTCCCGGGGAGTGAGGAGGAGGAAGTGGAGGGAAAGCTTCATCCTCTAAGCCGTCGAAGTCAGGGATGTTGAAGAGGCCTTTTTTCTGTGGTTTGGGCATGTTGGTAACTCCTGCACAAAATGTCAGAACTGTTACATCAGTTTTTTAATGAAATAATGGATTCAAATTCACTTTGATTTGGGGGGGCTCTTAAACAAAACAATAACAAAAAGATGACATCAAGGCTGGCGGGGAATCATGGGGCTTCTCTCTGCCGCTACCCCTTTTAACAACCTCACCTACTCTAAAATGCTCCTTTTTAATTATACTTAGTTTCTAACTGTCATGACGCTGCTGTAAATAAAGACTGACACAGTAAAACTCACACTTTGGGGGGTTATCTCAGTTATTTAGCCTAAATGTTGTTGCGATTGTGTCTGTCAGTTATCGATATTAAGTTGAAAAATCAGCGCCCAATATTTGTTCCCTCTCTTCCGGTCAGCTCGTGAAGATATCGGAGCGTCATCCACCGGAAGGCGGTAAACTCAACCATAGCCAAAAACACAAACAGTAAATCCTGTCATTCCGATTTATATCACCGTTTATAAAGTTTTAAACTGGACATGATGGGGAGCAGAATATTCAGCTGTCTCTCTAAACGACGCTTAACCTGACTTCCGGTCTGAGTAACGGAATAGTTATATCAAAGTGTAAACCCTGAAGCTGTGAAGCTAACTGCTAGCTGCTGAGTAACGTTACTTTAGGTAAAATGTAAGCTAACATGTTAGCATGCTGTTGTCAGCGGGTCGTGTCAAGTTAAACATCAGTCAGAACATGATGATAGATTAAAAATAAGACTGTAGTTTAAATAAAATATCAGTTTATTGGTTTACCTGTCACGAGCTGTCCCGGCGTAGAAATCACCCGTAAGTGTTGCAAAGTTGGCGATGTTAACTTCCGGTACGACGCGTTGCTTTTTCAAAATAAAATCAAGCCCACTTCCGCTAAACTACGGACTCTCAAGAAGTCAATATAGGCACAAGATAAATGTATTTATTTTTTGCAAATAAGATCATTATTTCTGTGCACACCATTATGCGCACAAGATATATATGTTTGACTTTTGTAGGCTTAATTGGCGCGAGTTCAGCGTAAGCGTAAGAGGACTAAGCTGCTAATAAACACAATAGTTTGAGCTTAAACGTTACTGTTGATGCAAAGAGCAGCCATGTTGTATTTTAACTTGGACTACTGAAGTTGTTCCAAGTTTCTGAGTCGGAATTCCGACTTCAGGGGGGCTTTCCTGATGACGTGTTAGACCGGTAACTCAGAATTTCTACGATAAAATAGAACGCACCATTAAAACCCGCCTCAGCTCCAGCTCTCAGCCTGTCGTTAGGTTGACTGAAAGTTAGGCTGAAACAGCATTTTCAGCACGGAGACCGCCATTGATGGGACTCCAGCGCCCCCTGCAGGAACAGACGGGTGACGTCACTCAGGCTTCAAACATTAATATTTACAGCCTATGGTTCACACGCATTAATCATGTCCCGTTCCAAATCTTTTAATTTGAAGGGAAAAAGTCGAATAGGAAAGTGTCTTCCTTCCTGCATATCTTTTCAGACTTGATGTAGACCCTCAAAAATCAGTACACATTTCTCTCAATAATCAGCACCATGTAAATGTTATAAATGTGTTTTATTGTGAGTTTATAATCCACAGAGTACACTTGATCTCTAGCACTCTTGTTTCTTAACTGTACAAACTTTTTTTTAGAACAAACAATCTTCTCTTTACAGTTTTCTTGAGTCTCTTAGAAAAGGCAGCTTCCCTAAAAACCACACAAGACCAGTTTTTATAAAATAAATACCAGTGAAGGTCATTATTATTATAATAATGCGTAATAAAGCAAGCATGAAGTGAACCGGCTATTTTGACTCAGAAGTGACAACCTGATTGTTGAAACAAAGCAGCAGGACAGCTAAATAAACACAACGCTGGACGAGGATGAAGTTTAACAGCTTTAAAAGCACTCTCTGAGTAATTTATTCATCTGGCGGATTGTGTGTGTGTATGTGTGTGTGTGTGTGTGTGTCCTCTCAGAGGCGTCCCCGCAGCAGGAACATGAGGAAGACTGCACTGAGGAGGATGCAGAGCGTGCAGACTGTAGGAACGACGATCTCTGTCACCATCTCCATGTGGCCGATCAGCGGATCTGAAACACACACACACGAAATGTAAGTTGATGTGTTTGAATGTTTCTGTTGGTTTACACTTTCAGCTTTTAATCAATTTTAGTTAGGGTTAAGGTAAGGGATAATGTATCGTCATCATAACACATTGTTAATAAATGCACCTCTGTTCAGACAGTTATTAGCAGCTTTGGATGTCAGTGAAGAGTAGTTTTGTGAAACACAAAAGTATTTGCCTCTGGGCCTAGGGCAAGAAAATCTAGAACTGAAGTGGATTTTGCCAGCTCCAGAACAAATGCACATCTCTCATTTAGGGCTTTCACACTTGCAGAAAACTCCTGAAGTTTTTGTGCTGAGCTGCATGTGTGAACACAAACAGCTGAATGTTTCTCTCTTCACCCGGAGTTTCTCCTCCAGCCTCCTCGTATTTACTCTTCAGAAAGTCAGAGTGAGCTGATGTGAGAACGCAGCAGGATATAATCAGGAGAATTCACCTCAAGCGAGTGGGAGGGGGTGGTGACGTTTATTCGCTGTGATTGCTGCACGACCATAGACTGTCTGCACGCCACCTCTACGATCTCCGTGCTCTAATGAACCTGCTGCATTCTGTTTCCTGTTCTCCAGTATGTTCTTCTCCACTCTTTAGTTCAGATTGTGATTCTGTTCAACTACACGTAGCATTGATAGAAAGACAGATATTTCACTTGTTTACGTCCCGCCCCCCCTCCTGTCTGACAGGGATAGTCTCCCGCTATGAGGTGCATGTGTGAACAGCCAGGTCGGGAGAATATCCGGAGCAGTCCTCCTGAAAAGTCTCTCGATATTTTCTGGAGTGCAGATGTGAAAAATGACTACAGAGAACCAAAACCAGTTTTTCATCTCTGAAAACTACCAAAAAATGTGAATGACCCAAAGACATTTTGGAAAGTCATAAAATCCTCTTCTGGCCGTTTGTCAACCAGTGACGTACCAGGACACATAGTTAACGATTCTTGCATCCTGACTGACAAATCAGCCATGCTTGATTGTTTTAATGAACATTTTATCTCAGCTGGCTTTTTATTTGACTCCTTACACCCTTTATTGACAAAGTCTGATATAAATTATGAAAATTCCTCAGACAGTAAACTTACTGATCGTCTTTTTCACTTTATGCCAGTGTCTGCCACTGATCTCTAACAGGAAGTACGATGTAGGATAAACATCTCAAATCAGAAACTTTTGTACCTAAACTTCATCATGCACTGGCCAAGACTTTTGCATTCCTGCATGTTCCTGATTTCCCTGGGACTGTCTTCTAGCTGGAGGGGCAAAACAAAGAAAAACCCTGTTAGATAACGGCAAAACAAGCTGGAGACAGACTTTCCTTTGTTTGGCCCCACCTAGCTTAGCTTAGCTTAGCCTACGCTGGTATGATTTATTGTACCAACCTGCTGCCAGGAGCTGGTTACTGGAGGAGCAAGTCTCGATGGATTTCCTCTTCCAACTCTCCACCTGTAAAGACAAGACAAAGTCTCAGCAACTCGATGCCATGTTACGGTCTAAGCAACGTGTAGTTCATAATGTGACGGTTTTACCTCTCTCTGATTGGGGAAGCCGTTAGAGCTGATGATGCGTTTGTAGAACTGGACAGAGGCCTTCGGGTAGCGTGGTTTATTCTTGTTCCTGAAGTCCACGTAGTAGAGTCCGAACCTCTCTGAGTATCCCTCGTCCCACTCGAAGTTGTCAAGGAGAGACCAGGCTGTGTAACCCTTCACGTTCACGCCGTCCTTCATCGCTGTGGGGAAACAAAGTTATAACACGGGACAACACTCGCACAGACTCCAATTCTTTGTTCATTAAAGTGACGTCATTTTCACCTTTGAGCATTTCGTTGATGTAATCTTTGAAGTACTGCATCCTCCAGTCGTCACACAGGTCGGTGCAGAGCATTTTCTCTGACACGCCATTTTCTGTCACGTAAATCATCGGGTTCCCGTACTGAGTCTGTTCAAAAGACAACAAATAACAAACAGGATAAAAGGATAGATTAAGTTTAGGGTCCAAAAACTGCAAAAAGGAGCGCTGCCGCACGCCGTCATAGAAAAGAGGAGTCCCACTTTAAAAGGACCGTCTGTTTTCTTAAGCATCTCTTTGTTTGACTTCCCGATTAAGGCTTGATGCCAAAACGCATCGGAGTGTTTTTAAGGTCTACACCAGTGGTCCCCAACCTTTTTTTCCCTTGCAGCCCCCCTCCGCCCCCCCGCCCCCCTTCTTGTATCTTAGAGAAGCTAAGCCCCCGAAGGACCCACACGAAAAAAGTGATACTTCGCTATCCTATGATTTGATTTGGTATGTGCAAATCTTATTTTGACAACCTCAGAGCAGACAGAGCCTCACAGCCCCCCCTGAGATCTCAAGCGCACTTTTTTTTAACATTGTTTGTCTGAATATAATTCAGTTAAAAGGGCCCTGGAGTTACTTACTTACTGACAGAGTTCATGGCTAGCTGTTTCCCCCTGCTTCCAGTCTTTATGCTAAGCTAAGCTAATCAACTCCCGACTCTCACTCCCAGACTTTAAGAAACACGAGTGGTATCTATCGTCTCGTCTCACTTTTCCCAAAGAAATTCAAGTACAGTACAAACTCCCCTGTTTCCAAAGATAAACCTAAAACCTATAAGTTCTATATTTGATCAGTCGTATCAAGCCAGATATCTGGAATTGATTGTGTTTAAATTGTGTTGTGTGTACCTTGACAAAGTTCAACAAGCGTCTGAAGCCCCAGGGGACAGAGTAGAGCCACTCAGAGCCGGGATCGGGCCACTGCGGGTCGACCAGCTCGGCAAGGTCACGATCCGCGAAGTAGCTGTCTCCAAGGCTTGATGGGTAATTCTTCAGGGTGACGTAGCGGGTGGTGAAGTGTCCGAGGCCGAGGAAGTCGCAGGTTCCCTTAATGTAACTCTTCTCCTGAGGCGAGAAGACGGGCAGTCGAGACGCTCCGAGGCCCTGCTGACCGCTCTTCCTGCCTAAACGTGAAGTTTAATGTAACCATTGAGTCTGCAGAGTCATGGCACAAAAGGCCCAAAAAAAAGCAAACATTTTTCTGAGGAAACAAGCATATCATAACATTTGACCTCGACGTACCGATGTAATCTTTCATAACCTGGGGGTAGTCTCCGTTGAAGATGGGCGTGGCAAACCATCCCATGTAGAACTGGATGTACCTCTCTGCTGCTTCAATGTCCCTCTGGTTTGTGATGTCCACTGGTTCCCCCCAATCAGCTGTGAGCGAGATCCCCACTAGCCCTGCACACACAAACACACCGTCGATCAATGTTATTAACCGAAATTTGACTTTTATTACAAAGAAATACAGAAACCAAACCGCACCATGAGCTTTCTCTTTGTACCTTTTTGTCTGCTCCTCCACTGCATGTCATACGTGTGCCAAACTTTGGCGTGTGCCTGTTTCAGAGACAAAGACCGATCACCTTAATGTCTGATTAAAAACAAAAGATGGAAATCAAGAGTGACACGATGAATCCAAGACTTTACTTTTAGCAATAACACATGGATGTAAGAGTTCAGACCAGCAGCTGACAAAGATCTTCCTAGGTTCTGACTGTGTCCCATACTTTTATCCTGTTCATGCTAAATATAACGTCACATATAGTCTGTAGTACGTTCAGAAATCACAGTATGAGCTGGAGGAGCAGGTTTTGATGGATGTCCCGTTCTAGCTTTCACGTGACGTCACACACTGATCGAACCATCCCTCATGTCGGGCAAGAAAAGCTTCCTACTGCTGCAACTGCATGCTACGGAAAAGTCATCAGTCTCATTGTGCACTGACGTGTTTTAACCAGCTTTATTTTTCAAACTAAAGACAGTTGTTGTTGAATGTGAAGCACTAACCGACGAGGACAGAGGCGCTGCAGGAGGGCCCCCACACAGGCTCTAAAATCCCCACTGAACGAGGGGATGAGCCCGGGTTGTTCTTCTACAGAATGCAATGTTTGAAAGAAAACCCAGAGAGGAGGAGATTGTGGATTAATGCTGTTAGACACTCCGCTGTCCCTGTGAGGGAACTAAAGAACATGATTCACATCATCCTGATTTTCTGTTTTTAGGGATTGAAATAGTGTCCCGTCTGCAGAAATCTTGCAGTTCATTTTCGAATTGCATGCACCTCTCGGAAGTGTTTTAAAATCAACTCTTATATCTGGGGGCAGATCTGTGAGGACAAAGTTTCTGAGGTTTATACTTAAAAAAACATAAACCGGTCTGTCCCTGATGTGGTCATCACAAAACTGCGTGCTTCTATTTTGGACACGATAACCCTGCCCCCAGCCCCCGACGTAAGTGGTTCTTTCTTGTAGTCAGGGAGTTGGTGCTACTCTGGAGCTGGTTTTTACTGGCAAAGAGCCAGTTCTTTGGCTGTAGGAAAACACAAAGAATAGGCACTAACGCCAAACCAGTCCTGGAACTGGCTTGGTGGAAAAGTGAGTATCCTAATCCTCCTTTTTCTTCAAACATAAAAAATGTTGTTATATTTGAGCAGTTTTATAGTTTTTCTTGCATTTCATTGTAATCTATCGTGAATCATCCCTCTGCTGGGATCAGGACTCAACACAAACTGGAGGTTTTATATGGATTAAAGCCAGGACTGGATCACCTGAGCCTATCCTGTAACAACCAAATGTCAAAACGTAATCCTTTATTTGTTGGTTGTTCCTTTTGATCTACCGGAGTGTTACCTTGATGATGTGGTGAGCAGCTTTGTACGCTCCTGTTCCCTTCAGCTTCAGTCCAGGTGCATGTTCTCCTGTTTCATATCCCTCCACAGCGATGGACTGAAGACACAAGAGAACAAACAGTCTCTTAAAGAATATCTCAAACGATCCAAACATCTTCTCAAAAAACAGAGAAAGCTCCATGAAGGAGGCGACGTCTGCGAGCTAGTTCAGGCAGATGACTCGAGCTGCACTGATTTCACACTTGGCATGTCATTCTCCACGAATGGTAAATGGACTTGAGCTTGTACGGTTCGCTTTCACACCGCAGGTCACACCTACGCATTCATGAGAATGTGTAGAGTCCATCAGTATGAACTCATCCATTCATACACATTCACACGCTGCTGACAAAGCATGCATACAGGTGCAGGACGAAAAAGATTTAAACTGCAGAAAAAAGGGAAATGTCTGCACACTGTTCAGCTCTCAATGAACAACTTTATTAAGGGTATTTCGAACCCGGTCTTTTTAAGCTGCAAGATTCCCGGTCTCTCGCTCTCAGCTTTTTCATCGCCAGCTCTGACCTGTACCAGCACCACCCTCTCACTCAGCCCCACCATCATCCCCGCATCCACCTGTAGGCTCCGACTGGGGAGTTTAAGATATCATCCCATCACTCCTCAAAATTCTGCATGTAAATTAAAACTGTGAGGAGTAATAAGCTGAGAAGCCAAACACAAACTATGTTCTGCTGCTTGCTGCGCTAATTATTTTTAACAAATACAAACATGAATTGTCTGAGTGAACTCTTGTAGCTGTACGTACCCAGGGATTATTGAACGTGATCCAGTACTTCACTCTGTTTCCAAACCTGTCAAAGCAAAGGTTCGCAAAGTCGTTAAAGTAGTTGACCATGGTGACGTTCTGCCAGCCGCCGTACTTCTCCTGCAACACCTGAGGAGGAAAACTGCGTTAGTGTCCACGGTGAGACTTTAAATCTGTCTCTTTGAATTCAAAACGAAAAAGGTTCTCACCTGAGGTAAATCCCAGTGGTACAAAGTTACGATAGGTGTGATCTTGTTGTCCAGGAGCATGTTGATCAGATCATCGTAGTATTTGATTCCTTTCTCGTTGATTTGTTCACCTGGGAAAGTTGCAAGTAAATTATTAATTCATATAAGAGTGCTGGCTTCTCTGACAACAATGCAGCAGCCAGTATGTCCTCCTTCTAACTTTAGATTCTGGTCCTGAATGGTCTGGATTTGTTTGGACCAGAGAAGGTAGGCGGTTTTAAGGCACCCCCACACGGCCGTTTTGGACGCCCCTCGGTTTGCCAGATATGAGAGCAGTTATCAGGTCAAACCAACAGGTGTTGCAGCGATGGAAGCGGGCAAGAGAACTGGTTCAGATAGAAGTGATTGTACCCGACCTAAAAAGCCTCTGCATGTTTCTAATAAGCTCCACGAGCAGAAACGTGCTCAAACTAGGATCAATATTGGAGATGCTTTTGAAAAATGGAGAGAGGTTAGAACGCAGAAAGGTTTACAGACCGATGCAGAGCTGGATAAACACTGAAGCTTCAGTGTCCACCACATGGTGACCTGCGTGAGCATCCACTCTAGAGAGGAGGGGGGGGGGGGGGAGACAGCTCTCTACAATGTTGTGAATTTGGACTGCAGTACACATTTTAAACACTAGGTGTCAGAGTTACATATTGCTCCTTTAATGGAAGGATTCAATTTTTCATCATGCTTCACGTGTGCCCCAATTGATCACCGTCGTTAGGGGAACAAACCGTTACTTTTTTTCTGACCACCAGTCCATAACACAAAAGTCTTTAATGCATTAAATCTCATATTAATTTAGTTCATTCTTCTTGATTGTCTTTAATAATAAGCCAATAAATATGACAACAACAAAGATTGTAAAGATGGACATTTCCCCACAGTCAAAACATGTTCTTAAGGTCAGGTTGATATTTACTTTTCAGTCCGGTTGGTAGAATCCTCGGCCAGGAGATGGAGAAACGATAATGATTCAACTTCATGTCCTTCATTAAGTTGATATCATCCTTCAAAACAAACAACAGAAAACATTCAGACAATCCACACAGCGATCAGGAACGAAACACACACTGTAGCTTGAGTTAGGTTTGAGATTGCACCGGTAGATTTCTTCAGCCTGCAGCAGCGACAGGCTCCGATTGTTATTCTGAGTGTGTGACAACATTACAGAAAGGATCCCTGCAGAGAGAGACCTTTATGTTACAGAGGAAGATGATTTTTAGAACCACAAACAGCTGTCACATCACTCTCTACAAACACGTCAGATTCCATTCAATAAAACCAGTGATTTTACTTTGCAGAAAACTGGAGTCACTGCCCTCTTCAATAAAGTTTGGGCGTACTCTGCGTGATTTCCAAGTTGATATAGACCTGATGTTTGAGCCAAACGACTGATTTTATAGTCAGGCCGAATTGCAGCCCAATTATGCATCATCAGTCGTGCAGTGTAGGGTACACTGAGGCACGACGGCGAATCACGGCCCAATCAGCTGCTCCCGACCGATCACAAATTTTATTTCTAAGCTTTGTTTTTGGGCTTTTTATGTCTTTATGTTGGAGATAGGACAGTGGATAAAGTCAGAAATAGGGGAGAAAGAGGGAGTGGGGAACGACGTGGGAAAGGAGCCACAGGTCGGATTTGAACCCCGGCCGCCTGCTTGAAGGACCACAGGCTCTGTACATGGGGCGTGCACACTAACCACTGCGCTACTAGCGCCCCTATCAGCATGTTTAATATTTTGGTTGTACAACTGCACACACTCGCACAGTGAGAGCAGATCCAATGAGCCAATTCATCGACTTGAGGACTTTTTTTCTGATTTTACCTGCACCAACCAACAGACAACATCCGATATCACCATGGCAACAGCAGGCATGCCTGTGTAATCTGTCTTCTCCCCTCCGAACATGAGTTCGAAATCTGCGAATCCCTTTGCTGCATGTCGTCCCTCACTCTCTCCTCTTAACATTTCCTGTCTCTCTCCCACCCTCCTATCTAATAAAGCCAAAAACGATCACATAAAAAACGACTTCGCTCTTTGAGAGAATGGTCTATATCTGTTTGGATCATATCTGTAAATATGTCGTAACGTCAGAGAGATATGACACTATCTTCTGCGGGTCACCTTGAATTTGTAGTAGCCCTCACACGACGAGTCTCCCGTGTCATTCAGGAAGATTTTCCCCTTTTTGCGTGCAAATGCGTCCCAGATGCTCATTCCTTTCCCGTCTATGTTCCAGGCTCCTTCAGTCTGATATGCAGAGCTGCCGGCCCCCCAGGAGAAACCTGCAGAGGAATCAGTGACTGTAAGTGCTTTGCAGGTCATCATAGAGTTAGTCACTTTACCTGTTTTATGTTTATCGTGTGTCATCATACCAGTGGGGAAGGTGCCGTAGTAGAAAGACGTCTTCTCATTCTTTGTCCAGTCAAAGTCTTCACTGGCTGTTACACACAGAAGCAGCAAACTCAGGAGGCAACACTGCAGCAGATTCATCTTCGGCGAGGAGCTCAGTGACTTCAGTTACACCTTAAAGACAAGAAGGACAACTTTATTAATCCCTCCTGGGGACAACTTGTTTGTGCATCAAAAAACATAAATGAAGGCAGGCCTGGTTCTAGAACTAAATGACTTGAAGGCCCTGACACACCAAGCAGACGGCAAAGAACGAGTGGCGACGAAGGCCGACTGTGGGGTCGTCTTACGGCATCTTTGTCTAGACCAAAAAGTTGCACTTGAACACATCGCAAAGACTACAGCCAACGGCCAACCACCACTACATTCTGCGCATGCGTGCGAGGAAGTAACTCTCTGAGCCAGCGGTAGTCCGTTGTTATGATACGAGAAGACCATTTTCACAACGCTGTTGATCACCACTCGTTCTCAGAAGACCCCCGCCCCCGTCTGACAGGGATAGTCTGCCGCTGTGAGGTGCATGTGTGAACAGCCAGGTCAAAACGGTAACAACGTCGTGATGGCAACAGAGAGAATTATCTTTAAAAGCACATGTTCAGAAGCAGATGAAATACTTCCAGCCTTCCTGAGGATCTGCTGGTTACGAAATGAACTCAAATCACTTCGTTTAAAGACGATAATCTTAGAGCTGATTTTAACCACACTGTTCAGACTGTTTGCGTCCTTCACTGAGAGGCTGAGACACCAGCAGATGAAAGAAAAACAAACGAGATGCTCCAGAAAAGACTGATAATAAAAAACCACAGAGGTTTACAGGACTCTCTGATCAGGAAGGTGAAGTCTCTGTTTCCCTTCTTTACATTGGACTCAGTGTAAACAACCTGTTAAAAGGTATTATCTCCTCCCTGAGCTCAACAGTCAATCAAACTTTCAGAAAAACTCACTCAAAGATGTCCACAGGTTTAAGTTAAAAACATCCAACCTCAAAACCCAAACCTCAGGATCACTTGTTAAACATCCAGTGAGCAATCACCTGTCATGGAGGATATCAAAGAATCATCTAGTTTCATTTCAGCCAGCTGTACGACACGCTGACACAAAACGCAATGAGAGACAGAAAGTAGGCCAGTTTGTCCAGCGCCGTCAGGATGAGAGACATTTCAAGCTGCTGTTTCTCTTCAGACGAGCAAAAAAAAAAGATTCAAGCAAAATGAAAATGTAAGAGGAGTCCTGTCAAAGCCTGAGCTGTGTCCCTGCCTACATCTGTGTCTTTGCCCTGTTTCCGTCTCAGACTCACATCCACATATAGATGTCTGACCTGCTGCCCGTCCTGCATTTGTCCCAGCTGGAAACCGCTCCAAAGTGCAAGAAACGTCCCCAAGCTTCTGGACCCGGTTAATGCTCCCCGCTGTCACCGCCAGTGTTCAGAGTCGGTGTCGTGAAAACAAAACCGAGTGAAACATCCAGGACATTTTCTGCTATTCATCAGGCCCCCCCTGCCCCCGCCCCGTCCCCTGCCCCCTGCCTCCACACACACACATACACGCTGAATACCGCTCCATTGGAAGGCAGTGAAGTGTGAGCGTGAATCTGCTGCGGCTAACAGATCTTTTGGAAAAAGGAGAGATTTTGACACTGTAAGCAAAGTTAATGTCAGTGAGCCTGATGCATGTGCAGCGTGCTCTAATGAAACGTATGCACGGCTCTATTCTGTTTTCACTCTGTCAGAAATACTCATGTTTGAACCTGGATTTCATGGATTCTTCTACTCCAGGGGGAAACATGAAGTGATGAAGATGAAGCTATACATCGTTTATTATTAGTTTATTTACTTATTTCAACGTGCCATACACACGTTTGGGTGTCCAGCCCACATGGGCTTACATGACACTGACAAACACGACAAGCAGGAGCAGTTAATGAAAGGAGAGATCACATACACTGTACCATACACAGTGGTAACACACACAAATCATTTGGGGGGCCCTCCAACTTGCGTTCATCACCTTCATGTCTGCCAGTGTCCCAACGCTTACTCCTCTTCTTTTCTCTTTTTTCTCTCCTGTAGACCGATTATTCCTCTTCATTTTTATTTGTTTACTGTCATTGACAAACTTTGGTTTTCACAGCAATAATGCATGCAACGCTTAGCAGAGCGAGTGCTGTCAGATGGGGGGCCCCTTAGGAAGGTTTTCCTACTGTCATTGCAAAATTTGCAACATTTTGGGCCACTGCTTTGGCTCTGAGATCTGGAGGTTCAGGGTCACATAGGGCTCTGAGATCTGGAGGTTCAGGGTCACATAGGGCTCTGAGATCTGTTTAGGTTCAGGGTCACATAGGGCTCTGAGATCTGGTGAGGTTCAGGGTCACATAGGGCTCTGAGATCTGGTGAGGTTCAGGGTCACATAGGGCTCTGAGATCTGGTGAGGTTCAGGGTCACATAGGGCTCTGAGATCTGGTGAGGTTCAGGGTCACATAGGGCTCTGAGATCTGTTTAGGTTCAGGGTCACATAGGGCTCTGAGATCTGTTTAGGTTCAGGGTCACATAGGGCTCTGAGATCTGGAGGTTCAGGGTCACATAGGGCTCTGACATCAGGAGGTTCAGGGTCACATAGGGCTCTGAGATCTGGAGGTTCAGGGTCCCGAGATCAAGACATACCCGAGACCAGAATGCTCCAAGACCGAGACAAGACCAAGACATGTAGGGATATATAAATATCACTAAGACCGTAACACCGGGAAGGTTGCAGCCGTAACCGGGGGATAAAAATCAAATTATGAATGAATTGAAGTGATTTGTTCTTTTCCTTCTAATCTCAGTAATGACGTGGAAAAGTATCCTATCAGTGGTGGTCTTGACCGGTCTTGATTTAAAATCCAGAGTCTGACCAGTCTGAGACCGAGACGAGGCCGAGTCAAAATGCTTTCAATTCCGAGACAACCGAGACCTGCAAAAAGTTTGAGACCAAGACCGATTTTGAGTATTACAACACTACTCTATGCAGACGGGGGCTACAACTACCATGTACATTAGTGATGTACCCATGATTGATGTTACACACACACACACACACCTCACCCTCTCTCTCTCCCTTCTGTTGGGGTGCCAAGCGTACCGATCCGACCCTAAAGGACAGAGCTAGACACTCTGCAGTCTGTTGATTGGTCGAAAGAATCGTCACTTCCCAAGCGACAGCGGTAATAAAGGAGAAACAGAAATGGCTCTCTTTGATTGCGTCATTTCAAGGCTGTTTTTTTATTTTTTGCGATTAATGTCAGTGTGTAGCTCTGCCCCACGGACGACCTCGGAGGTGCAGACCTCTGCTGGACGTCCTCCTTTGTTGCCCTTTGTTTACTGTGTTGTGTTCTTCGTCTGCAGTGAATTTATTGGTGGGCTACACTCTGTCGTGCTGCTATGATGTCACGCTACGCTTACACCCCGCTATCGATCGGCTGTGGAAGCAAGATCAGGGTTCATCGTACCAAACTGTACTGAACCAGACTGGACCGCTTGGTGAAAGCGGGGCTAAGTTGACAACAGTGTTCAAGTCTAAACGGAGCAGGTGTGAACATTCAGATCAGGAGGATTTCAGGGGCAGTCCTCCTGAAATTCTCTGGAAATCAAAAAGAGTGCATGTGTGAAAACTCCCTCGAGTTATTCTTCCTCTAACAGCTTCTAATGACTCTTCCTTTTTCTGACATCTTCCCCTCCTCAGTCCGAAGTGTAAGTGTTACTTTTGTTCTGATTGTGAAGCCTCCTGCAACAACCACCGTTTGTTTTTGGGCTGTTCAAAGAAAACTGAACAGATCGTCACACGTTATTAAACGTCTGAAGTGTGAATAATGTCGACATAACATCTCTTAGAGGGTTAACACAGACGGGTGATAACACAAACATAGTACCTGCACTCACAGCCCTCCCTGCCCCATGACCCCGCCCCCCCCAGGATCATGACCTGTGCAGTGAATACAGTGTGCTGGAGCGTCCCTGCACAAAGCATGAATACAACCATTATCACACCGAGCATTGTTTACGGAGCATTGTTGTCAGAAAATGCTGAATTGTTCAAATCTAAAACTGTTGGCACTGCACTCTCACATTTACATGTTAGTGTGTGACGCTCTCTGTGCATACACACATCCATTTCTGGTGCATGTATGTGCTTTGTTTTTGCACTGTGTGTGTGCTCGCGTTCACATAGAAACATGTATGCGTTTAGCATATGAATGGCGTCCCGGGGCCCTGACCACTGCTGCAGAAGCTCTCTGAGCTTTCTGGTACCTGCAGGCTCACCTCGCCTCGCTGTATTTAAGGGGCTTTCTTTTTGCCTCGCAGAGCTGACATGAACATCTTTACTAAGGTCCCAGGATTAGCCCAACAAACCAGGTACGTAGAGAGCGCCGTGCACCAGCCAGGGGGAGGGAGGCAAGTGAGCTTACAGAGTCAGACCCCCTCCCCCCCCCCCCTCCCCACCCCGGGTCAGAGGTGTCCGTGTCCCACCTCCTGCTGTGCTCTCTGTGAAACCAGTTTTCCCAAAATCACCTAAAGAGTGAGAGGAGACAAAGAAAACAAACTTAACAATCTGTCATAATGAAATGACAAATACACAATCTGTAGATCAAAATATCAGAATGATCGGTATCTTCAGCGGCTCAGGTCTTTAATTTGACTTCAACACACCATCATTTGTCTCTAAAGTGTCTTAACTGTATGTCTTATTGTCTGTTCTAATCACTGATTGGTGTGTTTAAGTCAAAGTGTTCACGACTGATGTTTCTATCTCTGCAGCAAGCTGGGGTCTGTGCTCCAACGTGCCTTCTACGGGTCCAGTGGGAGGGTGAGTCAAACTAACAAATATACAGAGTTATTTCAGCATGAAAATGTGTGTGTTATTTCTATAAATGGGAACTGTTGGTCCTCTGAGGGGCATTCACATTCTCCTTGGTGGTCTGAATCCCAGAATAGGGAGGTTATTTATTTCAAAGCCGTCATGTGCTCACGGTCAGGAAAGCTGAAATATCGTGGACGCTACACAGATGATGTGCAGCATCAGAACTAACTCAGGTCACTCTGAAATGACAGAAACTGTTAAAACCTTCAACCTCCCAACGAAGTACGAGGGAGCTAATTGATAAGTTGTAGGTTTTACGTGATTTTCTGTAAAACGTGGCGACAGCTGTGTCCCTACAGCAAGCTGCGTATCAGAAGGAGCTCAGAATTCGATGTTTTTAAGTTTCTCCTGCTTGATGTTGCTTTTATTGTGAATTCTTCCAGTCAGATGATCGTTTTTTTTTTCCATCATTATCCCAATAAGCATTCACTTAGGATTGTTTAAGTGTTGGTTAACCAGTAGTGATGTTCGCCTTGGGGTGTCTTGATAATACAACAGCACAGTATTGCACCAATAAGGCTTACAGGCGTTGAGTCTTCCACTAGTGTAGTGTGTGTGTGTGTGTGTGTGTGTGTGTGTGTGTGTGTGTGTGTGTGTGTGTGTGTGTGTGTGTGTGTGTGTGTGTGTGTGTGTGTGTGTGTGTGTGAGTTTTCTTGATTCAGCGCTTAAATCCCAGCATGCTCTTTGTGTGTGTGTGTAATGTTTCCGGTGGTTTCTGCGCCCTCAGGTGACCCTTTTCGAGCAGAGGAACTTCGCTGGAAGGCGGCTCGACCTGAGCTCTGACTGCACCAGGCTCAGTGACAAGAACTTCCCAGAGAGATGCAACTCTGTGCAGGTGGAGAGCGGAGCGTAAGTGAACAGCACCACCTGCAGGAGAGATCAGGACACTGCAACAACACACACAGAGGCCCTACCAAGCTGTACAGAGAATTAAAGGAGATCAAGTTTACAGCAAAATAATACACAGTTATTGTTTAAAAAGAAAAACACAAGACGCACAAGAGCACCTTAAACACAGAATCCTTAATCCCGTAGCTACAGATCAGAATCTCTCTCTCTCTCTGTTTTGATATTTTTGAGTGGAGTTAAATACATTTCCATGAGGTTTGGTGGACATGGAGCCTTAATGGTGGAGTAAGTAGCAAACTGGGCCCCTCCTCCTGGGCTAATCGCCCCCAGAAGCTCACCCTCACTGCAGGACGTAGTGTGTACGTTTACTGCTTGTACCTACACTGCAAGCTAACGCACGTTAGCACAACCTAACCGCCGGTGTTTGTCACCTGCCTGTCCAACAGGAAGCAGAAAAACTCTGCGTTGCTCTTCACCCCAAGCTGCTCCTTAAGTCCAAAAGCGAGGGGAAGCCAACTGAAGGTCCACCCTCGTTTTGGAACAAGCTTCATTCACCTCACTTTGATTATATTTTCTCTTCTTAGCTGCTATGTCCACGACTCCACGTCCGCCATATTTGCTGGTTATTAATTGTATCCACTCCTAAACTCACCTGCTG
This sequence comes from Tautogolabrus adspersus, assembly GCA_020745685.1. NCBI lineage: Eukaryota > Metazoa > Chordata > Actinopteri > Labriformes > Labridae > Tautogolabrus > Tautogolabrus adspersus. Next base: position 35,215,450 of record CM036535.1, on the reverse strand, counting down.
CGCTGTCATTGGCTGGAGGAAACACACCAGCTCCGCCCAGAAACGTCCCGAGTCAACCAAAACAAACCAGAACAGTAAAATCCAGTCAGAGGACAGGGTCTCTGCAGACACAGTCACCAGCACACATGTACGGAGGCCCAGAAGGGACGATGGAGCAGCTTTACTTTAGGAGTCTGTATTTTATTTTGAAGGAACAAGCTGCTGACTCTGCTTTTTAACCTCGGGGAGATGGAGAGTTTCACAGGATGGTTGTTCTGTGAAATGAATCAAAACCTCGTGTTTAGTCAGTCGAGTTGTCGTTATCATTTTGGAGTCATATTATGAATCTTTGGGATTCAACAGTTGCTCTGCATCTGAACGTGGAAGTCTTAAATCTTCTCATCCTTTTAAATACTGTCAGGTCAAATGTCTGGATCTGACAGCAGAGTTTGTATATGTTCATCCTTATGTCTTCGCTGCTGTGTGTGCGTCAGACTTTGACTGTTTCCTCTGTGCTCTGCTGCAGGTGGGTGGGCTACGAGCATGAGAACTTCCGGGGCCGTCAGTACCTGTGGGACATGTCTGAGCGCGGAGAGTACAACTGCTACGACAAGTGGTGCGCTCAGGCCGACCACATCTCCTCCGTCCGCGCCGTCAAACAGGTGAAACTGGCCACCCTTCTCAAAAATACACACGTGATGATGACAGTGAATGAAGTTGTTCCAGGTTTTAAATCTGTTATCGCTCGTGATGAAGAAGATATTTGATGAGTATTAATAATATTGGTGTCAAGCCAAAGGGTTTATTTTTTGAACATTTCATACCCAGGGGTTATTTAGAGGTAGGCCAGATGTGACAAGAAAGCACAACTTTGAAGGAGCAATCTGTAACTCCAACAACTAGTGTTTAAAATGGGTACTGCAGTCCAAATTCAAAACATTGGAGAGAGCTGTCTCCCAGGCCCCCAGCAGAGGGTCCAACAACAACACCAACGCATATCCGATTTATTCAGAAACACACGCTCACACTGTTTTTCTTGTGTTTTCAGGACAACAATCCTGCCAAAGCCCAGCTGTTCGAGCGAGGTGGATTCTCTGGGAAGAAGATGGAGATCCAGGACGACATCCCCAACCTGATGAGCCGCTACAGCCTCAACAGATTTGCCTCCATCCGTGTGCTGGGCGGAGCGTGAGTCCAACACTACCTGAGAAATGTATTCCTTTATTGCATGCTAAAAGAGCGCCTATCTAACCTCCTCTGTGTGTGTGCGTGTGTGCAGGTGGGTGGTGTATCAGGAGCCGAACTACAGAGGACCTCACTACATCCTGGAGAAGAAAGATTACAACAACTTCTCAGACTGGGGCAGCCAGAACAACACGGTGGGCTCCATGCGCCGAGTCCGCTTCAACTAAATCACAGACAACACCTGCGATGATCAGAGTCTTCAAGACGTCACACGCATGAAACCTGTCAGCTCTAAACACACACACAACTATTTTAGTAATAAACTGTGAAAAGACAAAAAACTTCTGTTTCCTTTCTGTTTTTTATTGCATGAGTGAAAAGTTGAATATTTTGGATAGAGAAGTCGGAGTGTGGCGTTTCAGTTACTGATGTAGAAAGCGATTAGCTGCGGCTTCAATCAAAAGCCGTGACAACCAAATCCAGATCTCACCATCACCATAACAGGCCTGGGCCCCTGCTAAGATATCATAATAATATTAACCCAGTATCCTTAGCGCTAGCCTTCTGTCATCCTCTTCCCTGGCTGACAGAAATAAAGTGTAAAGGTCTCGGCCTGGCGAGCATGTTTGACATTATTGGCCTGAGAATTTAAAAAAGGTAGAAGATATACTTTATTAATCCCACGAAGGGAACATTTAATGTTTATGGATATGCACTGGTGGAGAGATGTCAGAGGGAGGGGGACTGCTCACAGCGATCGCTCCTGAGCTGGTGGGGGGTTCGGTGCCTTGCTCAGGGGCACCTCGGCAGTGCTCAGGAAGTGACCTGGCACCTCTCCAGGTATCAGACCAGTTTCTATTTCTACTGCCAGATTAAGTTCAATGGGCTCCACACACAGCATCAACATCACAGACAAAAGCTCACTTCTTAAGAAGAGGAGGGGGGGGGTTTAGGTTTTGACACAGGCAACTGGTGTTGTAGTACATGAAATTGGTCTTGGTCTCTTGACCACTTTTTGAAGGTCTCGGTCTCGTCTCGGAAGCGAAAGCATTTTTACTTGGTCTTGTCTCGGTCTCAGACTGGGCGGACTCTAGATATTAAATCACCACCACCACAGAGAGGCTATTTTTCCACGTCATTACTGTGATTAGAAGGAAAACGCCTCTTTCTAAAAGAAATAATAACTACAATTCATCTGCAGTTTGATCTTATCTCCCGGTTACGGCCACCACCTTCCCGGTGTTACGGTCTAAGTGAGTGACACGCCAGCTGCACGCATGATGATTTTTCAGAGATATTTATGGTCTTGGTCTCCACTCTGTCTCGATCCCTAAATGTCTGTCTCTGAGCACTCTGGTCTCGGTTCGTGTGGTCTTGAATACACTACAAGTAACAAACTACAAAATGTGTCCTGTTGCTTTAATAAGTAATGATGAGGTGGGAACACATAGTCCCCCCATTACACGTCCAGCATGAAGGCAAATATCACCGCTTGAAACTGCAGTCCATATAGGGCCAGCGACGGTGTTTCAAAAACTGAAGTTTTCAATCGAGCGTTGCAACAAAAAACAAAAACTGACACAGAGTGATTTGTGCTCGATACACTGAAAACGCTGAACTGCATTTGACGCCCACAGCTCCAACAAAAAAATTGCAGAGCCGACTAGCAACAACAGCAGTGGCTTAAATGTGCAAATTTTGCAATGACAGTAGGAAACCTCCCTAAGGTGACCCCATCTGACAGCACTCACTCTGTGCCCTGCTAAGTGTTGGATGCATTACTGATGTGACGAAAGGAAGTTTGTCGACAAAGTTACCTAGGAAAATGAGGAGTACTGCGTCTGGGAGAGGAAGAGGAGTAAGCATTGGGACTCTGATGAACCCTGGTTGCAGGGGCCCCTAATGAAGGTTTTCCCAGGGCCCCTACAGACTCTAAAATCGCCACTGGAGTTACTGGACCCAGGCCACTAAGCTTACAGTCAGCACTGATGATTTTATTCAAACCAGAAACACAAGTCAGATAAAAGAATATATCTTGTTACAAGCTAAGAGAGCTAAAAGTTTTATTCAGTATTAAGAACAGAAAGATATCAAAAAAGTTCAAAATCCAAGAACGGAAACGTCACAATAAAACCGATGATTGAGCACAAGACTTACTAAAGAACATTTCTGCAAATCATTGAGAAAACCAAATTTAAAACAAGTCAAATGATCCTCCATGAGGTAGAATACCGAGCTCAAATAAACGATAAAGAACACAAGATAAATCCACGACTTCGGAGAGTTGGTTGCAAACAACCTCTGATTGGAAGCTGTGAAGCGTCTCCGGTTACTTTTGATTGACACGAAGCGATTAAGGTGCATTCAAGGAAAACATGACTGGAACAAAAAAAAGCCAAGTTCTTCAAGAAACTATGATGCGTGGATGCAGAATGATAAAAACATTTTATTAAAAAGTAGTGAAGCTTCTCCACAGGAGGGTCGAGCTAGAATAAAGTGCGAGTGAAAATCGTCCTTGTTAGAGGTCAGGGTTTGAGCGCAGCGGCCGCCATGTTGGTGACGATGGATGACTTCAGCTGAGGGAGGAGGCTGATCCTCATCAGTTTGCTGCTCGAGTATTTGTTCTTCACCGCCTGCACAGGAACAAAAGAAAGGCTGAGTTGAAGACTGAGACTGAATGATAAGATCTGAGTGTTTGTGGTCTAAGCCATCTCACCTGGAACTTTGTCTTCCCGTCGTTCACCGTCACGATGTTCTTGGCGATGTGCTGCATGATGGGCTTCAGGTGAGCCTCGTCATATGTGGAGTAATGCTGCTGTGTGGCCGACTGAGACGACACAGAAACAACCAGAAAGAAACTTTAAGATTACTCTTAAAACAGTTTCATTAAAGCGTTTAGTTCCACCAGACTCACCCAGGGCAGGCCGTCGAGCAGCAGCTGGGAGAGACACAGGGCGGCAGCAGCCACCTCAGACGGTCGGTAGTGAACCATGTTGTAGTCGATGAGGGTCAGCTCCATCAGGTATTTGGCCAGCGTGTGGCGCTCTACATCAGACTGAGACACAAAGACATGCAACTACTTATTAACCCTCAGCTCTCAAGAACAGAATCCAGACTCAGACTAAAGCAATGTGCGTTCACATTAAAAGTCCTGCTAAAGTTAGGATGGAGCTTTTAGTAGTTCACGGCTTGTATGAGAAAAAGGCGTCAAATACGGTGGCCCTGAAGGTCAACTGCAAAAAAGGTTTAAGGAGTTGTAGAAACATTTCACGAAACGCAACTACCTCAAATCCGGCGTACAGGACGCACAACATCTAAAAAGTTGGCTGCGTCGACTCGTGCGTCCTATACATCCGAATAAAATGACAAACACTGTCATTACCGCAACAAGCAGCCGCCACCCATGCACACTGCTGCCCCCTGATTCTTTGAATATTCACCTCCATTCATTGTTGCGTGAAACTGTGCTGGTTACACAACATCTTTTCTCCCTCGTTAATTCATAATCGTGCATTTAAAGCAAACAGGGGTAATGTTGAGTAAAAAAATAATTGTGGGGGTGCTGGACTGATTTAAAGACTCCTCGATTAAAGTACAGACTAAACTTCTGTACTGTAGCTAGGAGTGAGCCAAAACAGACGGGACCAAGATCATGCAGGAAGACAGTTTTCACCACACGCAAGAACATGTCGAGAAAAGCCAATGTTCATGAAACGCAAAATCATAAGCAGACACATTAAAATGACCCAAAACACATTTCACTAAACGCAAAAACACTCCATGCAATATTTGGTTAAATATTTTGCGATGGTTAAATGTTTGTTTGAATGAAATACGTTTGTGTTCAGTGAAAAGTGAACGCAGTCGACCTTCAGAGCCACCGTTATCCAAAGCTTAAACACACAGTATGTAAATCCCGCCTCCAGGCGGCTCTCAATCAAAACAACAAAAAGATGACGTTGAGGAAATTAGAGTAAACAGCTGTGCAGCTTTATAAGATACAGACAGAAAACTCGCATCACGCTGCAATGATTAATCGAAAGAGTTAAAATCACCTATAAACTTAACAGTGATCAAGGATGGCAAAGGAAGAACAAGCGGGATCAATATGGCTTTGTTCAGACTGCCGCCCAAATCTGGTTTTTCCCCAAATCTGATCAGAATCCGATCTAACTGACTGACTGACTGCATTACAAATTGCAAGTGACCAGATCCGATCTGCCTGTCCGTATTGACATGGTCTGATCCACATTGGTTTCTATGGTAACAGGTTACGCCCAGGAAATACAACTGCAAAATGGACGACGAGAGAAGTGTGTCTATTTCTGACGCAAACTATCTTGTAGAGCAGTCCGTCCACGGGCTGTTGTTTTGCTCCATGTTTGTTTTTATTCTTGCTGTTTTCTTCCAACGACCAAAGCTTAGACCAGTTTGTATAATGCGGCTTGAATTAACTTCCGGCTTGCTGGATCTACGCTGTTGTTTTTATTTTCGATGGTGTCACGTCGCAAAAAAACAAACTACATACAATCTGGATGTGCTAAAAATCAGATTTGGAGGTGCAATGTGAACGAGGCCTCTGAGTTCAATGATAGTTTGGTTTTTCTGTGAGAGATTTGTGCAGTAACTCACGCTGGCCACTTTGGACGCCCGCCTGAGGAAGTGCAGAGGGAGAGGACGACCGAGCTGAAAGTTGAGGCTCCTCAGAACCAGCTGCTCCATCTCCAGAATCTGAGACTTGGTGAAGGCGTTGTCCGTGATGTAGGCGAAGTCTCCCACCTCTGGAGCGTACATCTCCTCGTACTTACACGCCACCAGCATGGCAGTCACGCCGGCCAGCTGTAGCTTCCTGCGAGAGACCGGCTGGACCTGCAGCACAGGAGGACGAGGGGTTTCTACACGGCTCACATTCAAAACACAGAAGTGATCATCAGACAGGTGTTACCTGCAGGAAACGGTCCAGGACAGCCACCGTGAGGTACAGAGTCTCCTGCAGCAGCTGGAACCTGGAGTGAACCTGGACCAGCCAGTCGACAAGCAGAGCGCGCATACGTTCAGTGATCTCATAACCCTGCATGTAGTTCGCCCGTACAGCCTGCTCCACCTGAGGACACGGTGAGGAAAGGTGGTCCAAATTTAAGACACTTTGATAAAGTACTGTAGCTTTTACAAAACACCAATATCGTAAGACAGGTGTGTAGGAGAGGAACGAGGGCGAACTCTGCGCTACAGGGATATAAAGATGGATGCAGGCAAGACAGAGTCCAGCTGATCTGGGGTTAATCACCTCCAGGACGTGCAGATACTTGTAGATATCTTTGACGTATTCCGAGCAGAGCTGTGGCTGGTCTGCGTCCTCTTCGTCCACGTCCTGCACGGCGAGCAGCGCCTCAGAGAACGCCTGACACAACTCCTCCTCCTCCTTCATGGACACATCAGCAGACTCCTCTGAGACTGGGGGGAGGGGGTCTGCAGGAGCTGGTACCTGGACTACTGGAGGGACCACCTGGACTGATGTGGGTTTGACTTTCTGGGCACATGATTTGGCTGATGCTTTGGCTCGTCCTGTTTTCTGAGGAAACAAGAAGAAATTAAGTTCATGGTTATTGGCTGCATGACAAAGTGTTTAAACAGACACCCTTACATGGTTAAAGTGAATCATCTTGAGCTAGCTTTGTGAAGTGGTGTTATGGCCACATAGTGCAGCATATGTCCAGGTGTGCTAATTAGATGTGTAACATACAGTCAAAGGCCTCATGAGTCGGCCTGCGTGGTTTTGTGATACCTTCGTGTTGACCGCTGCAGCAGGAAAGTTGGTGATCTCCCCCAGAGCGGCTCTCCTCACACCTGCCGTGTTTTTAGCCATCTTCACCGGGTTGTCTGCGGCTGGAAGCTGCTGGCAGGAAAAGGACACACGGCTAAGACACTCAGAAGAAGCTAAAGCTACGCTAACGGGTTTAAAATGTCTCAAAACTTGCGTTAAAAGAGCGCATTTACCCAAAACAGGAGCCGACTGTAGAGGTAGCTCACAATGCTAACTAGCTAGCTAACCCTAAAGCAACAACACCACGAGCTGACTTGCAGTAAAACAGTGAAAATAGAAAAAAAGTCAGAGAAACTCACCACAGCACGAACTTCAACAGACGACATGTTTGACGTTGAGCTCAACCTGAGAAATTATTTCAGCCCGGAGAAGCAAAATGTACCGAAAAAGATCCCGTGGCCGCTGATATCTGAAGGTAAACATTAACAACACGGAGACGAGCAGCAGCTTTCAAATAGCGCTCCGTGACATCTGATTGGACGAGGCCTCCAAAAGGACGCTCCTGATTGGCTAACAGCGTGGAGATCAAAGGTTGTGTTTCCGGAGTTTTGGAATCGGAAAATTACACTACCGATTAAATTAAATTTAAATTAAATTACAAATTTAATAATAAAATAAAATAATGTTAAAATAAAAAAATAAATAAAAACAAATTAAATTAAAAAGAAGATTTTCTTATTTTTCATAATTAATATTTCCAGACCAGATTTTTTTTCCTTTTTCTTCATTTGATAGAAATTTTGATTTAATTAATTCTTCCTCTTTTACTTTTTAATTTATTTTGTTCTATTTATATGTTCTTTATAGTTATAGCCTTTTAAGTTGAGCAAACCCACAAAGACTTTTCACACTATTGGACCTACATTTAATAATAATCATAATAATAGTAATCATACGTTTTATTCGTAAGACACTCTATAACAAAGCTCAATGTGCTGCAGAGCCAAGAAAACATACAACAAGAAAGGACATGAGCATAAAAGAGAAGTGAGAACATGAGATCAAAATGTTATTTAAAAAACTCAAAAACATACAAAGGAGCGCTACCAGGACTCCAAAAATTATGTGTAGGTGGGGCGCAGATAGCCTGGCAGTTATGGCGCAGCCCCCGTGTATGGAGACAGTGGTCTTCAGCTCAGCGGCCGTGGGTTCGAGTCCAACCTCGGCCCTTTGCCCAAGTTGGATTGAAGTTGGTCTGGTGGTCACTTCCTGAGTACTGCAGAGGTGCCATTGAGCAAGGCATCGAACCCTAAACAGCTCTGGCGCGCTCCCTGTGTAGCAGCACTACTCTGACATCTCTCCATTATCGATGTCCAAAGTTCCTGTTTGTGCATTTGTGTGTACTTCAGGTCTACATGTGTGTGTACTTCAGGTCTACACGTGTGTGTACTTCAGGTCTACATGTGTGTGTACTTCAGGTCTACATGTGTGTGTACTTCAGGTCTACACGTGTGTGTACTTCAGGTCTACATGTGTGTGTACTTCATGTCTACGTGTGTGTACTTCAGGTCTACATGTGTGTGTACTTCAGGTCTACACGTGTGTGTACTTCAGGTCTACACGTGTGTGTACTTCATGTCTACACGTGTGTGTACTTCATGTCTACACGTGTGTGTACTTCAGGTCTACACGTGTGTGTACTTCAGGTCTACACGTGTGTGTACTTCATGTCTACACGTGTGTGTACTTCATGTCTACACGTGTGTGTACTTCAGGTCTACACGTGTGTGTACTTCAGGTCTACACGTGTGTGTACTTCATGTCTACACGTGTGTGTACTTCAGGTCTACACGTGTGTGTACTTCAGGTCTACACGTGTGTGTACTTCATGTCTACACGTGTGTGTACTTCATGTCTACACGTGTGTGTACTTCAGGTCTACACGTGTGTGTACTTCAGGTCTACATGTGTGTGTACTTCAGGTCTACACGTGTGTGTACTTCATGTCTACACGTGTGTGTACTTCATGTCTACATGTGTGTGAGAAGCATGTCTCTCAATAACAGAGTGTAAACCTCCAATCTTGGGGCTTAGACTACTAGGAGAACTGGTCTTGTTGATTCCTCGGGATTGTTGGTGGGGACGACCTGCTGCTTTGGAAAAAAATGATAGTCTTGTAATGCAGACTTATTCTGAAAGCGTCCAGTGTGCAGCCAGCCGGTGGAAGAGACCTCAACAGCTTACAGAAGAAAAGACAAATGCAGATGATTTTTAACAGAGAACGATTGTGAATTGATCAAGTCATCAAATAAAGGAGCATCTTTTGGAAGAGTGCATTCAAAGAGCAGTGAAGATACGTCAGGGACAAAACCTTACGTTTGATTTTCTGATTTCCTTTAATTTATTATTTTCCTTTTACACTGAATCTTTTTCTGACATGATTTTGGGTTCATGGTTTACTTCAAAACTTAAAGTTCATCACAATCTATTAAAGACAGAGTCAGCAGCTTGTTCCTTCAAAATAAAATACAGACTTTTTCTAAAGTGAAGCTGCTCCATCGTCTCTTCTGGGCCTCCGTACATGTGTGCTGGTGACTGTGTCTGCAGAGACCCTGTCCTCTGACTGGATTTTACTGTTCTGGTTTGTTCTGGTTGACTCGGGACGTTTCTGGGCGGAGCTGGTGTGTTTCCTCCAGCCAATAACAGCGCAGCAGGTGAGTTTAGAAGTGGATACTATTCAGTGATTGGACGCGATTCAAACCGGTGAATATGACGGACGTGGACGTAGCAGCAAAGAAGAGAAAATATAATCACAGTGAGGTGAAACACCAAGAGGATAAAGCTCGTTCTAAAACGAGGGTGAACCTTGTGTTGGCTTTTACCCGTGGACGTGGAGTTGGTCTGCTTCCTGTTGGGCAGGCAGGTGACAAACACCGGTGGTTAGCTTGTGCTAGCGTGCGTTAGCTTGCAGTGTAGCTACAAGCAGTAAACGTACACACTACGTCCTGCAGTGAGTGTGAGCTTCTGGGGGCGATGAGCCCAGGAGGAGGGGCCCAGATTGAAGGTTGTGTTTACAAGCTGCAACGACAAAATGCTACTGACTCTGCCTTTAAATTATGAACCCCTCAGCTGATTGGCAGTGTTACAGAGTTTCAGTCCAAAAACATGAATGTAGAAAACGCTGATAGCAGAATATTCACGGAGCCTCGTTAGCGTTGGGATGCTCTGTTGAATCATCAAGCTGCACTTGAGTTGCTGCGAGAGAGAAAAGAAGAATGAAGTGTTCTTCACTGAACTCTCTGTTCCCTTTAATTTTTAAATGATGCATGGACTGTTGAAGTGTCTTTTTTTTAACCGTCATTCTTAAAAACAATCTCTGTTTTCTGATCTGAATCAGATAAAAACGACACAAACGATGACCCGGCGTCTCCGGGCGTGACATCTATTCTGCAGGTTTCTCTATGTGGAGCAGATGGCTTGGGATGGTTTTGGACACAATCAGTTTCCATTTTGGTTCATCTGAAGATACTCGCTGTGTAACTTTTCCTGGGCCTCGTAGAGCTTACGTAGCTTCTTAGCTTGCCCTTTGCTCAGCTCCTTTCCTTCGGCGTCGTGAGTGGGGAAACCCTGCACACAGAAACGAGAGCAAAGAGATTCAAACACAGACTGGTGATGCTTTGGTAACTTCCTTTTCTAATGTCAGACTCAATGAAATGAAGAATTTACCGTCTCATCAAACTGGGAATACTTGTCGGCTTCTTTGCGAAACATTTCACACGGAGGGATCTTCATCTTGGCCAGTTTAGCCATCTGAAACAGTTCGAGAAGAATCCGTGGATTCGTTCATTAGAAGAGAAGAAACACTGGAGGACTCTTTCTTTATGAAACCATGTGAGTGACTGACCTCTTGTTCTTGTTTCTTTCTAGCAGCCTCTTCTTTCTTCTTCTTCTTCTCTTCCTCCATCTGTGACAGAAGAAGAAAGTTCACACATATTCTTTACATATGAGGATGTGGGTATCTGTACTCGGGGACGCTGGAGCTCACTGTCCGGCCTTCATGAGGTGCCGTTAGACTAATTGGACGCACATCGGTGATGTCCCGGCTCTTGTCATTAATTGAGGTATAATAAAAGAAAAGCTGGTTCCTCTCACCTTCTTCTTCTCCTCTCTCTCCTTCAGTAATGTCTCCTTGTCCACCAGTTTCACCACAGTAGGCAGACCTGTAACACAGTCAGCAGCCGCGTTCACATACAGTATGCACTCCTTCACAATGGGGACTCAAGACATGACGTATAAAGAACGGTGTGGAGGAAATGGTGGATGAAAAAGAGTCCGGCGCTATGATGACAGTCAGATAAGGACAGCATATCGTTACCTTCATGGTCTTCCAGCCTGACTCCGAGCTCCGGTAACGTATCATCACGGACAACATCACACAGCTGCAGCAACTCAGTCACTGGATGAGATAAAAGAATGTAATCAGACGGTAAAGAAAAAACAATCTCAGACAGTAATAAGTGTTCATTCAAATGTAATGACCAGTGTTTCACCTCCTCTGATTTGACCCTTTGATGATATTTGATCCGACTTCTGCATTGTTACTTATTCACGAGCGAATCAGAATAGAGCTCAACGGTGACCGGGGGTTGTAAATTTCCTCGTTCAAATTCTCCGTTAACATTTCAATAAATCCCTACATGGATATTTTTAATCCTGGAACCGAGCCAACCAGCCACCTGAACACTCGTCACTGTAAAACATTTGATTTGGGCGCAACAAAAATGGTAAAAAAACCGAGGAAAAAAGCAAAGTTACAAGATTTTCAGGAAGGAACTTCGAATCCCACAATCCATTGCGATTCCAACGAGACCCAACAAACAATAGTTTAGCTTCTTTCTACATCTATCAGTACTATAGTGTTTTATATGGTTCACTATGATGTTGTCGTTTGCGTTTAAATAGTGTGTTGAACTTCCGGTTAACTTCAGTGGTAGCAGCCGACAGACCAAGTTCATAAAGTCTGTCAACATTTCTATGTATCAGCTCGAGCCCGACTGATTAATCAGCCCGCCGATAATATCGGCCGATATTGGCGTATCAAGTGACTAATGGTATCGGCTAATTTAATCGCAGATATTACTCGATTTATTCACCAGTCACAAAGAGTTTCATTGTGTTACACTAGCAGTTCTGTTTCACCAGCAGAGGGCGCTGTATGGATTACAACAAGCATCATCTCTCTCCAGAGTGTCGAGCGGTGATGCACGTACATGCTCAGTTACTCTCCAGCTGAGTGACCATCTTGTCTTCATTATAAATCTTTTTGATAACTGAGGGATCAACACAATAAATGTGTTTATCTAAATCTTTATTTATCCCTACTAATCGGATTTTTTTCTCTCGCTAATATTTGTTTAGGCCCAAAACTCCCATATCGGTCAGGCCCTATTATCAGCAGGCTCCACCAATCAAAGACATCGCTGTGACACTCTAGGATTGTGGGTAGTGTAGTTCTTTCCCCAGAGAAAACGTATAAAGCATGCTTTTCTTAAAACGAGGATGATATCAACCTCGAAATTGTGTCTCCTACAGAAACCATCGTTCCACGCTCATGCAGCTCATGGTCAGTCTACCTTGGATGGTTATGACATCATAGCCCCGTTTCCACCAAGCGGTCCGGTTGAGTTCAGTACAGTACGCATTTATTGGCGTTTCATAGCAGAGAGAATCACTCCCATGATTCCCCGCCATCCTAAACGTCATCTTTTTGTTATTGTTTTGATTGAGAGCCCCCTGGTGGTGGAACTTACATACTGTGCCTTTAAGGGGGCTTTTTTTATCTGGACTTGGAAAATGACATAAATCATGTTTTTTTTTAAGTCCAGGTTCTTACCTTTCTGCTCTCGGGCAATTTTCCGGACGCCCTCTCTGAAATCCGACAGCACGCTGAGGTACGGCATCACCGTGCTCTCCAGCTGACAAACATAGAGCAGGATGACGTTTGCATTTCAGACGAGATTCAGAAATCTGCAGATTGATTTCTGCGTCAAACATCAAGCATTAAGCAAAACAAAGTTTCTCTTTACTCACATCGACGTTCTGACCTTGTCCTCCGACTGGGAAACCGATGGACTCGGATTCTTCTATTGCACCAAATATCTAAAGACAAAACAACAGACTCAGGCTTTAAAAAACGACAGATGGTCTCTGAATGGAGGCGTGGGGTTCGTATCCTACTTGTGACTCCATGTTGGAAGCTTACTTGAATAAGAAGCATGAAAGAATCTTGAAACTCGGTTTAATAACCACATTGAGGATGCAACGCAACAAACATGGCAACCACATTACTGAGCGCTCCTGGCCCGAGAGGGTGAGTCATCAGCACTATTCGGCCGCCGTTTCAAGCTGCGATATTTCTTTTTGCCTTCAATCTGAATGTCGCAGAGGCATAATGGGGGGATGAAGATATCCCCTCCTCTGAACCGTCTTCAGAGGTAGTAACAGAGGCGTTACAGGGGGCGAGACGGTTGCAGCGGAGTCAGTGGGGGAGCACAGCGCTGTGTGTGTGCATGTCTGACTGTGTGTGTATGTGGAGCTCCCGCTGTGCCGTGCTTCCTTAACGCTGAAACGCAATGTGAATTCACAGAGCGGGACACAAATATCACGCCATCACGGAATCATTATGAATGTACAAAGACGTGATGACGGCAGAGTTTAGCTGCAGAGAGAGAGAGAGAGCGGCGGCGGTTCATTCAAAATCACAGGTCGGCAAATACTGACATTTCTCAACTCCTTACGGCGTCTCGTAAAGATGCAAACGTTACAGAAAGACACAAAGCAGAGAGGAGGTGACACGAGAACAATTTGGTACAGTGACGTATTTGTGCAGTTTAGACAGCGTGCAGGAGTTAGTCTGCAATTTTTTATCATTTAAAACAAGAAACAACCCGATGGTGAGCGCCTACGACTTCTTTTTTTTGTTGCCGTGTTTTAATTTCTCAAGAGACTCATATCAAAGTTTAAAAATGGCCCCGTGTCCACCTAGAGTTTTTTCCGTGCAGCAAAGCGCTGGCTGTGTGCTCTGGAGTGTTTGCATTTGTGCGCCGAGAAGAAAAGCGCTGCACGTCCGTCCTGTCTCTATGACAACAGTCTGTTAACAACGGTCGCTGTATGTCCGACACTGCTCCGTTACTTTTTCCTGCATGTTTTATAATTGAGATCGTTTATTTCCCGATCAGACACGGAGCGAGGACGATGTAGGTACAAGATGCGATCTGTAGGAGACAAAACTACACAGTTGGAAAAAGACGCTGGCGCTCAGAAGAAAATGCTCAATAGACATGGGGCGTAATAGAAGCAGGGGGAGTAAAATCATGCTTACCTTGAGCATGTTGGTGAGATACACAGCGATGCTTTCCACCAGCACGCGGTTCGGCCTCAGCTTGGCGCTCTTCCTGTTAGCGATGTAGCTGTTACTCTGACTGACCAGGACTCTCATCTCCTCCATGGCGGTGCGAGTGTCCATGTTGTCGCACAGAGCCTCGTGGACGGCTGACTTCCTGTCGTAGAAACTGGACGACACGAGAACACACACATGAAGTTTGTTTTACCTGCTTCATATGTGAAGATAAGTCCAGAGAAGACGGAGGGTCCCATCGGTCGAGGGTGGGGGGTAAGGGGCAAACTGTGTATAACCATGCCAGGGCCTGCAACAAACTTTTTTCTTTCAGTTAGCTCCAAAAGCAGATCCAAGTCAGGACGAGGAGACAAATGATAGCCAGGAGGCTAATGCTAACACTACTAACCCAAATTAAATGACATCAGAGGTGACAGAGGCCCAGCCATCTCTGTGGGTGGTCCTGCTAATAATATGCTCTGTCATTATATTTTGTTGTTGGTGTTAATGACTGACAGCTACAAAAAGTTGAAGCATGGTTAAAAAGATATCATCTAGGAAGAATTGTAGGATGATATCCTGTTACTAAAGAAAGTGATCTCCTACATGTTGACCCCCTCACCTGTTGTTGAGCTCCATCTCTGCTGCCTCCCACTTCTCAAAGCGACCGGTGATGTCAGTAGGAATGCGCAGTATGTCTTTGACATTCAGGAAAAACTCCTGTTTCATTACAGAAAGAACACCAAACAGAAGATCAGACAAATATAAATCTCTCATTCTGAACTGAAAAGGTAGATCCGTCACGTCATCACCTACGTTCATGAACTTCTCGTACTGGACGGCCGACTCCATCGTGTTTGAGGAGTAGTCCAGGGTGTCTTTCCAGGAATGCATCAAGAAAGCCAAACGGAGCTGTCGAGCTGCAGGAGGACGAAGAATGAAGATGGAGCATTATATAAGCCGTTTTCACGTCTGCACACCTGAAAATATCTAGAGACTTTCAGGAGGACTGCTCCTGAAAGCACATTTCCCCTTGTTGGACAATAAAGGTGAAGCAGAGGAGTCACCTGTGTTCTTCGCCAAAGCGTCTTTAATGGTGATGAAGTTCTTCAGAGATTTGGACATCTTGCAGCCGGCGATCGTCAGGTGTCCGGTGTGCAGGAAGTACCGGACCCAGTAATCGTTCTCAAAGAAAGCCTGGACGAGAAAAACCAAACCAAGCCGTGTTCCAGGTGAGTATTTCACTCTGTGTCCTGTTTCAATGTTCTCGGCACAGAAAGTAACGAGTCTGCTGTTTACCTCAGACTGGGCCAGCTCGTTGTCGTGATGGGGGAATCGGAGATCGAACCCTCCACCGTGGATGTCCATGGACTCCCCTAAGATGGATCCAGCCATGGCCGAACATTCGATGTGCCAGCCGGGCCGCCCCTGAAACAAATGCATCAAAGCGTTTCTCATTTTCTTTCTGTTTGAAATAAACTTTATCACTGTGAAGATGTTTTGTTGTATCTCGGCGTAACAGCACACGACGATTCTCACCTTCCCCCACGGAGAGTCCCACGAAGGCTCTCCGGGCTTCGAAGCTTTCCACAGGGCGAAGTCATTGGGCGACTTTTTCTCACTTAATCTGTCCGCTGAGATGCTCAGATCGCCTGCAGGAAGACGGGATGCAGAGGGTGTGATGCTTGTTATCAGCCAAGCTTTCAAATGTCATTTTTATTTCATGTCTCTTTCTGCTGCGGAGGCGGAGTCATAAAGTTTTTAGTCAGCGTTGAAATTCTGTGTCTTTAGGACCCTCCGGTTCCTGGAGGTTGTTGTTAATGTGCACATGGGGTCTTTAAGGGAATAAGAATTAAATTCTTGAGGCTGAAACTGAGCCGAGAACGTACGTACCCTCTCCCTCCTGTAAGGCTTTCTGATCTCCGACCGCCTCTGGCACCAGTTTGGCGTACGAGTGCTGCGGACTGGAGTCAAACTTTGCGGTGTTGAAGTACACAGAGCCGTTTGATTCATACCTGGGATCATCAGAAAAACTAATTATTACAAATATACTCATACAATGTGGAGGTTTTTACACGAGAAGTTTGTTTTCTCACCCATAACCGTTAGAGATGACCTTTCCCACAAATTCCACGATCTCGGGGACGTATTCACTGACTCGAGTGAGAACGTCTGCAGGGAGGACCTGATGACCACAAAGACCATTTATTCAAACAAACAGCAGAAATCTAAGTACAGTTACGCACACAACACCTGATCAAATATAGAGTTATTTCTGTCCTTTAAATATGAACTGAACTGAGCGTTTGGTCGACACGAGGCTTTAGAGATCCTTCTTCGTTTTGCTTCACTTACGTTCAGAGCCTCCATGTCTTTGTGGTACTCTCCCTCCCAGTATTTGGGCAGAATAGAGAAGATTGAATTCTCTGTGACTTGACTTCCAAACTGTTTGTCCAACCAATCAGCGAGCAGGTCCTTGGAGCTCTCCAGCAGCGCCTTAAAGAAACAACACAAACACACATTCAACAAATCATGTCATCAAGACGTCTATGCTTTTACATTCGACTTTAATTCATATTAACATCATCTCTTAAAGCATGTTGGACTGAAGGAGAAGAAATCAGTCAGTGAGTTAAGGATGAAAACATGAAATGACTTTGTAATTATTCCAGGACCAATAAGACGGAGGTACCTAAAGTGTAAGAGACGGATTTAGAGTAAAGTGAAGACAAAGTCCTCTCAGTCTCACCTGGGCCAGAGGTTGAACCAACTCGTCTGATGCTTTGCCGTCCATCGCTGCCTGCAGAGGCTGCAGAGCGGCCGTAACAGCGGCATCCAGCCTCTCCAACATCTGCTTCTTATCTGGGTCCGTGGTCGACGCCAAGCCGGCCTGAAACGGCTGGAAAACAGAAAAATAAACGGACTTGAGATTGTATATTTCTTTTCTAGTCTTCTGACTACTCAAAGCACTTTCACACCGCAGGTCACACCTACACAATCACACACTGATGGTAGAGGCTGCTGAGTAAAGAGTCCATCAGTATTAACTCGCCACATTCACTCGCCACATTCACTCGCCGCAGACGAAGCAGCGGGAGCAACTCAGGGTTAAATGTCTTGCCCAAGGACACATCAGACATGTGGCTGCAGGAGCTGGGGATGGAACCCCGACCTTTCGGTTGAGGGACGTCTGACTCTACCACTGAGCCGTATTTTTGGTGAGAAACCAAAAAATGTGAGAACTTCATGGTACAAAAATTGTGCGGAGAAGTTGAGGCTTTTGTCCTAAACCTTAGAGGATAATGAACCTCTGAGTTATTCTTTAATGTCTCCTCAGGTGCATCAATCTCATGTAGTCTAACCAACCATGTTGTTCTTATTCAATCTCTGCTTTCCCATGTTCTTCAGCACCATGGTATCAAAATCAAGTTCTTAGTGAATCCAGCGCTGACTGGGAGTTAGTTCTCACCCCTCTGGCACTCAGCACGTCCTGCAGGATCTGAGCAGGTTGTGGTTTCTTCTCCTTGTACTGATCCAGGAGGAAGTTCTGCCGCGCTCTCTTTATGATCTGACGGAGAGAAGCACAAACACGAAGCTTACACGTATCCCAAATAAACAAACACAAAGGAGTACATCCTAAAACGAAATGTGAAAGATTGTTACTTCAATGAAATATCTAAACTCTAAACTAAACTAAACTTATAGCCGTTGCATATAAGTGAAAGTGTGTGTGTGTGTCAGCACGCCCCCGCAACGCCCTGACATGCAGACAGCAGAGGAGCAGCTACACCAAACGGGTGTTGCAATGATGGAAGCGGGCCTAACCAGGGACAAGGACTGCAAATTAGCCATGGCTAAAAGTCCTATATACAATGCATCAGTCTGTTTAAATGAATTGTCCCTGAAAAATAAACTGATAAATAAAAATAAAAATGGAGAGAGGTTAGAACGCAGAAAGGTTTACAGACCGATGCAGAGCTGGATAAACACTGAAGCTTCAGTGTTCACCACATGGTGACCTGCGTGAACATCCACTCTAGAGAGGAGCTCTCTATAATGATTAGAATTTGGACTGCAGTACCCATTTTAAACACTAGGTGTCAGAGTTTGTTTGATATGTTGAAAGATCAGAAAGAGTTATGCAATTGTTGAATTTGTTTTTACTATATTTGTGTTTATTTCTTTTATTACCATTTAATCCATACATCATATCATCATAACTGTTTTTCATTGCTTTGACATTTATCATGCATGCATTCGCTAGGTGCCTTTGCACCTGTGAGGTCGGGGAGAGTGCACCATATCTTGAGCAAAACCACAGAACTTGTGAGATGTGTGGGTGTATGACACCTCTGCGAATTCTGAAGGCGATGCGACCGCAGCGCTTTTGAGAGTTCTGATGCTGATGCAGCTGCATCGTTCACGTTTTTTCAAGGTTCCGGACAAAGAGACAGTTTGGCCATAAGAAGGCTTTGAACTGCTGATCAGCAGGCTCTTTTTGCTCTTGCTTCCCTTTAGGGACAGGTTAGGACATAATCTTCCCTTTACTTCTGGGTGCTGGAGGGATAACTTTCCATAGCTCTAGGAAATAGTAGACTAGCAGCTAGAAGGGAGCGAGCCCTCGCAGAGTGTCGAGGCTGCAGTGAACTAGTTACCTCAGTGGGCGATGAACTTCCGTTGGTCTATAGGTGAAGTTATTCATGACTTTTTATGCATGTCTCGGATGTGCAACAATAAAAATATTGAAGACGTTTTCTTATTATTATTCTTTTTTTAGACAGTGGATAGAGATGGAGATCAGGGAGAGAGGGTGGGGATCGACATGCGCCGCAGGTTGAGGACTACAGCCTCCATATATGGGACGCGCGCACTAACCACTGCGCCACCAGCGCCCCATGTTTTCTTATTGATGAGACTTACTTTGTCATCGATGTCTGTGATGTTCATGCAGTACAGGACGTCGTACTTGAAGTAATCCCGCAGTATCCTCCGCAGAATGTCGAAGGATATGTACGACCTGCACGGAGAGACAGTCTAATGTTAAATTCTACCAACATCAAATAAAATACATGAGAAGGAGATTAAAGTGGACTGACAAGGAATATCAATTAAGCACATAAATGGATGATTAACACTTCCTGACGACGTCACGTTTACCTGGCGTGTCCCATGTGTGAGGCATCGTAAACCGTCGGCCCGCAGCAGTACCACGTCACTTTGTTCCCTTTCTGGGGAACAAACGGCTCCTGAAACAAAAGATCACCATGACAACACGTTGACTGACGAACACATCAATCACGTGAACTTTTTCGGCACAAATGCTTTGAGGATGGACTTTTCTCATGATCGGGGGGGTTTGTAGACGGACTATAGACGCGTTGAAAAACATGAATCAATAAATCAGAGATCCAGTCTCTCCTGTGTAAATGTCTCTCTGAGTCATGACTGTCTACAATGAGGGAGAAGCTCGAGTCCCGCTGGCTGTGTTGTTGTCAGAGCCGTGTTTACATGGACGGGACGGCCGGCTCCTCCCCTTGTGTATAAAAGCTGTTTTAGTCAAGAACTAGAGAGAAGAAGAAGAACATACTCACTGATTATTTGGATGTCACGTAAGAGTTTTTAGATCACGCTCATTCTGTGTCAGTTTACATCCAATATGAAGCTACGAGCTAACTAAAGAGCGCTCACATTAGCATGCTAACACAACAATGCAGGACACAGGGGATCGCGGCTCGGACTGAGGACAGTTTTGTCCGCCGCTTGGCTTAATGGTTCTTACTTATGGTGCGTTCATAACTCCTTCGTGCAAACTCGAGTACAGGGGGGTTGGAGGTGTGTCTCTGGAGAAGGGCGGAGGTGTGGCCAAACAGCAGTTTGTTTTGGTTTAATTCTGGTGCTCAAGGGCGACATCTACTGGATGAAAGAGTCGCACATTCTTCCTTAAATAAATGTGACGCATCTGACTTGTTGTGCAACATGACAACTCGTGAGCATCCTGAGTCTGACAGACATCACAAACATGCTCCATATGATTATCTCCCCTCCTCTCACCTTGGTTCTGGTCAGGCTGTTGTAGAGTCGAAGTTGGGGAACTTCAGTTCCTGCTGGTGGAGACCAGGGGGGCTGAACCCGCTTCCCTTTCACTGAAATGAACAAAGAAAGTAAGAATTCAAAATGCAGCGAAAATGTTATTTTTCTGATGTGAAAAGTTCTATAAATGGATTAACCATGAATTGACCATGGGGGGGGGGGGGGGAGCAGAGAGAATCACTCCCATGATTCCCCCCAGCTTCGACGTCATCTTTTGTTAATGCTTTGATTGAGAGCCCCCTGGTGGTGGAATTTACACACTGCGCCTTTAAGTAGTTAATTCAATGAGTATTAACATTTTATACCCTTAAAGAAAATCAAAGACGTTATATTAAAATGACGGATGAGAAACACTGAGAGATTAAACTGATTAAAAAGCTGAAGTTTCATCTTAAGATACAAACGGGTACCGCCCTCTTTTTCTGAGGCTCTGGTTCCGGAAGTAAATTTCCCCGTTCTAACTGACATTTCACAGAATCTTTACCTCAAGAGATTGAAGCCTGTAACCATGACAACCAGCTGCCCCAATCTTGTGACGATAAAACATTTGATTCTGCGCTTAAATGGCGTTAAAAAACAAGGAAAAGGTAAAAGACTGTGTACATATTTTTCGTCCAGAATCAATGAACTACATAACCCATAATCCTTTGCGAGTTATCCCTCTTCTTCTTTAACGAAACTGTCTGTTCATCATCGACGCCGAGGGGCAGGAAACATTGCCATGGTAACAGCAAGCTCCATCAAAACACAAGACATGATGCACAAGACTTCTGAAACATCTTTTGGGGTGAGCCTCATGTGTGAACTTTACCCGAAATGTTTCCTGCCAGCAACCTAGTAAATTTACCGCACGAGGTCGAGGTGAGCTGATGTGCGAACGCAGCAGGAGAGTTCACAACGAGCGAGCGAGAGAGCAATGAGGTCGCGTGATGATGTTTTCTTCTGTGACCGGTGTAAGAGCGTTTCAGATGTTGTTCACGTAGAAATAAAACTCCTTCATTAGGTTTTCTTTTGGTTAGTCATTTCTAGAAATGTTCAGGAGTGTGAAAAGGGCTTCAATCTTTAAGACCCCTAAAGTATGTAAAGGACGACCTGGGTTTTAAAACTCTGGATCGACCCTTTAATGAAGAAGCCTGTTAAAGCAAGGATATCAAAGCCACACACAGCATGCAAACGTGTGTGTGAGTGTGGTTCGTCCCAGCTGCTGCCTTGATGTTTACACAGTGATAAGCTCAGCTACACACACCATGTTACAGCACGCTGCGATCAAAGCTACGAGTGAAATCATTCTGCAAGGAGGCGTTGTGGGTTCATGCATGTGAGTGTTTGCAGAGGGGCAGGTTGGAGCTGTTTTCGTGCCTTCAGGACTTCAGACAGCCTCACACGTCTAGCCTGTTCATGCCTTCGTCTGTCTACTCACAGCTGCTGTCAGGGAGGAGGAGGTCCAGCTGCAAGGATGCTATGTGTCTGTACCAGCGCAGAGCGTGGACATGTTGTGGGTCTGGGGGCCTGCAGAGGAGCTTAAAGACTTTCTGGTCAGTTTGGGAGGGGGTGAACCCAGCCAGGTAGCTGCGAGAGATTAGGTAGTCATTCAGGGCCGCTGCCAGCGCGGCCTCCTCATCTATCTGTAGCAAGAAGCCAAACTCAAAGGCTGCGGAAACAACAAGAGGGCAAAGATTCGCAAAGAGTTACCGACAACAACAGCCTGAGAAGACACCAGCAGCAGCTGCACACGTTTAACCTGGACTGGACTGAGAGTAACCAGGACGATGACAGGATCAGGCTCACAGCAAACACCGACGGAGCTCAACAGAAAGTCAGACAACCAAACTCACATTAAGAAACCGAAACGGAGTTCAAATGAAACAGATAATAAGACAAAACACCTCGAAACAGTCAGAGCCACGTTTGACCTTTGATAGAACAGGATACCCACACACAAGGCAGTCAACGTTTACAATACGACAAGTTTTAAAATGATACAATCTGTCCTATAGTATTAAAGATTATCAGAACTTTAAAAGTCTACGTCACATTTCTATTTCAGCGCCTTTCCGAAAAGTTGAACGATTTTCAACTTGACCGCTCGGAGTGGCTGCACTACAAAGGTGGAACACATACTTCATATTAAGATAAACACTGGTTTTGTTTTACTGAATGTTTCTGAATGATCCGTGACATTTTCTAGGGCGATTCGCTCGGCCTGCTGCCACCGCGACCTCGAGTAAGTGGAAGAAAATGGGCGGATTGATGAAGAATATCTGTTCTGCAGAAATTAACTCGAAATTAAACTCAAGAAATCTGATGCTTCAGGGAACTTTTAATCTGAATGTGTCTGAACAACAAATACATAAAACAAATGACCAAAAAATATGAAAAATGCCCGTCAATCAACCCCCCCGCCCCACACACACACACCCACACACACCCACACGCACACGCACACGCACACACACACACACACACACACGCCCTCAAATAAAATCTCCTCATGCAGGGCCAGAAAAGCTTTTATTTTCTGTAGAGAAACGAGTTCATCTAAGAATGAAACTGAAATGGATTTCCAAACACACTCACTGTGTTAAACCAAAACCTCATACTGAAACCTTACCCCCCCCCCCCCCCCCCCCCCGTGCATGACTGATGAAATAAAAACCTCAAAATAAAACTGAGTCAGAATGAAAGTGGCTCAAACAAACACAGAGTGACGTCAGTACATGGGTTTATAGAGAGAAAGAAAATCAAAGATGGAAGAACAAAAAAGGAAGACGTGCAAACAGGTGATGTGCAAGGCAGATTCACGTAGACCACAAAGTTCTCGGGAGCTGGAGCTGAGGCGGGTTTTAAGCCTCTAGACGAACCGTTACATCGCGCCCGCCTGTCAATCATGTCATCTACGCGCCTAACTATGGATAACACCTATCGTTTTTCAAAATCAAAACAGAGCCGCTTTTCAAAATTCACCCCCTCACAATGTGTGCCAGTGATGACAATCACCAATCAGACCTATTTGTTTTTTGTATCAGGCTTTAAATATGTTAATTTATGTAAAAACAGCTTTTTTGCCTGTTGTGTGTATGTGACTTCCTGTGTTCCTGCAGCCAGCCTCTAGTGGACACTCAAGGAACTGCAGGATTTTACACTTCTACATTTGCTTAATTTTTCAAGACCGGAGGTTTCCTCTTGGGTTCAACGCAAGGAGGCTGTCCACTTGAATTTTCATTCAATGGTTTCTTCGTGTTATTTTAATTTCTTATCTTATTATTTCAAATTCAGATGTTTTAGTCTAAAACTGACAACAAGACGCTCTACAAATATTCATGTTTAATCATTTAAAATGTAATAAATATGCTGCCATTTAGTCATATTGATACAGATTACAGTTTAATTACTAGGAAACATGACTAAATTACGCCTGATTACATTTAATCCCAATAATAATATGTTACAACAACCATTTATTTTTCGCCCAAAGACTTTTATTTTTTCAATTAACGGAAGTACATCAGTGTCATACACTCAAAACCAAACACCGTTCAAAAAATCTACATTTTAAACGCTTCAAATTCGTGTTTATTACAAGAAATAAATAAAATATTAGTTTCTGTTTCATGTGTGCCAAATTAAAGACAGTGTCATTTACTTTATAGAAAAGCTGTTAAAGCTTCTTCGTTGATCTGCGAGTTTAAACTTACACATCCCGCTGAATTACATCATAGTTTAAATGTGCAGATTTCTAAACGAGGTTTGGCGTATCATCCTCTTACCGGTTACCTTTAAGCTAAACGGCCCGGAGAGCCAACGAAGCTAATGATAGCTTGTTAGCTTTCACAGCTCGCTGTCACGTCATTTAAATAAAACGTGTTTAGGGTTAAAAACAAACAAACAAACATTTACCTGGCTCTCCTGAGGTCGACATTACCACAGTGCGTGATGGTTAGATGCTGATGCAACAATAACGTGTCCGGAAGAAGAACCCGGGTGCAAAACATGCATTCACGTACTGGCTGAATAATCGGAAAAATGATTTTTACGACGGAGAAAATGTTTCTTAAAGGCTCGAGTAAGCTTGAAAATGATGGGCAGCATATAAGGGCCATTTGAAAGAATAATAAAAGAGCTGTTGACTTCAGAGAACAAAAACTTGTAAAGTAAATAGATTGTAAAGTCAGATTTTTTTGAGAACCCAAAACCGAGAACTTTTTATCTCTGAGAATTCCTGAGTTTTGTTTCTCGAAAATGTATAATCTCAAAATTTACATTTTGTGAAAATGTACAATTTATGATCCAAAACCTTGTGAGTCGAGTTTTTTCGCAAATGTACGACTTTAAACACTAAAAAAAATCTGAGTTTGGTTTCTTGTAAACTTTTGATTTTCTATTCTCAAAATTTCTGAGTTTTTTTTCTTCCTGAAAAATGTTTAACTTTTAAAACCAATTCTCTTTCTTTCATGGTCAAATGGCCCGAATAAAGTAACCTACAAATTTAACTGGAAAAGTTGGAGAACATTTTGTAATCCAACTCGCTGAATTGACAAACTTTAATTAATGTACTTAAAAATATATATTTTGTTATGTTCCCGTGGTAACGTGTACATTTCACATGTTTCCTGAGATCTTGACTTATTTATCGCAGTATCTTGGAACTAATTTAGTAAAATAAATGTATGGATGTTTGCCTGCTTGCTTAGCTCTTCTATGTTACACAACCTAAAAAAAGGTAATTATCTTAAAATTACTAGTTAAGTTTTTATGACAAAATAAAGTGTGCTCTGTCGTTCTGAATTAACAAGATAATTAACTCTGATTTACAAGTAACAATTTTTGGGAAAATTAAAAATCTTTATTTTACTCATGAGAAGCAACGCTGCTGAAGAAAAGAGCATTTTTTTATTATTTATTGTCAGAGAATTATTATATGTAATCATGAATAAACTTCAGACTCTTGTATTTGTAAAAACTTGGATTAAATCTTGTTGTGACAAATATCGTATCGTGATTTGAGTGTACACCCCTAGTAACATACGTGAAACAGGATAATCCGAGCGGCACTTGAATGCAGCGTTAATTCTTACGTAGTAAATGGGAACCAATGTATGAGAGCCTGATAACCGGGGACGTAAATAACAGTCGGACCAGAACGCGGAAGTGTTTCCTGTAAAGTACAGGTGAAAACTAAATTGAAGTCGTGTCTAAAGTCGGTTTATTCTGGTAACAGCGGCTAAATGAAGCGGCCATTAGTGAGCGGACAGTAACTTTAAACGGAAATGTCTCACTTTAAAGAGCACTTCGACAAACTGAGCCGTTATTATGAGCGCTACACGGAGTACGTGAGGAGAAATCCAGCTGCTACAGCACACCTGGAGAGCACTGTGCGAACCCTCTCCTACCTGATCGCAGGTCAGTGACAGCTGCACTCTTCTATTACAATATGGAATTAATAGTTTTATAGTCTTTGGCACCTGATATTGTGTAGTTTTTAGTTTTTAATTCCCCAAAAACTGCAGACAAATGTTGCCTTCATATGAAGTGTAGTCAGGGGCGACTCTAGAGTCTGCTAATTTCCAAAGTTCACTTTAGTTTCATTTTCAAAATATAAATATAAAGAACATTAAAACATTGTAATTTTATAATATAGAACAGAAGAATGATGAAAACCGGAGCAAAAAACTTAAAAAAAATAATTAAAGGAGCAATATGTATCTCTGACACCTAGTGTTTAAAATGGGTACTGCAGTCCAAATTCTGACCATTATAGAGAGCTGTCTCCCCCCCCCCCCCCCTCCTCTCTAGAGTGGATGCTCACGCAGGTCACCATGTGGTGGACACTGAAGCTTCAGTGTTTATCCAGCTCTGCATCGGTCTGTAAACCTTTCTGCGTTCTAACCTCTCTCCATTTTTCAAAAGCATCTCCAATATTGATCCTAGTTTGAGCACGTTTCTGCTCGTGGAGCTTATTAGAAACATGCAGAGGCTTTTTAGGTCGGGTACAATCACTTCTATCTGAACCAGTTCTCTTGCCCGCTTCCATCGCTGCAACACCTGTTGGTTTGACCTGATAACTGCTCTCATATCTGGCAAACCGAGGGGCGTCCAAAACGGCCGTGTGGGGGTGGCTTAAAACCGCCTACCTTCTCTGGTCCAAACAAATCCAGACCATTCAGGACCAGAATCTAAAGTTAGAAGGAGGACATACTGGCTGCTGCATTGTTGTCAGAGAAGCCAGCACTTCAACATAGCATGTTTCCTTAATGTCTGATCATAGAGTAAGGTCACTTTATCATTTCACTCCCAGACAGATAATTTCTCTTCTTTTTCCGTTGTTCATTGACAAACTGTAACGCGTTTAGTGAGTGCTGTCAGATGGGGCCCCCTTAGGGAGGCTTCTTACTGTCATTGCAGAATTTGCACATTGTGAGCCACTGCTTTGGTTTAAAGTCGTCCCTACAGGCCTGGGGGCCCCAAGCATTTGCCCGCATTGCGTGTTGACAAAGAGTCCTCTGAGTGTTGTTTCTTCTGTCCTCTTTGATACTATCAAACACTCTTTTTTTGTTGTTAAAATGAAATATATAATGTTTCTAACACGTTTATTTATTTTTCAGGTCGATTTGCAGATTCCCATGAAATTTCTGAACTAGGTAAGTAAAATTCACTTTTGTTTTTTTGCATAAATAATGAGCAGTAATTAGAGTAAGGCCGATAATTAAGCCATTCTTTAAAATAAACACAAGCTACTTGTGTCCTAATGAAAGGATAAGCACTCAGTGAAGACACCCCTCATCCCGATTGATGAGGTACAAAACCTACCCTATGGCCATAAGTCGCCCCCACAACCAAACAGCATTGCCACCTTCAACAGACCCAGGGTGTGTTGATGTGAGCTCCAGGTAGTGACCACGCTGATACCACCTAGCCCACTACATGGCCCCTTCTGGCTCCCACAACTCAACCGTGTAGACTGATGGACAACAAGAGCGGGGACATCATCGGGGTGGTCAAGTGGGAGCCTCCCTTCACCTGGGTTTCATCCGATTAGTCCCACGACTCCTCGGGAAGGCGGGACAGTGAGCTCCAGCGCCCCTAATATCTGTTAATGATATACATTATGTGCAACGTGTATCAGCATCAGTCTAAAACAAACAAACAATATGATAATCACGATAATGTTGAAACTGAGAAATTCAGCTGTTTTAGGAAAAGTTGCATTTTGAATTTGGAAGTTAAAGATTTTTTTATTTTTACGTTTTCAAAAATGGAATCGTCTCTGATATATTAGGTTGTTTGTTGTAACTTTAAAAAGAGTGAAATATACTGTTATATAATTGAAATGAGGACAAACGTGTTGTACGTTATGTTCTTCAGTGTACTCTGCCTCCAACCTGCTGGTGCTGTTCAATGACGGTATTCTGCGTAAAGGCCTGAGATGTGCCTTCCCTGCGGTGAGTGATTTTCTCATAACATCAGAGAAATTATTGCTTGCTTGATATTTTTTTATAAAAGCCAGTGTTGGTCTGGGTGATATGTCCTAGAAACAAATAGTGCGAGTTTGTCAGGATGAGCTGCATGTGTGAACGCAAACCGCCTGATTTATGGAGTTTACTTTCTCCTCCAGCCTCCTCGTATTTATTCTGCAGAAAGTCAGAGTGAGCTGATGTGAGAACGCAGCAGGATATAATCAGGAGAATTCACCTCGAGCGAGTGGGAGGGGGGTGGTGACGTATATTTCTTGTGATTGGTGCACGACCATAGACTGTCTGCACGCCATGCCGCGCGATTTACTGTTCAGCTCTAGGCCAACACGTGCATGACCAGCGGACTGTCACTGACTTAAAATCTACTAACATGTCTGTTTTCAGGTGAAGGAGTAAACATTAGTATTGTTCAGTTTCGTGTCAGTGTTAGGACTGACCCCCTGCTGTGTGTGTGTTCAGTCTCTCTCTCAGCAGAGACTCCTCACCTGGCTCTCCGTGTTGGAGTACGTGGAGGTTTTCCTGGAGATGGGCGCCTGCAAGCTGTGGGGGGAAATCGGCCGCTGGCTGGTGATCGCACTCGTTCAGATCTTTAAGTATGAAGTCTATGAGTTTGCAATGACATCAGCGTTTTTTACAAGTAAAGCAGAAAGGTTGTTGTAATTTTAGGAAACTAGAAACAGCTGTTATGTGAGTTTCTTCTCAGCCACCAGACTCCGCTGACAAAAAGTAATTTTTACCCTGCAGAACAAAGCATCAGCTGATCTCCCGCTGCCTTTATCTGTCTCTATTTTGTGAGACTTTAGTGTTTTGAATGGTGAGTTTGGATCCAACACAATGTTTGTAGCACAAATAAACATACTCATTGAGATAGCGTTACACCCAAGCCGCAACGACAGGCGTTTAAAAATGAAGCAGTTGCTGAAGTGTAAAATCCTGCAGTTCCTCGAGTGTCCACTAGAGGCTGGCTGCAGAAGCACAGGAAGTCACATACACACCCATTCTAAAAAGCCTGTTTTTACAGCAGACATTAACATGTTTACAGCCTGGTTCAAAAAAACAAATAGGTCTGATTAGCTCATGTCTCGATCAGCACACACTGTACGGGGGGTGAATGTTTTGATGACTCATCAGTTTTGATTTGATGAAGGATAAGAGTTATTCACAATAAGGCGTGTAGCTGACATGATTGACAGGTGGGCGCGGTGTAACAGTTTGTCAGGAGGCTTAAAACCCGCCTCAGCTCCAGCTCTCAGCCTGTCGTTAGGTTGACTGAAAGTTAGGCTGAGACAGCATTTCCAGCATGGAGACCGCCATCGATGGGACTCCAGCGCCCCCTGCAGGAACAGACGGGTGATGTCACTCAGGCTTCCTCCATGAATATTTACAGTCTGTGTAAGACCAGCCGGTGTGTTCTGCAGGGTATAATGAATGTTTTTGTCATTGGAGGCTGGTGGCTTTGCAGAGAGTGATGCAACAGTTTCCTCTTCACAAAAAGGCTGTCTCTGTACGGATCCTTTCGGTAATGAGGTCAAACTCTGGTTTTGTCTCCCTTTTTGTCTTGTGTGTGTGTTTGACTCAGAGGGGACAATACTGTATAATGCTTTATGTCGTGCTTCAACATTTCTCACCCACTCTCCAGTCTTTAACCAACTTTTCTTCCACCCTTGACCTCCAGGGCAATTTTCCGCACCATTCTTCTTCTGTGGTATAAATCTGGCATCCAGACTTCACCTCCCATAATCCCCCTGGACAGAGGGGCTGAGCTTGTCAGTGAAGGTCAGTTCTCCTCTGTCTGCTATCTTCCACTTTGCAAAAACAGTCTAAAATATTTGTCCTCTTTCTTTGGTGAATGTTTCCTAAGATGTTCACAACATTATTTAATCTTTAAAGGTCACATATTCTGTTAAAAAACACTTCACCATTTTTTCCCCCCCAATGATGAGAAAAGTCCATCCTCTCCATCTTTTGCCTGCTCCACTTTTCAGAAAATGTGTGCTCAAACAGGCCGTTTGGAGATTTTCCCTTCATGACATCACAAAGGGCAGTAACCCCTCCCCCAGGTGGGTGACACTCCCACAGCTAGGTGTTTGTTCTGCCCTCTGAGTCTGCCTTCTCACCGTAAACAATAGGACATGGAGCGAGAAAGCCCGAGCCACCCAAGCCCTTCCAGAAAGGGGCGTGGTCAGACACAGCTCATTTACATTTAAAGCTACAGACACAGAAACAGCCTGTTCTGAGCAGGGCTGAAATAGAGGGGTTTATAGGCATGATCAAATACAGGATCAGAGTGGATTTAGAACAAGACACTTCACACACATGATGAGGAGCTCTGAGACTTATTTACACTGAAGAGGAGGAGGATATGTGACCTTTAAAAGTGCTGCTCTAAACTACACAAACTGAGTCTTAGCTCCTACATTTAAAAGTGACTATGTTGTGTTTTTACTTCCCCTCCTCCTCCTCAGATGACGAGAACAGAGATCAACAAAACGACGTCTGCTTCGTGGGTCAGAGATCAGGACGGGTCGTCAGGCCGCTCGGCAGCGGTGAGAGTCGTTCAAACCTTTTTAATACAGCTGTGTTTTGTTGTCAGATTGATTATTTCTTCTCTTAGTTTAAAAAGGATAAGCAGTCTGTTTGAATCATTAGTTTGACTTCATGTTTATTATCAGAGCCAGGGCAGGATTTACTGACTGTCCCCCTTTAATCCCGTCCCCCCTCCTCCTCCTCCAGCTCCGTCCCTGCAGGCTCGTCTGTGGGGAGCACCGAATAGGAGCAGCAGCTCGAACAGAGAGACGCTCGACAGCAGACCGACAGAGCTCAGGCTGCGGGAGACCATCGCAGAGTGTCTGTTCATCAGTCGGCCACTCGTTCACTGTATCCTTTTTATTGTCCCCTCCATCAGTTCAAAGCTCTACAGCTCCACACACGTCTCTGCCGCTCCTCTACGTTTTTTAAGAGAAAATAACCGTTAAAATGTGTTTCTTTTTCAGGAAACATTTAGATGAGATTTGCTCAGAATTTTGGTGCGATCTGTTTGGATTTTGGGTTCCTTCACCGTGAAGAGAAGAAGATGTGTCCGCAGTCCACACACATTCTCCAAAGCCACAAAAAGGTTTTTTAAGGGCAATACGCCGTGTTAGGGTGGTGTCACATTAGGGACCCGGTCATGGATCAGAGTACGCTTGACCCCAAAGTCCGTTTCATTTGATCAGTGTGAACACAAATGAACTGTACTCGTGCTGTACCCGGGTATCGTGCCCAAGTCCGCTTGAAGAGGTGGCCTGGGGCACGATTCATGTGTACTCGAGTATGGTCTGCAGGAGATGAGAATGCAACCCTGCTCAAACAAGGAAGTGGATCACTGTATGACATCATTCTAAACGGCTCCTGTCTGTGGTCTTGATTACAACACTAGGCCACAGGCAACTGCAGCTGGAGCAAAGAACTATGTTGTCCGCCGCTTGCGCTTAATGGTGCTTAATTAAGGTGCTTCCCATTTGATAACTCCTTCGTGTGAACGTTAGCGGAGGGAGGTCGGAGGTGTGTCTCTGGAGGAGGGCGGAGGCTTCAGTATGGAGGAGGTGTGGCCAAACAGCAGTTTGTTTTGGTTCATGCTGGTTCATCTACTGGATGAAAAAGTCACACACGTTTCCTTTAATGGTAAAATATTTAAAGTTTGAATGAGCGGCTGCAGACTGAGGATTGTGAAGTTGTCATGCAGTGCTCGAGTTGACCTCCAGATGGCGAGCTGTTTCAATACAAACATTAAAACAAAAGAAACATATTCTTTAAAGAGCAGTGAAATGAAACTGATACTTAGTCTTAAACATTCGTCTCTCTATCAAACCGTTCTTCTTTAACCTCCCTCTCATCAGTGCTCTCTCTCGGACTCTGTGGGAAACAGTCGTGGAAGCCGTGGCTCGTCTCAGGAGCCGTCGAACTCTCCAGGTATGGAGTCCCCTCTTCTGCTGTATTAGATCTTATTTATCTTATTATAAATTATCAGGTTTTCAGTGCAAGATCAGATCTTTTATCCTGTAAAGAAGCCAAAATGTAGACAACTGAATCTGAATCTTTTCTCGCCCTCTTCTTCTTCTTCTTTAGTTTCGCGATGCTCAGTGAGGCAAAATTTCAGAACCGATGGGAGCGAGCCGAGATGAGGAGGAGAACTTTCCTGTTGCTCTACTACCTTCTGCGATCTCCTTTCTACGACAAATACTCAGAGTGAGCACTTTGAATCTTTTTATATTCAAGTTAAAAGCAATGGGATGTCAGGTCGAGGTGTTCGGGAGTCAGGAGGACGATCGATACCTCGCATCCTAAAAGCAGGAAGACGTTATTAAAGGCCAACAGAGTGACGAGGTCCTGCATTATATCACCTGCAGCTCGCACGTTATAAAGGTTTTTGGAAGAATTAAACACATTCTATAAACTATAGATTGTTAGCTTTCACAGGAGACCCTAATTGTGCTTTCAGTCCATGCAGTTCTAGAATAGCCCGAATGTTTGTCACTAAATGTCTGGATATGAATTTTTCGGCCGATTTGACAGGATTCTGTTACGGCTGTATACGAACTCTGAGTGTTTGCAAGATTGAATATAGTTTAAAATACCATTTAAGGCTCGACTTTGTTTCCCCTCAATTGTGTTTGAACTGTTTTCGTGTTTTCATCCTCTGCAGGGAAAAGATCCTCTTCCTGCTCAGACTTCTGGCCGATCATGTTCCAGGAATCGGACTCATCGCACGTAAGTATCAAATCATATCTGCTGCATCATGCTCTTTACATGTCAGTGTACAAACAATAAAGCTGCAGTTCCTCCAGTGTCCACTAGAGTCTGTCTCCTGCAGTGAGTCAGTCCCCATAGAGCCCCATGTTAAAATATCCAACTTTACAGCTGCAGTTCCTCCAGTGTCCACTAGAGTCTGTCTCCTGCAGTGAGTCAGTCCCCATAGAGCCCCATGTTAAAATGTCCAACTTTACAGCTGCAGTTCCTCCAGTGTCCACTAGAGTCTGTCTCCTGCAGTGAGTCAGTCCCCATAGAGCCCCATGTTAAAATGTCCAACTTTACAGCTGCAGTTCCTCCAGTGTCCACTAGAGTCTGTCTCCTGCAGTGAGTCAGTCCCCATAGAGCCCCATGTTAAAATGTCCAACTTTACAGCTGCAGTTCCTCCAGCGTCCACTAGAGTCTGTCTCCTGCAGTGAGTCAGTCCCCATAGAGCCCCATGTTAAAATGTCCAACTTTACAGCTGCAGTTCCTCCAGTGTCCACTAGAGTCTGTCTCCTGCAGTGAGTCAGTCCTCATAGAGCCCCATGTTAAAATGTCCAACTTTACAGCTGCAGTTCCTCCAGTGTCCACTAGAGTCTGTCTCCTGCAGTGAGTCAGTCCTCATAGAGCCCCATGTTAAAATGTCCAACTTTACAGCTGCAGTTCCTCCAGTGTCCACTAGAGTCTGTCTCCTGCAGTGAGTCAGTCCCCATAGAGCCCCATGTTAAAATGTTCAACTTTACAGCTGCAGTTCCTCCAGTGTCCACTAGAGTCTGTCTCCTGCAGTGAGTCAGTCCTCATAGAGCCCCATGTTAAAATGTCCATCTTTACAGCCTGGTCAAACAACAGTTTGCATCTGTAGAGCTCATTTCTCTCGGTGTATTCGAACCCGTTTCCTGAATCCATGTACATGATCTGAGTCTGTCTCCGTCTGCGCAGGCCCTCTGATGGATTACCTCCCTAACTGGCAGAAGATCTACTTCTACAACTGGGGATAAAATCTGCTGCACTTGATCAGATCATTGAAGTTTTTTAAAAACTCGACAAGGAGAAGGCGAGTAATGAGCCGTCAGCGGAGAGGACAGAGACTTTAATTCCCTAAAAAAAAAAAGAAAATCTGATTAAACAGCGAGGAAATGACGATCGCTGCTTCTGAACCAAGGACAAACGTCTTGATTGATTTTGTCTGTTTCTGCAGTCAAAGAGAATCATGAAAATATTTTCTGTAACCTTCGGATAACTCTGCGACCCAGCGCTTTGCTTCGTACGTCAGAATCATATTGGAGGTCTTCCTGCATGTCTATATCGCAGAGAATAATTCCTAAATATCTTTCTTATTCTTAACTTGTCTTAATTCTTGTCTTAACACCTCGTTCCCGTCCTGAGAGCCGCCCTCGCTCTGTTTGAAAGAGAATGTGTGAACAGAGAAATCTCTTTGGAGCTCTGAAACAAAGCGTGCACGAGAGAGAAGCACGTAAAAACAACTCCCTGCAGCAGGAAGAGGAAGTTCTGACGCATCAAGTATTGTTTTATGAGCAGGAAGTGACATCACAGAGGGAGATTAAAAACCTGTTGAATGCTGCACTGTGTGTGTGTGTGTGTGTGTTTGAGTCAAAGACGAGAACACAGCGGAGGTTTTCCATCTTTATTAACATACTGAATAAGTTCCTTTTTTATGTAACCTACAAATAAATAGTTTCATCCTTTCAGTCCGTGTTTGTTTCTTTATTGGAGAGGTTGTTTTTCCTCGAGGGTTTGTGGGACACACATTAACGGGAAAATACGACAAACCAGTTTCCAGACGTCCCCACTCCGAGAACAGATCTATGAATAACTCGTTGAATGAAAAGTCTGCCGAGAAGAGAGAGAGAGGAAGTGATGCGTGGAAGCTCTCACACTGATGTTGTTGAATTGATCTGCCTGCTACCTGCTCGTAATTACAGTTCTTTTTGCCTTCTTCAACCAAAACAATGCACCGTGCTTGCATCACTGATTTGTCTGTATGTCAATCCATGTCGTTGCCATGGCTGCTGCTGTTTTAACCAAATGAGAAACATCACTAATGCCTACGAGTCAAAGCTCAATGCTGATTGGTCTGTACATGTGTCAATCAATCTCGAGGTTGCAGCTGTTGCTTGCCTAGCCTAGCTTATCATGCTAACAGGACCGATCTGTGGATCGATACATGAGTGGGTCTGCAGTGAAAATAAGTCCCGATTTGAAAGTTTGAAAATATTCGTTCTTTTGTTGAAAACTAAATTTCTCCCCACTTTTACTGTGATGACGAGTTTATTTCTCGACGTCTCGAGGAAGAAGCTGCTGAAGACAACTCGTTAGCAGCGTTGTTATCCCGAGTTAACGAGATTAATAAATCGAGATCTCAGAAAACAGAAATGTCCCTTTAGGGCTTCCGTAGTTTCTAGCTTAGCCTTAATTCTCTTCCATAGTTTCAGACAACTTATATTTGAAGATTTACAACTTTTAGTGTCAGATAAAATGACATCTGCTAGAATAATAAAAACCACAAATAAAAATGTAAACTAAGGACGCCATCCTTTCAAAATAAAAGCTTTTAACTACGGGGGGGGGGGGTAAAAGGTCTGCTCACTGATAGTTCTGTTGTTTCTACAGAGCAGAGGAACATCGAGGCAGACTTTAGATTCAACGAGAAAGAAGTCACGATGAGACGACGTCCACGGTGGTAAGATGGAGATGCATAGTGAAAACAGTCATGAGCTGGGATTGTGCGTGATCCATCGGACGTCTGAATCCAAACGGACCAAAGACTCGCCGTGCTCGCTTCATGTCTTTATTTACACTTTATCCGACACACACGACCACGCTCTGTTTAACCCATTTAGACCTGATGAGACGCAGACGTGCTTCTACCTTTAAGACGTCTACGTCGCATAAGGCCATGAACATGAGTGCAGAGGAAATTTTAATTTACAGTTAAAGCAAATGTTTTATTTTGAAGGTCTCTATCTGATACAGAGACAAAGATTTTAGTAAACTTTGAAATGCTGTGCAGTTTTTCTGAAAACCCTCAGGTTCTGGGAGGTTGATTTCAAACGTTACTTAGGTTTTTATTGGGCGTGTTTTTAGGCGTCCTTAGGTCTAAATGGGTTAAAAAACTAACTTGTGTGAATGATGGCGTTTTCAAACGTGGGCCCCATGTTTACATATGTTGGAGTGTCCACCTAACGTTTTTTTAACAGCGTTTGATCCAGCGTCTTTTTTCAATTATTTTAAATGAGTAGAGAGCGTTGGCAATAGCGGGCGGTCGCCTGGAGGAGAAGTGCGGCGCCCAGCGTCTCTTTTTCGAGCGCTGAGCGCGGTCGCTCCGAGCCAAACTGTTGACGTCACCAGCGCTCTTTTCCAAATGTATGATATTCCCCGTAGTTTTCCCGCCTACGGATCGTGTCTTGTACCCACATCCTCCTCGCTCCGTGTCTGATCAGGAAATAAACGATCTCAAATATAAAACATGCAGTAAAAAGTAACGGAGCAGTGTCGGTCATACAGCGGGCGTTGTCATAGAGACAGGACGGACGTGCAGCGCTTATCTTCTCGGCGAACAAACGCTTCATGCAAGTGCTACCGAGCGCACAGCCAGCTCTTTTCTACCCCGGAAAAACTCCAGGATGACACGGGGCCTCAACATCACCATGACAACAGCCTGTGTCAGCGTGTCACTGCTGCCGCCTGAAGAAAACTACGTTTTTTTTCTACCTGTTGACCGTTTAAACTCCAAAGTATGTGAGAATAGGGAACACGTTTAAAAACACGTCCTTTAAACCGTTTTTTAGAAGTCAGATCATAAAAAGCAGCTTGGACATGAAGAAGGAGACGCTCATATCGTGAGAATGTTAACTTAACGTCCCGACAGAGACGCAGAATCTCAGCTCACAATGCTCTGAAATAATCCGGACAGTTTGCCGTCAGTGCGTCGTGTAAATAAAAAAAACTGAACAGATCAAACACTGAACGCAAACGTGTTCAAATGAAGTCTAAAAAAACTGAAAATATAAACCGCACCTGTTTTTAATATCACAATAAAACAACGAAATGAAAAAGAAGCGAGAAGTTTGTGAGATTATAAATCAAAAAAGCGACACTTTGATTTCTTTACATGAGGAATAAAATATCGTAGAATAACTCTGACGTCGTTATTTTGAAAACTAAGACCAAAAACACGACAACAGAACTCTGGTTTTTAGAAAAGATTACACCCGATGGTTTCCATTATGAAAATAAAACTCAGATGAGAATGAGAGAAGAAAATACTGTCTCACTCCTGGAAAGAAATGTCTCTAGAAGAAGAGGAGCGAGGAGGACGATTTCTTTTCTCCATGCAATCCCTTCTGCGTCTCTCTCTCGTCGCTCTGATCCACGTGTCAGTCAGGAGGCAGGCCGGCTCTTCACTTTGATCTCGCACAAGTCGCTGCGAGTCTGCCGGGGCGGATCAGTAAGAGCCGTAACGATCCTGAGGAGATAAAAGAGGCCAAAGAAAGATGAGTGATGTTCCCTAACCTCCCATACAGGCAAACAACATCTAAACATCACCTCTGAGCTGAGAGGAAAGATGACGGGTTACGTGCGTTTGTGGTGGAAGAAAAACAGCGAAAGCAAGAGGAGAGAAACACGGAGAAGCAGAGCAGAAATGCTGTCGGGTACGTAAAAAACATGACCTCCGTTTCTATAGAAAACCGCCCTCGAAGACGCCCTTTGAAGCAAAACGCAGACGAGTGTTTTATGTCCTTCCTGCTGGCGAAGCAGCACGTCGGTCGGTCCATAATACAAAAAACAATTCAGACAAATCTAAGTATTAAATGTCCCGGGCGTGACCACAAAGTGTTCTGCTTGTTGAGTTTATATTTAAGACGCCGAGTTTCTCCACGAGGCGTACGAAGATGTCCGGTGTCACGATTTGACTTTGGATACTTCTGAGTCTGTGTGTCTAATGAAACACGCTGAAAACATGGAAACTCATCTACTGGTCCGCCTTTCACGCGGTGAAAGTCGAAAGGTTATCTCGAAGAATAAAACGTTGAAGTGTTTTAAACTTATTTTCAGCATAAATCCCAAACACCCTGTAGGCTCATCTATGAAACTAACGTGATGCTAACTTCCAGATTGGCCTACAAAACTACGTCAACACTGCTAGCTAACTTTGTGCCACCAGTTTGGCTCCGCCCACAAAGCACATCATCACCGTGTACATGGACAAGCCTGGCAAAGAGATAAGATGTACTGCTTTGTCCAC
Organism: Tautogolabrus adspersus; assembly: GCA_020745685.1. Lineage (NCBI taxonomy): Eukaryota > Metazoa > Chordata > Actinopteri > Labriformes > Labridae > Tautogolabrus > Tautogolabrus adspersus. The sequence continues at coordinate 35,177,528 of CM036535.1, read as the reverse complement.
AGGGGGCGCCAAAATCAGCACAGACAGGAGCTTTCAGGATGATTGATGTCTCACCTGGATTGTATTCATGACTCCGTTGGCGAGGACCGCCATCTTGCCGGCAACAGTCTTCACTCCTTGCTTGAACTGAGCGATGTCCGGGCCGGAGGGGAGCACGCTGTCGTAGCCTGCAGCCCGCCCTGAGAGGAGAAGAAGAGGCAGAAACGGTCTTCAGCATTAACACGATTATTTATTTAAATGTCTTCTTTATCAGCACATAGTGAGAGGATGTGTGCATTACATCCTGATTAGAGGTGGAGGAGAGTTTGTATCTTCAAACTAGAGCAACAAAATGTGGAGTTATCTGCCCTCAAATTCGGCTTTCACACTTTCACAAAACTTCCTGAAAAACTTGATCGCTGCACGACCATAGACTGTCTGCACGCCACCGCTACAATCTCCGTGCTCTAATGAACCTGCTGCATTCTGTTTCCTGTTCTCCAGTATGTTCTTCTCCACTCTTTAGTTCAGATTGTGATTCTGTTCAACTACACATAGCATTGATAGAAAGACACATATTCTCATTATAGTGTCGTACAGAGGACTCTGTTGCTTCCTCCTCTACTTCTGCATCAATGTTTTTACATCACGTCTTCACTCAGGAGACACCCCCCCCCCCGTCTGACAGAGATGGTATCCTGCTGTGAGGTGCATGTGTGAAAAACAAGGTCAGGAGGATTTCAGGGGCATTTCTGAAATTATCTAGATATGTTCAGGAGTGCAGATGTGGAAACGGCTAATAATGCACTGGATTTTTCCTAGGTTTATCTCTATGTGAGGGTGTATTAAGCAGCACACGCACACACACATAAGCACACAGGTCACCTTTTGGGTCACTGCCGTCTCCGAACAGGTCAGCTGAACTGATGGAGGTGCTCCCAGACAAGTTCTCCAGCTTCGTCTTTGCATCATACTGAGAGCAGAAGAAAGAAAGAGTCAACGTCTGAGCTTCGGTTCTTAATGTTGGCCTAAATAAAAACGATGGTTGTCACCTCTGCGCTGCTCTCGCGGCCAAAGAACATGTCTGAAGAGATCGCTTTGGCGTTGGCAAACTTCTGTCTGGCCTCGCTGGACTCTGACACCGGAGCCGCCACCTCGGCTTTCCTTCTGCTGGGCAGTCTGATTCAACACAAGAGCACACGTTAGAGCTGCACACATGCCAGTTAACGAGACTGTTGGATTTTCTGATGAAGACTGAAGACAGAGTGAGCATGCGTTTGTGCAGATACCTCTCTCCGATTGGCTGAATACTCGAGATGGTGACCTCCTCTTTGGGGTCCTCTTTCTCCAGAGCCCAGGAAGTGGTGAAGGAGGCGGTCCCTCCCTCAGTGTCCCACCGAGACCCAAAACTGTCCCCCACTGTAAACGGGTTGTCCTTGTACCTGAAAGATCAAAAATCAAAGATTCATAACAAAGTCCACCCAGCTCTCGCTCCTGGGTCTCTGTACCAGAGGATTCTGGATGAATATGTCTGTGTTTTTTAGGAGGGTGTTGATCATACTTTGGGGGTCCGGAGGTGAATCCCGGCTCCTCGAACATGTCCAGTTTTGAACGAGAGGAGGACTTGGCTCCCACAGGAGTCTCCTGCTCGATCACCTGCATCTCTGACATCACTGAGTGAGACACGGCGCTGCAACAGGAAACAAACACACTTAATGTTGGTGATCATTACACTCCACGCCATCAATCACACATTTGTTTGTGTTGTGATTTTACCTCCTGTTGCCGAAGCCCATCCCCAGCCTCTCCGCCTGCTCTCGCTTCTTTCCCTCCAAGTTCTGCAGCTTCTTCTCCTCCACCTTCCTGTCGATCTCCAGCTCTTTGTAGGCCAGACGCATTGAGGCCACGCTGCAGAGAGAAAGAGCCAGAGATGTCAGAGGAGAGGTGACGAGAGTGTCATAGATTTATCTCTCCTAACGAAGAATCTCGGGTTGTAAAATACTACGAAGAAAACGATCAGATCCTCTACAGGCAGCTATTTTTAGCTTGAACAGTTTAGATCATCTCACTTGGTTATTCTGGTGATTGCACAGAGACCTGCAGAGGTGAATAAAAGAGATGAAGTTCCTTACATGGACTCCTCGGCTTGTTTCTTGGCCTCAGCAACCTGCTCCTCTCTCAGCTTCTCGGCCACCTGTGCCTGCTTCTCCACCTCAGAGAAACTCTTACTGCTCACCTTCTGGGCGCCCAGACCTTTCTTAGCACCGAGCTGCAGCAACGAGACAGAAGGTCCGCATATTAGTCTCAGGTTAGAGTGCATCCTCTTCAGCAGGATGATATAAACCTGCTTATACTTTAAAGTTCTTCTCTGTTAAAATCCATCATGAGTAACCTCCACACCCTTATTTTTTATTTGATAGCTTGGAGTCTTTATTCAGACTTCGCACAGCGCCCTCTGGAGACGAAAGACATAACAACAACTGGAGACATATTGTGACGCTTTCATTCCCTGATTTAGTCCCTACAGTGAGCAGAATGTCCGTCGTGTTCAGCAACTCGTACAACAGAAAGTTAAAGTAGCACTCACCCCTTTCTTAGCAGTCATGGGCTTCTTCTTTCCGATGATGGAGGGCTTCACATCTGCAACACAAGTGAGGATTATTTTTCATCAGCTAGAGGTTCTTTAATCAGAGGAAGCAGAAAGCAAGAAAAACACACACCAGCTCTGAGAAAGAAGAAGATACAGCCGAGCGACAGTACGGAGAGGAGACGTGGCTTCAGTTGGCTTCTTGTTGTTTATTCTCAAACTGAATATGCTCGATAAAGGACAGATTCAGCCCGAGCACCGCAGCATTTATCAATCCCTCCAGGAAAGTTTGGATCAAGCTATTGGATCTTTCTCAAGAGTCAAGAGTGATCCCCTTGTACTAACATTAGAGGCTACGGTTTACTGTGTCTTTAATATCTTCGGAGCACTGCATGCTGGGAAACGGTGCCTCCAGGTGGGAAGTGGGTCTTTGCCACAGTGAAAAAGTTTACGTATCTCAGGGTCTGGTTCACATTTGAGGGTAAGGTGAACCGTGAGACCGACAGGCTGATCGGCACAGAGTCGGCAGTAATGTAGGCGTTGCACCAAAGAGGAAGCTGAGATTGAAGGCTATGTACCCGTCGATCTTTGTTGCGACCCTCACCTGTGGTCATGAGCGTCTGATAGTCACCAAGAGACTGAGATTGCAGATACAAACGGCTGAATTGAGTCTCCTCAAGGAGGGTCTCTGGGCTCAGCCTTAGAGAGAGTGTGAGGAGCTCAGACATTTGGGGGGAGCTCGGAGTAGAGCCGTTGCTTCTTCGCATCTGAAAGAGTCAGTTGAGGTGGTTCAGGCATTTGATTAGGATCCTCCTGGACGCCTCCCTTTGGAGGTTTCCCATGCAAGTCTAACTGGGAGGAGACCCCGGGTAGACCCAGGGTTCACTGGACGGATTATTTATCCAAATTGGCCTGGGAACGCCTCCGAGTCTCTCAGGAGGAGCTGGAAATTGTTGCAAGGGAGATGGATTTTTCTCACTATGACAGAGACAGCCGCTCTGTTCTAACGAAGCTCTGTGGATCCTTTCTCTTTTATGTGCCACCTAATCTGACCTCGCACTGCAACAGTGAATCTATAATAATATATCTAGCCTTCTTGTAATTATTCATCCATGTTGAAAACTGTTAGCTGTGTACTTCCTGGCTACTTGTGTGAGTCTATTGACCAATCAGAGGCTCTGTAACAAGTCAATGCAGTTTCCAGAGAGTGTTTGCACAGCGATAGTAAGATTATTAATATTTCCCTCACAACGCAGCGCCCCTGAAAACAAGGAGAACCACATAAATGAAAAGAAATGACGGGTACATTATTACTCTAGCAGACTGAATTAGAAACAGCTGTGGTGTCAGAAGGGAAACCATTCACTCGACCAATAGAAGACTTTATTGAAGCGTTTGTCCGAAGAGCTCACAGGTGATGTGTTATATGTAGGGGAGGAAAAATGCCGGCGAACCCCCGGGGGGGACTGAAACCTTTTCACCTGGGTTTCATGGAATAACTACAGCAACAATCAAGCTGTGAAAACCGTGACGTGAGTCAGCCAGGTTTGCATTTAGAAGTTTCTGCATTGTGAGAAAATGTACAGAACAAAGAGGACAGACACTTAAAAGAGCATTTTCTGTTTTGCAGCCATCACTGTGAGGAGTACAATTAGAGTGCTTTGAATTCAAACGTCAGTGAGATGACACCTGCATCACCGTGTGTCGTCTAAATCACTGACAGCGAAATCCTTAAATCCACGACTGCCTGCAGGAATGTACGACAGATGCAGACAATGACTGTTCTTTTTAACACAATGCAGCTGTCTCGGTTTGCTTTTGACAGCTGAACATCGAGGGCTTAACTTCGTGAAAACAACAGGAATGACACGCAACCGTCTCCTGATCGCGCTCTTTCCTGTGCGTGATAAGCAGAGCAGGGAGGCGGCCGATGAGATGTCAGTCAAGCAACACAACCATGCGTCTGACGCGCCAAACCAGCCACCGCAAACAACAACAAGCAGCAGCAGCTCCGCCCACATTAATCACCTGTTGCTGTCCGTTCAACGTCGTGTGATGACAAACGCATGGAGTCGTCTACGTGACAGGACAGACCGGTCACACATCAGAATCCAGAACAGGTTCAACAAATCATTGAAGATGCTCTTTATCAACAAGATGTCAGGAGGAAGTAGGTCAACAATACAGAACTGGTTACATTAAGGTCACTCATACTGGTGATGACACTTTAAGGATTGTGTGAATGATTAGTCACTTCATCAATCTGTCAACTGAACTTCGTGTGTAACAATCAGAACTGAATAATTCACCGCCCCGCTTCATGGAGTTTTAGCATTTTCTTGAATTTACAATTTAATAGATTTGTTTGTTTTATGTTGAGAAATACATCGGACTAGAAACTGAAAGACTCAAGAATACAGAGGCTGTAGAAAAAGACTGAGACGAGAATGTACCCTCTGAATGAGCACAAACGTCAAACATGAGCAGGAGAATTGTTGATGACAGTTCTTGGGTCATGAGTCGAGCTAACACACTCACCGAGGGAGGCTTTGGGTGACGTTGTCAGGCAGTCGATGCTCGGCCCGTCCTCTGGAGCTACAAAAGGCCAAATAAGAAGTGTTAGCAACACAAGAAAAAAATCCTTAAAATGTTCTACAGCTTGTTGTGTACTTCCTCTTCATCTGATACTTTAATATCTTTAAAGGTCACATATCCTCCTCCTCTTCAGTGTCAATAAGTCTCAGAGCTCCATAAACGTGTGTGAAGTGTCTTGTTCTAAATCCACTCTGATCCTGTATTTGATCATGCCTATAAACCCCTCTATTTACGGTGAGAAGGCAGACTCAGAGGGCAGAACAAACACCTAGCTGTGGGAGTGTCACCCACCTGGGGAAGGGGGTTACTGCCCTTTGTGATGTCATGAAGGGAAAATCTCCAAACAGCCTGTTTGAGCACACATTTTCTGAAAAGTGGAGCAGTCAAATTTCTCATCATTGGGGGGTTTGTAGACAGACTAGGGACACATGTTAGTGTCAGAGAAACATGGTGAAGTGGATTTAGCAGAATATGTGACCTTTAAAGCCTGGAGCAGTGATGCCAATAACAAAATAAATACATCAATATATCATGACTTTTTGTCCCATCTATGGATCTACTTAGAGGAATATGATTGTCTAAAGCTCCACAGGTAGCTTCTCTGCAGGTAAGTCACATTGTGATTGGTTTCTTTTTACGGGCTCACAGCGCTGAAGTGAGCCCGAGTGAAGCTGCAGTATAGCTTACATTCTACTGTTGAGCTGTCTGCTATGTACCGCTGTACGTTTCACACTACCCGCTGGCTTCACTGGAATTATGGAGAAATCACGTCTGTTCCCAGAGGCACATATCATCTATCAGACGATGATCGCAGATGACCTGGTATACATGTAAAATCATCAGAGCCTGTTCTAAACTCACTTTCTCTTCCCACATTTCCTGACCTCTAAAGCTGTCCCATCAAATGAAGGCAAGAAGCCCAAAGAGCGGAAACAGGAAACATTCACAGGTTTGTTTGACCCACCGTTGTCATTCTGGCTTTTGGCCGTTGTGTCGGTCAGCTGGGACGTGATGGCGGCTCCGTTTTGCTCTGACGACGGCGCCATGTTCCAGTCATTAGCAGGCTGAAAATAAAATAGAAGAAATATGTATGTTATTCATTAAAATAATAATACAGGTTCACAGAGCACACACGCACCATCATAACCACTAGTGCAGCCACTGCACGCGAGCTGACGTGATTAAACATTAGTCCCTATTCATTGCTGTTTGCAAGCCGTGCTGGGAAACAAAGCAATGCAGACCAGTCTGGCTGTGCTCCCTCTTTAGGTCATAATGTTGCATTTAAAGCAAAAGGTGGAGTACTGTTCAGTTGTTGCCCTCTTGTGGAGTGCTGGACTGAAAGAGTTCTCAATTAAAGACAACGAGTGACCAGAGGAGGTGGGCAGCACGACTCGCTGGCTGTAAGTCTGTAAGCTATTTTACAACTTTCACTGAGAGCTCGACTACCGTACTGAAACTAGTAGGAGTGCAAACTCCACAAAGCCAAAACACATGGTACTCAAAGACCTGCACAGAAACTGCTGGTTGTGGACTTCACTGAACACAGTGAATATCGTCAGACATGAAGAAAGTTTGATTCCCAAACAGACGGCGTCTCATATACCGGTGCGCCTTATAGCCCTGAATTTACAGTACTTAGTTTTGTCTTCTTGCAGGTATACTCCATGTGGTCTTTCCAGGACAACAAATGGTCGCTCAGTTTGTAATTGTATAAAAATATTTGTCTGTACTTTGAATCATAAAAATCATTGTTCCACAAATGTGCTTTTAAACTGTCAAAAATCGACATCTGTCCCAAAAAAACTACGGTTGAAAGTTGTAAAGATTCATCGTGAGGCAGTTAGAAATCGATTCAAAGGTGTCAAGGTTCACATCGGTACTCTGAAAAATGAATCGCAATACTTTTTTTAAACAGCAGAGCGCACTATGTATTTCTCTTGTTTGACGTCCTACGTCACTCGCGTGAGCGTCAGCAGCTGTAAAGCAGAGACGGTTGGTAGTAACAAGCAGGCGTTATCATGGCGGCTGTGGAGCAAGGCTTTGAGGAGGGAGGAGGAAGGAGGACGCACCACCGTCTTTTAAATTAGAGGTGTGGAAGCATTTTGGCTTCCCCAAGACAGAAAAGGAAAGAGGTGAGAAGATAACAGACGAGACAAAGAAGACAGGGAACTACACTAATAGCACAACCAACATGATGCAGCATTTAATCGACAGCACAATGAGAAGCTCCAATCACCTCCCCTTGTTGAGAGAAAAAAACAGCCTCACTCGCCCAAACGAGTGCAAGAGCCAAAGAGATGACGAGGTGCGTTGGTGTTTTCATGAAAAAAATTAAACTCGTTTTTTTCAATCATCTCTTAATTTGTCTTCAGTCTCATTTTGTAAAATAAGTCGTGAGAGAATGGTATCGTGAGTTGAGTAAATCGTTACATCCCTAGATGACAGAGAAAACAGGAGGCAGAGGGAGAAACAAACCTGTGTGTGTTCAGCAAAAAAGTCCGCCTCTTTCTTCTCGGGCGCTGCAGGAGCGCTTCCTGCAGAAGACTCGATCCACAGCTGCAACAAGAAGAGGAAGAGGGATGTGATGAGATCATCATTTATCGTGAGGATTATGCACCGAGTGGACTCTGGAATAGAGCTCGATCTGAACGAACACGGCTCACACACTGATAATCACTTTACAGCTCTTATGTCATCGCTCAACAATCCAACAGCAGCAGACATGTTTCTGTTACTTTGATAAATGTTTAGTTAAGCTGCTGCTCAGCTGCTGTTACCTCCTGAAGCTCACTGTATTACATCATAACAGGTTTGTGTGTGTGTCAATAAAGATTCATAATAAAACAATCTCAGCCAGGGAACAAACCTGTTAGAGCTAAAATTAGAATATATATTCAGACATCTTGGCCCTGATCACACATCAGGGCTGAGATTCAGAAAATCCTGCTGTCGATTATTTTCCAGTTGTAATGAAGCCCCAGACCTGCGGGGGCGCCATACTGTGGTTCACGTTGTCATCAACGTCGGTAAAATACATTTTGGAGTCAGTTTGTTCTAAACAACAACAACAAATATAAGAAGGCACTGTAATGAGTTATCTGGGTATTTCTATGCAGAATCAATATCGATCCAATCCACTGGAACTGCAGGATTTTGTAGTTCTGCATCGGCTTCTTTTTTTCAACACCAGAGGTTACCATGATCTTAACCCAAAGAATCAAAATCGTGTTGAAAAACCCAGCCATGTTCACACGTACTCGTGCTTTGAGTTGAAGTAATCTGTGATAAGAAATCTAACAAGCTACGTTTTCTTACATCTGATCCATATTTGGACAAAGCGGCGTTGGCTTGCTGTCGAATCTTCTCCCTGTACATCTGGGCTGCACGACTGTTGTACTTGGCGTTGGTGTCGTTTGTGGAGCAGCCATGCTGGCGGAAGAATGACGTCTACAGACAGAAGGAGAAAGGAAGTTACTGCATCAAATAGCTGATAACACGAACGTCGCCATTACACCAAGACTAGCAGATTGATTTCACTGCAGAAAATGTTGCACATAAGAAATTAAATTTGGAGTTTTTCTTAAGTTGTGTCTCCTCATCTCCATCGTTCAGAGTACGAGGGTGATAAATCTGATGTTGAGCTGTCTTGATTTAGTCTTTTTTTCATACTTGTGTTTAAAAACATGGACAGTTTGTAGACTGAGTTTGTGATAATAGTGAATTTCGATGACGTTTGAAGCTCTGAGGGTTGGAGGATGGAGGTGCCTCACTAATGCAGGACTGCTGCACACTTACAAAATCAAATGTCAGACTTTTTAAGACTTAAACAAAGTCTAAATTAATACCATGTTTGAACAACGTGGCTTTTTTAAAAATAATTCCATTAGGCCCTGTGTGTACCTCGCATATTTTCCAGGCAGAAAATCGCTGGCTGTGCACTTGGGAGTGTTTGCATGAAGCGTTTGTGTGGGGAGAAGACGCTGCACGTCTGTCCTGTCACTATGACAACAGTCTGTTGACAACTGCCGCTGTATGACCGACACTGCTCCGTTACTTTTTACGGCATGTTTTATATTTGAGATCTTTTATTTCCCGATCAGACACGGAGCGAGGAGGATGTGGGTATGAGAGATGATCCGCAGGCAGCAAAACTACGGGAATATCATACATTTGGAAAAGAGAGGCGGTGACATCATCAGCGCCTTCCTGAAAAATTTAACGATTTTCAACTTGAGCACTGCATTAAATGCGGGTGCATTAAAAAGGCAGAGCGCTCGGAAAAAAAGATACTGGGTGATGTACACTTCTCCTGGTGGCCGTCTGCTGCTCTCTACTCATTGAAAACAATTGAAAAAAGACGCTGGAGCTCAGAAAAAAAACGCTAGGTGGACAGGGCGCCTTAGGCATCTACAGGTTTGATCCAACAGTATTTCATTGTACTTGTACAGTGACAATAAAGATATCTTATCAGGTCTGACCTCTGGTCTTCTCAGAGTCATCAGTCTGACTTACAGCATTGGCGTTGCCTCCGACCTGCATACATCTGAGCTGGAACCAGTTCCAGTTGGAGTCTAACTCGGTGGACCTGAGAGGAAAGAAATAAACAAAAGAAAGTCAGCGCTGCAGTATGTCAGGTTCACCGTGCAGATAGATTCTCAGGTAAAGTGCAATCATGCTTTTCAGTCATGCTCCACTGCTCATTAGTCGGTCACTGAAGACTGCACCCTGACGATGTTGACAGCTCTGACCTTTGTCGTGTTACACTGAGTCTTACCTGATGAAGCTGAGATGCACTCCCAGGGAGCGGTGGATGCCCGAGCAGTCGATGCACAAGAACACACCATAAGAGATGCTCGCCCAGCTCGGGTTTTTGGCTGCGCAGTCAAAACATGCCTGCAAGGAAACAGCGTTTACACACACAATAATTACACGGGCGATTTTGGTGCCACGACATTGCAAACATATTTGTGAAAATTCAACAGTGTGCAGGAGTTTGTCTGCAATTGATGATGGATTCATTCAATCCTCTCCTACTGTCCTGTTTTGTGAAATAGATGTAGTTTTCTAAAGTCTCTGAATTTTACAATGCTATAGATCATTAACATAACAGAGATTGTATTGTTTTGACACCCGAGCAGGCCTGGAGTGGCTAATCTGAAGAACCAGGAAAATTCCGAGTGGGTCGGGCTGGTTGTTGGGCTGCAAGGGCCGGTGAAAAATGACACTAAATAGATCACACAGGCTGCATGATCTATATATAGTACTCATAAGTCAAGCAGCGGGTCAGTATAGACAGTAATGTTCTCCGACAGCCAATCAGTAGGCGTGGTCGGGGAGGTCCGTGTCCGACTGAGCTTAACGCTGGTTCCGTAATTACGTTTGTTCCTTGACATCGGTCAAGAGGCGGTGTGATGGCTAATAAAATAAGAGCAAAGGGGGCGCTGAAGTGTGGCTGGTTGTCTGTCTCTATATGTCAGCCCTGTGATACGGCGAGCGCCCAGTGACAGCCCCCCGTGACCCCGAATGGGAAAAGCGGTACAGATAGTGCATGGATGGATTTTATGATTTAATTCAGTAGATATCAAATCCACCAGATTGCTTCTTCAATCGTTTGCATCGGGGCCTCCTTAATAAAACGGCCTTGAATGAAAGATGATTGAGAAATAAGACTTGTTGTCTTGTCATGGTTAGTTAATGAGAGAAGTTTTAACAACCTTAATATCATGAAAGCTCACCTAGTTGCAGCACTCGTTGTCTCAAAGTGAAGACATATTGAAAAGAGGATAACTCATTACAGCAAAAGTTGTTATTTATTCTTTTTAGGGTCCAAAATCTGGATTAATACGAAGAAAGAACAAAAGCTGCTGGTGTGATTCAGATTGTGCCTTTCAAAATAAGATGAATCCAAACGTGTCATTAGTATAAAATCTGTTGTAAATTCATATTCAAGTAAACATATGGCTGGTTCAAACACAGTTAGCATTAGCGTCAAAATGCTACATTAAAGTCAAATGTTTTTACTTTATATATGAACCGCCATTGCTTCTTTTAATTCATACACACTTCCTTCTGTTAATTTAATCCACTATGTTATCTATTTGTCTTGTCTAAACGTTGTGTACTGTTAGCTTTAGCAGTTAGCTCCCTCAGCTCACATCGTATACGTGGCCTTTATGTTTGACTGCTTTACCGGTGTTATGCCAAGAAATGCATCCCTGTCGAGAATCGCATTCACCTCGCATGATAATTCAAACTATGGCAGACACAATCACAACACTGCCGAAATTTAAATCTACCATTAAAATACTATAATACCGTATTTAGCATCCATCCTTGAAATTTACTCTACAGACACTTTAGGATCATCAACACTGTTTCATATTAACGCAAGCTAATGAAACTGCGTCTTCTAACGAGTCTACGGAGAGAAAAGGACGCTTTAATTTATTAACTAAAAAGCTACAATCCCTTGCCATCACAGATCTGCCCCAAGAACTGATATTTATAACGTGTTCTTACACTTTCGAGAGGTGAATGCAAATCTTGGCAGGGATGCATTTCTCGTCATAACACCGGCAGGCTAGCAGCCGTTAGCTCCTGTTAGCTCCGTGACCGTTAGCTCGGCCCGGATTCATCGCTGATAAAGCTAACTGACAAACCGTCGGTCGGTGTTGACAACATGAACAGAACATAGATAAGTCAACAAACTCCTCGTTGTGTTCGCTCACCTTGTTCGTGGGCACGGATCTCAATCGTTTGAAAATCGTCAGGATTTCAGTCTTATTTGGTTCCGTAGCCATCTTGCCACTGTGACAATTTCCACAAGATGACGTCAGTACGGAACCCCGACTGCGCCCAACTTAATAAAAGCGAACGCGCTCAATCGACGATTGTTACGCAAACAAACGTCAAATCGCGTGGAAATATTGGTTTTTAATCCATTTTATAATAATATTGGTTTATTAAAATTCTTATAAGAGGCATTTTGTGGGTTTAATTTAAAGAAATATTATTTTGGTCTTTTATTTTTATTTTTAAAATACTTAAATAATCCCTGACATGCACTAACTGGACCTGTGGACAGGAGAGATGTCAGAGTGAGGCTGCTACTCAGGGAGCGCACCAGAGCGATTGGGGGTTCGTTGCAAGGGCGTAGGTTTGGATTCAACATTGGGGGGGACACATTTTCAGCGGGGGGAGGGGAGTCGTCTGGGGGTTCCCATTTTTTGTATTATTTGTAGGCAGTAGTTCCCAGACTACCCCTCCTGCTCCCCTCTAAACTGGCCCTGCATTACAACATTACAGACTAAAAACAAAAGTCCATCAGAGAAGAACGAATTATTAATGCTCAAAACAAGTTTTCTCCTGATTTAGCTTTGACAATATTGTAAACTTAATATAATCATCCTGCTCGTTAGTGGACGTGTATATCTCTGACTGCTGCACGTGATCATTTCGGACCCTGCGAAGGTTTCATTTTACTGGTCAAATTGGAAAAAATGCTGTCGGATCTTGTCCGTGTTTATTGCACTTCAATTGACCTCTATACAGTTAATGGGACACTAATGCAAACACCAACCTGTTGTTCTTGCTTTGTCTTGTTGTCACTGTCTGCGACCATAGACTGTATAAAACCACGACTCCTAACCTGAGCGGACCTGATCCATTGACCAAGCATGAGCGAGAGTAACGTGCCTGCGCACGAGCGTGTGACTGTGCGGCAAGGTTAAGATGGTATGGTCCACTATAGGGGTGTCTGAAATGATTGGGAAACGTATTTACAGGTCAGAAGGATATATCAATGTTTTGAGCCCCCCCAAAATGTTTTTCATTACCTCTTTTTTCGACCTTTTAAAAAAGGCCCCGAAATCTACGCCCATGGACTTCGTTGCCTTGCTCAATGGCACCTCGGCAGTGCTGGGTAAGTGCCGTAGCACCTCTCCAGCTACCAGAACAGCTTCTGTATTTTTGGTCAACGCCGGGATTTGAGCCGGCAACCCTCCGGTTCCCAACCCAAGTCCCTACAGACTGAGCTGCTGGCATCACAAATTCGGCATTTTCAATCAACAGGCATTTAAACTGCTAACATTTTCACAAATTACTCCAAGCTGTAAATTTAGATGACAAAATTAAAATAAAACAACCAAACTGACCAGAAAACACACAAATATAATAACGATAAATAAACTTGCAATCCTCATTTGTTAGTCCTCGCCTATACCTCTCAACAAATCAGCTTTAAGCTCTTAATAGGATCCGTCCAGCACCAAGATTAGTCAGAACTAGACGTTACACCTTTGGTATCCCAAGGGCTGCTGTAAAGATAGTTGCTGGTTTTATTCTTGTCTTTTAGAACTAACCTTTGCGGTTCCTGCTCTACCTTTAATGTTGCCTGTGGTGTACGGCAAGGTTCAGTTTTAGGTCCGCTTTTATTTTCTATTGATATTTTGCCTCTTGGGAAAATTATTCAGTGCCACAGAGTCTCCTTTCCCTGCTACCCGGACGACACACAGATATACCTTCCTTTGAGACCTGCAGGAACCAAAAAGCCTAGCTGCTGTCAGAGACGGTCTGAGTGACATTATCTGTTGGCTGGTGCAGAATTTTCTTCAACTCAAAAACTCAAAATTCAGATAATATGGTGTTCAATTCACAATTCACCCATCCTATCAAGAGCGGCATTGGTGCCTTAGCAGCCACTGCCAGAAACTGGGGAGAAACATTTGACCATAATTCAGGCCTAGGCTCTGATTTTTTTAAGCTAAGTTAGGAGCTCTCTGAGAGGATTCTCAGAATGTTTGCCCAGGAGTTTAGCAGCCTCCGTTCATTTGGTTGAATAAGAAACAAAATCAAATGCCAAAGAAACTCTTTATCTCTGATTATTCAAAGACACCAAAGATCATTGTTTATGTACAGTAGTTTCCAAAAATATTCTCAAAGCATTCAAGCAGAGAACCGGTTATTCCTGTTTGGTGAGGCTGAAAGAATCCGCCTCTCTAGTCGCAGAGATTGAAACATAGTGACGGAGCTTTTTGCACGGACAGAAACACTCAGACGCGATGGAGGCAGGTGCGATCATCCTGCTGCTGTTCGCCTTACATGCAGCCGCTTCAGCATCCAGCTTCTACGGAGGCAGCACCAGCTTCAAGCCCCCAAAGATGGACAAGGACGGGGTGTATCAGGTACACGATGTTTAATCATCATCCTTCTTAAATTCATCACAGTCTTAGCAGACGGCTGTTCATCATGAGTCTGGTTCTGCTTCGTGTTTCTGCCTCTTAAAGGAAGTTTCTCCACTGTATCTTTGCCAAATGTTGATTAGTGCTCATGATGGGTTAATGTTTGTAGACAGAGGCGCTGTCTGTTGTCAACCCTGGGCCCCAGGGCCTCCAGGGCTGACCAATGTGTTTATGCATTACATTAACGCTCACTGGACTTTACATTCATTTTCTTACATGCACTCTATCGCACCCTTTGTACATTTTGTGTTTTTTATTATTCTTTATATTTGACATTTTTAAATTCTATTTTATATATTGGTAATTGCTCCTTATATTTTATTTTATTTAAGTTCTTGTTATTTTGGCTTTATTTCTCTTGTTAACTGTTTTTGCACCAATATACCGAGACAAATTCCTTGTATGTGAAAATGTACTTGGCAATAAAACCTGATTCTGAACTTGCACAGCAGTGGCTCAAAATATGCACATTTTACAATGGCAGTAGAAAACCTCCCTAAGGTTCGATTAATGACTGAATGTTCCTCTTCTTCATTGTTGAGTTTTAAAAATGTTGCTAGTCCAGCAGCAAATATGTGGACGAGGCCTTTGAACTTCTGCTGTGGTTACGTCACGGTGTTTCGTCTTTGACTTTTTGTTCTCATTCTATATTTAGAAACTACACTTTAAAAAAAAGTCTTTTTGTTGGTGTCAGATTTGTTTTATAACATTAAGGTGATGAACGCTAGTTTGAGGGGCCCCAACAGGCTTTAGGGTCCTACAGATCGTATCTTGTACCCGCATCCTCTTTGCTCCGTGTCTGCTAGGGTAAAAAACTATCTAAAATATAAAACATGCAGTGGAGCAGTGTCGGTCATACAGCGGCCGTTGTCAACACACTGTTGAGACAGGATGGACGTTTGGATCTTTTCTTCTCAGCGAACAAACGCTTCATGTAAGCGCTCCTGACCGCACAACCAGCGCTTTTCATCCTGGAAAAAATGCTAGGTGGACACGGGGCCTAACAGGGTCAAACATCCAGTTTGTTTTGTTTTAAACTTTTGATTAGGATTGTGATAACTTTGATCCAAGAAATAATACAAATCAGGCCCCCACTGTGACCTATACGGCTTTTACACTTGCAGAAAACTCCTGAAAAACTCCTGATATTTGCAGGAGTTTCTCCTCCAGCCTCCTCGTATTTATTCTGCAGAAAGTCAGAGTGAGCTGATGTGAGAACGCAGCAGGATATAATCAGGAGAATTCACCTCCAGCGAGTGGGAGGGGGTGGTGACGTTTATTCCCTGTGATCGCTGCACGACCATAGACTGTCTGCACGCCACCTCTACGATCTCCGTGCTCTAATGAATCTGCTGCATTCTGTTTCCTGTTCTCTAGTATGTTCTTCTCCACTCTTTAGTTCAGATTGTGATTCTGTTCAACTACATGTAGCATTGATAGAAAGACACATATTCTTATTTACACTGGTTGAAGAGGAGGAGGATATGGGACCTTTACATTTAGAGTTTCAGCTTCCTCACCATGGCTGTCGGTTTGTTGCTTCTTATGGGAGAACATACCGCTACAGAAGGGGGACAAATATTGTACCGTACCGTTATTAAGGTTATATATCAAAGTTTGAAATATTTCTTGGCCATGTATCTGCAACTTTCTTACTGACCTTCCTTTTTTTACAACCTGTTGAGACAAAACAAAGACAGAAGAATCTAAAACATAACAAAACATCAAAATCAAAGAACATTTCTGCTCTTTATTTGAACTCTGTCTGCATTCTCACCGGGTAAACTTTCAGTGCTT
This sequence comes from Tautogolabrus adspersus, assembly GCA_020745685.1. Classification (NCBI taxonomy): domain Eukaryota; kingdom Metazoa; phylum Chordata; class Actinopteri; order Labriformes; family Labridae; genus Tautogolabrus; species Tautogolabrus adspersus. The sequence continues at coordinate 35,161,328 of CM036535.1, read as the reverse complement.
CTGATAACATTATGAGATGTGACGCTGACGGTGTTTCTGTCCCTGTAGGTGACCTTCCATCACAGACAGAACGGTAGAGGGTCATGTAGTGACAAGCCGTCCTTCCGGTGTGACGGTGGAGTGTGCACCAGCCTTGACTCGTCCGAAGTCCTTCAAACAGATCAGGACAGCACGGGACAGGGCAGGTGGTGTCAGTCTGAAACTCACACGACAGCGACCATCTCCACCAATCACAGCTCCTTCTCTCTGAGGTAAGAGCAGCTCACAGGAACAGAAACGTGCAGATCGATTTTACTCTCCTCAGAGATCAGAACTGAAGGTAGTGATCGTGTCTGTCAATGGACTGCAGATGTAAACTAGCTATAAGCTAACTCTGGTACGATGCATCGAATGACAACCGTAGCCAGATTTGTTTACGTTATTTTTGACTTCTTAGGACATGCAAAGTGACATTACTTTTTAATCTTCATCATTCTGAACAAGTTACAGAAGTGGCCACTAGAGCAGTGGTTCTCAACTGACGGGTCAGGATCCAAAAGTGGGTCGCGGGGCTGTGCCTGAAAGAAAAATGCTGTCAAAAAGTATATGAAGTGTTTTTTTGTTTGTTTGTTTCATTCAGTTTCTTTGTTCTATCACGCTTTGTACCATCTGAGGTTCAATCTGTACAATTTTTCGTTAAATAAAACGGATTGATTGAAAAATATAAGAAATTTGGGTCGCGATTAAGTTGGTGGGTCCTGAGGCTCAAGCACTAGAGTGAACAGCATGCAACGCTACAATGCAAAAAATACTTCTATTTATGTATTTTGTAGTGCATAAACAAAATTACAGTTTTTTCTTTCTGTGCTTGGGTGGCTCGGGCTTTCTCGCTCCATGCCCTATTGTTTACGGTGAGAAGGCAGACTCAGAGGGCAGAACAAACACCTAGCTGTGGGAGTGTCACCCACCTGGGGGAGGGGTTACTGCCCTTTGTGATGTCATGAAGGGAAAATCTCCAAATGGCCTGTTTGAGCACACATTTTCTGAAAAGTGGAGCAGGCAAAAGACGGAGAGGATGGACTTTTCTCATCATTGGGGGGTTTGTAGACAGACTAGGGACACATATTAATGTTAGAGGAACATGGTGAAGTGGATTTTACAGAATATGTGACCTTTAAATGAGTTTGGGTGTTTCAGCTGTGGGTGTATTATGAATATGGTTTACGTAGAGGTTGAGACAAAGTTGCATTTCCCCCTGTCCTCTCAGAAAGTTCTGCAGGGGTGAGAGATTTAGTGAAGCAAAGTGGTAGCTGAAATATCTGCAGCTCCTACAAGTTTGTACTCTGCAGAAATTGGATGTCAGCTCTTGGAAAGAAACTTTCATCTTCATCAGTTTCCAGCCTGCATGGCATGAAGTGGGTGTTTGAGAAGTGGAATAATTTATTCATGATTCATGACATGATTCATGACATGTCTCACCATCATCCTCCCAGGGATTCAGGCTGCTGCTGGGCGTCGAATGAGGAAGGAAAAACTAACTGGACTTCTTCTGTTGAGTTGGACCTGGGGACTCGATCTGACACATACGGAGTCAACAGCTGCCCTGTAACCACCACCGTGTCCTCTTTACGGTACAACATCTTAATTTATATCACATGACTGAACTCTGCAGGTAATGCAGAGCACAAATACCACCTGATACTGATGTTTCTATCAGCTTTAATGTAGATTAAAAGCATAAAAAAACTAAAAAACAGAATTAAAATGACAACTGGTATGTTGCACAGTGAGCAGTGATTTAGGCCGTTTTTACACCTGACCTGTTCGGTTCGGTTAAAACATAATCGAGTCATCGGGTTTGTTCGTGCTGGTGTGAAAGCTGTTAATCTAATCCTGGTGTGGACCAAACAACGTACAGAGACCGCTGGAAAAGATGGTCTCAATCCGCTTTTTTTTCTTCTACTCTCGTGTGGTTTGTTTGTAGTCCGAAAATAAACCAAACCTCCTCAAAATGTGTGCTTTTTTGCCCTGCAGGTTTCCTCAGAACTGTTTTACGAGGATGCGTCTTCTGGCACACGATCCTGACGAAGACACAGTGAGATGTAGTTTCACCAAAGATGCTACAGTTCCCCAAAACTTCACTCTGGATGAGGTGATTAACTCATAATGGTTCACATGCATGATGACGTAAAGTGCTAAGACGAGTTGTAAGGATCCATGACATTAGGACTTTTTGTATTTGAACCGAAAATATTAATCTTTGTTTTTTTCACGGGAGCAGTTATTCAGAGTACGAAAATTCATGACCACTCATGCCGAGGTATTCGTGTTATTTCTAAGAAAGTCAAGTCTTTTTTCCCCCTGTCCTCTCAGACTGCGTGCACACTGATGAGTTCAGGTCAGGTGGGGCTCGGCATCCACGTATTCGAGCTGATGCTGGAGGACTTCCCCACCAAAAACATCACTCTGACCTACGCCGATGGAACGACTGTTACGCGGGAGGCATCCAACGAGGCCCAACCATCTCTGTGCAAAGTCAAGCTGCAGTTCACTGTGGAGAGTAAGTCATTTAGAAACATCAGATACACATTTGATAGCACGACACACCGGGGGCTCTCTGACATTAAAGAAAAGTTTGTTGGTTTTAAAGGTCACATCTCCTCCTCCTCTTCAGTGTAAATAAGTCTCAGAGCTCCCCATCATGTGTGTGAAGTGTCTTGTTCTAAATCCACTCTGATCCTGTATTTGATCATGCCTATAAACCCCTCTATTTCAGCCCTGCTCAGAACAGGCTGTTTCTGTGTCTGTAGCTTTAAATGTAAATGAGCTGTGTCTGACCACGCCCCTCTCTGGAAGGGCTTGGGTGGCTCGGGCTTTCTCGCTCCATGCCCTATTGTTTACGGTGAGAAGGCAGACTCAGAGGGCAGAACAAACACCTAGCTGTGGGAGTGTCACCCACCTGGGGAGGGGTTACTGCCCTTTGTGATGTCATGAAGGGAAAATCTCCAAACGGCCTGTTTGAGCACACATTTTCTGAAAAGTGGAGCAGGCAAAAGACGGAGAGGATGGACTTTTCTCATCATTGGGGGGTTTGTAGACAGACTAGAGACACATGTTAGAGTTAGAGAAACATGGTGAAGTGGATTTTGCAGAATGTGATGTTTATTGAGAACTTCTATTAGAACTTGTTTTTCTGTCTAAAATGTATTTTCTGTTTATGTTTCAGTTCTTCCTCCAATCCCAAACTGTGAACTGGGTTATGTGCAGCCCATGTTCCTGTCTGCAACCCCGTCACATGATGACCTTCTTTACGCCACTGTGGGGCAAAACTTCCAGCTTTACGCCCAAGCACAGGCAAACCACGCAAGGTATTTCCCAATTTGTTCATCATGCATTTTAATTTGTCTGAAAGAAATATCCTGTAACAAAGACGTACAAGTCAGATTATTATCCTGTTGACATCCATCCGTCCTCCCATCTTCCGCTGATCCGGGGCCGGGTCACGGTGGCAGCAGGCTAAGCAAGTTGCCCCAGACGTCCCTCTCTCCCAGGAACGTTTTCCGGCTCCTCCTGGGGGATCCCAAAGCATTCCAATGCCAAACGGGATATATTATCCCTCCAACAAGCTCTGGGTCTACCCCTGGGTCTCCTCCTTGTTTACGACAAAAGGATATTGATGCATACATTTAACATTTTTTCCATTTACCTGCAGCATCAAGGACTTCCAGGTGAGTGGCCCTCGGAACATGACTAAAGTGCTCAAGGATGACAAGTTTGGAAAAGTTGGTGTGACTCTGAGCTGGACTCCTCTGCACAGCGACCTGTACAGACACGTCCCCGTCTGCTTCGCTGCAGAGACCAATGAAGCGTGAGTGGATTTGTTAACACGTGCCATGGCATGCACGCAGAGATGTTTCTATGGATATTCTGGATGTTCCTTTATCGCACATCAGAACTGTTACTTCCATCTGCATTTTACTTTGTCTTATTATCTAACTGTAAAATATTCTCTTCATGAATATTCATTCAGTGCATTAAAGTTAAACTGACATTATGATTATTTCTATATTTTAAAATTGAATTCTTTTTAACGATTTGTGTTTCAGCCAATCAGAGATGAGGTGTGTTGTTGTCACGGTGACCCAAGCAACCATCATTCAAGGTTTGTTGGTCATCAGTTATTTTTTGTCTCGTTCTCTACAGTTGAGACGGTGACAGTTAGGGTTGTTTCACATTAAGGACCCGGGTCCAGATCTGACCTCAAAGTCTGGTTCATTTGATCGTGTGAACACAAACATATCGTTCTCGTTACGTTCTTGTACTGTGACCGTGTCCGCTTGAAGAGATGGTCTTGGGCACCATTCATGTTTAAAGAGTACGGTTCACAGGAGATGAAATGAAATGAGGAAATGAAATCTAAACACTGAAATAAACAAAATACAAAACGTAAAAACAACAAATCAGTTAACACATAACGTTGTGTACGAGGATGAATGCACAGTTTGTGAACCATTTGAGACGATGTTTTAAACTCCTAATCAAAAGACCTGCTCAGGCACTTGATTGATTTGCATCAAATCAAATCAATTTAAATAATAGATTCATGTTGTAACACATGGCAGCTGCAGAACCGCCCTAGGTGGGTTGGCTCAGGTAATGTTGTGTCACGAAGCGTCGCGATGCAGACACGACACATCCTCCGAGCCATGCAGAGACGCGCTGCCCAGCCCGGCCGCTTACTTATTGTCTTGGGTTTTATGATGAATCTTGTAAACATATGATTTCATTTTACAGGAAAGGCTAACGTTCAATGCTCGCCCAACAAGATGACGGTGATCCTGGAGAAAGCCTCCATGCCGGGCATCGATGAGAACTTTCTACAGCTGAAAGATTCGTCATGCTCGCTTACCTCCAACAGCACTCACATCATGGGCACCATGTCGTTCAGCACCTGCGGCACTAAAATAGAGGTGTGTAAAAACACATCAAGTCTCCGAGATCAGATTACTTCCTAACTTATTGAATTGGATTTCATTAATCAACATTTGTGTGAACGTCAGGTTTTCTTGGTTTTTACATCTTTAATTTGTCTTGCATGCAGGACAAAGGAGACTTTATCACCTTCGAGAACGAGATCAACTCCTTCGAGCTTCCCACCGAGGTTATAGTCCGAAGAAAGACGGTCAAGATTGGATTCTCCTGCCAGTTTCCCAAGACCGTCAGCATCTCCAGTTACTTTGCTCTCCACAAGTCCGACTACATCTTCACCGAGTCCAGCTTTGGCAGCTTTGGCTACACGTTTGAGATTTTCCGTGATGGAAACTTTACAAATAAGGTGCCGGCCAAAGCCTACCCCGTGGAGGTGAAGCTGTTGCAGACTATCTACATGGGCATTCAGGCTCAGTCTGAGCTTTCAAACGTTCAAGTGTTTGTCGAGTCGTGCAAAGCAACTCCTGATGACAACCCTGACAACAGCCTGTCCTACAACCTCATCCAGAACGGGTAAAGTTTTGACTAGGTTATAATGTACTTTCACTCAGAATGTCTTGATAACATGTTTTTGGCATAGACTGAACGTAAAGATGGAAAGCTTGTCTCCACCTCCTCCCATTGATCAAAGGTGAAACCAAACACCCCCTCTGACAGGCGCTGACACACCAAAGACTCGTGTGTTAGTGTTCGTTACGTTTCCTGTCGCCCTTTATACTCTCCTCTGATAATCCGGTGCACGCAGCGTATTCATCGACAGCGCTGTAGATCTTCACACCTTGCTCATTTTAACAGCATCAAATGATTAAGAGGAAACGTACACACAGATCAGCAACATCCCTCCATCACGACAGACACCGTGTTTAAGAAAAATGTATTTGATGTGCATTTAGATTTTATAGTTTAAATCCTGTCAACATTTAGGGGGCGTGCTTTATGACCTATACCGCAGCCAGTCACTAAGGAGGGCTCCAAATATTTTGGCGTCAATGTCCTGTGGGCGGATCCTGTCATCCTTGTTAAGGCGCACTTACAGTAGGCAAACCGTACCGTGCCTGAGCACGCTTCACCCTCAAAGTCCAGTTTGTTTGACTCATATGAGTGCGCCGATCCGTGTCTAACCACCGTACACTTACTTTGCCTTGGCATGGTTGGAAGAGGTTTGCCTCAACCTTACAGTTAATGCACGCGCACAAGCACGGGCCCACAACACGGAAAGCCTTCCATTATCGAGGAATCCTGGAGTGGCTGTATCTGACTAAAATTACGCCAAATAAGCCACAAAGTCAGTAAAGTAGCTGTCACGGTCACGGTGTTGTTTTCTGATGTGCATCCTTTTTGTCTTCTTTACGTCCACCTGTTTTGTAAACTTTTCATGATCACGCTTCATGATCATGTGTTGTATTATGACGTTATGTTCAGAGGTAACCCAGCTCAGGCCCGGTTAGTCCTGGAACAGTGTGAGCGCAGGCCAGCAAGGGAATGGGGACAATCGTGCTTCAGCACGGTACGGGGGAACGTGGCGTAGTGTGAGTGCGCCCTTATTGTATGGTTTGTATGTGGCATTAAAATGTATTTTTCTTACAGTTGTAACAAGGATGAAACACTCAAAGTCCAACAATCTGATGATCCAACTTCATTCAACTTTGAGGTTCAAGCCTTCAAATTTACGGGGAACTATGACCAGGTAAAGATAACAAACACGACATCTCACAGTTTGCACTGAGCTGTGAGAGACGGAGGAAAAAGACGCAGTAAGCATGACAAAGTGTATGACAAGTTCATTGATGCCGATATTTGATAATCATTGAGGGCCTGATGCACAAAAAGGATTAGACAGGCTGAGTATAAGCCTGAGCGCCGGAAATGTAGATAAAAGAACTAGATTAGAGAAAAGAGAGCGCATAAAATGAAATGTTTTTGTCTTATTAGGATAGGATCTGATTTCCTTTGATGCAAGTCCTCCTCCCTGCCTCCTCACAGGTGTACATCACCTGCTCCGTCATCCTCTGTGAGACCGGCAGTCCCTTCTCCAGGTGCGCTCAGGGCTGTCTGAAGGAATCGTCCCGCCGACGCAAGAGAGCGCTGGGCAAGGAGACGGTCAGCCACTCCATTACCCAGGGTCCTTTGCGGTTTGTCCGTCAGGCTGTGCCAGAAGCTGCAGTGGATGAAGACGATGTCATGAAGATGAATGATGACACACCTGATGTGATGATGAAGAGTCACACGCCTGCTGAAGGTTATTATCTATCTATCTGTCAATTTCTGTATCTGTGTATCTCCATCTATTAAATCTATTTCTATCTCTCTTTTCTTTCTTTTTTTATCTAAATCTGAAAATCTCTATATCGCTCTAGCTCTATTTTTTTTATCTCTATCTAGCTCTGTCAAAAGTCTCCATATCACACCGTGTTCTAACAGCACGGGACACAAAATCAGCTTGATTCTACGGTGGTTTTTTACCCCGACGCCCTGTTTCTATTTTCCTCTCTGTTGCTCGCGTATACGGACGAGGAACGAGGAAGGAGCTGGCTCTACAAGGCGCTGACACTCTCTCTCTCGCTTGTTTTACAAAATGCAGATAGTGGTGCATGAATACTATTCCACATCCGTGATTGAAATGTTGATCTTCGACTCGTGTCAACACCGGAGAAAATTGTTCGGCTCACCGCACGCTGGACTTTTTCTTCATCTCTGTATGCATTCTGTCTTTCTCTGTATGCATCAAACTCTGAATTATAAATGATCCATCCCTGTATCTGTATTCATTGAACAGTCCCTATATCAATCTGTGTATCTGTGTCTCTATCTTTGTATTTCCATATATCTGTGTGTCTGTCTGTCTCGCCTGTCATTTCTAAAATATATCTCCAGATCTACTCCATCAAAGAAACTTCTGTCCTGTTGTCTTTCAGTGTTTCCTCCAACACTTCTTCAAAAAGCTGAACCCAGTGAGGAAGGTTGGAGTGTGAAGGAGATTCTGAACACCAACATCAGCACCATATTCTTCGCCGCAGCTTTCCTAGTGTCTGTGGTGGTGATGGCTGTGGTCATTCGTCACTTCAGCATTAAGAGAAGAGCAGAAGATCGCAAATCTCTTTTAGTTTCAGGCTGGTAGACGGAAAACAAACTAATGCCATTTTTACATGCTATATTTTTTCTTCTCTTAAAGACAAGGGCAACTGTTCTTTTAATGTCTGTCTTCTAATGACACGTGCACAATTTCGTCACACCTCCATATTAGCCATGAAGGATCTGTTCTTCATGAGGTTTAATCAAAGGAAATTGGGGGAATTATCCACTGTCTCACTTTGTGCAGAATAGAAGTATATCAATAAAAACGTGTGCTTGCTAGATAGCAGCTGCCTCCTGCAAGCTGTCACATTAGCCATGAAGGATCTGTGTTCATAAGGTTTCATTGAAGGAAATTGGGGACAATATCGACTCCCTCACTCCGTGCAGAATAGAAGCATATAAATAAATCTACACAACTTGACAGCGGTTGATTAAAGGCACAGTAGGGGGCGCTCCAAATGTTGTGGATACAATCTTGTTGAAATGTAATGTTGTCTATCTTTTCATAAAGTCTACGGTTTGGACAAGAACTTTGGATTTAAGTTGGAAAGTAGGAATTCTATTGAAGGTAATTTTTTCTTTGAGGCTGGTAAATCTTTATTAAAAGACGTCCTATCGGTCAAGTGTAAGGAGTGTAATGAACAATGATATGCTTGGATTGATTTCCTTCCACACCCATGTTTCCCGTCTGCTGCTCTTAAAAAGTAACTTAAAACAAACAGCATTGTTATATGGCACCAAAGCTTTCAGTTTTAATTCGCGGTTGTTGTTATTGGCAAACAAACCTGCAGGTAAAAGTTCACAGAACCAGCTCTGCAGTAGTTTCTGGAATTTGAATTCATCTTTTGTACTGATGGGAAACAAAATCTTTTCCGTCTGGTTCTGCAGGATTTCTTTCATGCCTCTGCTGTTAATCTGTTAACTGTTTACGAACACATTCACAGCAGTTCTCTTCAGGTGTTAAAGGTTTCATTTTATTGAGTTCGACTTTTGGTTAAAACTTGAATGTACTTGCATTCAAAACTTGAATTTGGGGTTGTAGCTTTTCTCTCTCAAAGCACAACAATCAGTAATTACGGACATCATTCATACAGGAGCATTCAAAGGTCAAAGCTCCGTTATAAAGCAATAATAAGTTACTTTTCCACTTTGAAATAGTAGTTTCAGTCATTTTAAAAGAACAATAACTTTCGACAGGGAGAATGGCGTCTCTCTCATGTCCACAGAGCGCCCCGCTCGCCTGTTTTCAGCTCTATGTATCTTTGGCAGCGGGTCAAGGTCATCTCATGAGAAGTGCGTACGTCTTTAAGGCACTAGTTCACACAGCAGCCTTCAGATACAAAGCAGCCAGTTAGCCCGTCTCTGTACTGTTTGATACGACGTCTGAGGCTGAGAGGAAGAGGACGGAGACGGATGAAGCCAAGAAGAGAGAAAGTGAGAGAGCGAGTAAGAAGCAGGACTAGAGGAAATATTGCAAGTTAGAGAGAGAGCTTTATGAAACGTAGGCTGCAAATCTGACGCAGAGCTGGTTATGTTGCTGTTGGACGCTTGCAAAGTGGTTACACTTCTGTTCTGTCTCACGGCTAACGTAACAGCAACAATCTGCCGGCAGAGTGAACATCCCTGCAGATATTATTCAGAACAGATCGAGACGTAACGTTAGCCTGCATCGTTATCGGTGTCATCGTTGTCTCATGTTCAGCAGCTTTACCGGCTGCAGAAAGTCGTCTAACCCGAGTTATGTCTCAGGTTTGATACGAATAAATCAATAAATCCATCTGACACCAAAAAGTCGTCTCTTTCCTCGAACATCTTCAAAACCTATCTCCACTAGCATGTAATAATTGAGCCTCTCCAGTGTAGCCATGGTCGTCATGGTAACGGTTGAATACACAAACACATCCTCCACATTCTAACAGTTAGCTAACAACAGGCTGAAGACGCTAGCAGAGTCAGATTTGATATAAATCCGGTAATTGTTCTGAACTTTGTCAGCTGACGTGGTTCTTTAACTTCTTGTCGTCTTCTTCTCCCTCTGATTGTCAACAAATGTACGTTCTCTAAGAGGGGGAGGAGTTAACAGAACTAAAAACCAAATTCCTACATATTGTTGCTTTCAACCGTTAGAAATTTAAACAAACACTCGAGTGTGTCCGGAGCCCAGACTCAACTAGATTTGTTCTGTTTGGAGGAGCCTTTTGTTTACATTTGCTTCCAATTATCTTCAATGTGTAACTTCTAAAAGTTTTACAGTTATAATGCAGTTCTGACAAATAGCCATTGTAATTATGTGTCATGCTATATAAATGGAAGGTATTGATAATAAAAGGGTAAATGTGCATTAAATCCGCATTCCACTTGAATTCTTTAAAATGTATTAAACACAACACTGTGTGTGTGTGTGTGTGTGTGTGTGTGTGTGCGTGTGTGTGTGTGTGTGTGTGCGTGCGCGTGTGTGTGTGCATGTGTGTGTGTGTGTGTGTGTGGTTTCTTTCACAAACATGTTGTTTTTACTGTCTTTTCTTTGCAGCCAGAAGTGACCGCAATGACACAATAGGATGCTACATTTCTTTGCATCTAAGCTGTTTGACACCAAGGCCGTGTTTTGTCAGGAGGTCGCCCGGTCCTGACTCCTCCCCCTCTTTCTGGTCTCTTTGTGTCTATATGGGACCATAATTCACTAAATGAACATCTTCCAATAAGACTAAAAACTGATGAGGAAAATGTTTACAGAGGCAAAAAATAGGTAGGAAGCAGACCTCTTATACAGTCAGCGTAGCCGAAGTCACTGCCTGCTAGACATAAAACATAATTCGAGGTCAAAACACTTATTTATTTGTTAGCCATAACCATAGCCGAAACCAACAGGCTACATCCTTTCAGATTCAGTTTGTGCAGCCATTAACACACTATGCCTCTCTAGTGGCGCTTACAGCTGGCAAGTTGAAAGTCTGATATTTTTGCCCCTATTACCTACACCCTGTCTGCAGCGTGTAACACACGGAAGCAGGATGTTGGGGCATAGTACAGTAGTACCGCCCCTAATCTGCCAGAGATGTAATGGGGGTAACACAATGGCAATGTGTAACTGCAGAATAGAGCTGTGTTTGTGTGTTTGTATGTCTTGTGTTCTCGTGGGTTTACACAATGTGGCTCTTGCAGTAATTCAACGCTGTAACGCAATGTGACACCGCACACTGGGACACCGATATTACGCCGTTCAGGCTGCAAGCACAAAGGTATAATGACGGCAGAACTTTGATACGGCACTGTGGCAGAATCGCAATCAAGCAGCAACCTCCAGTGTTGAGAAATGAAGCCCGATGCTGAAGTGCAAAATCCTGCAATTCCTCGAGTGTCCACTAGAGGCTGGTTGCAGAAGCACAGGAAGTCACATACACACCCATTCTAAAAAGCCTGTTTTTACAGCAGACATTAACATGTTTACAGCCTGGTTCAAAAAACCAAATAGGTCTGATTAGTTCATGTCTCGATCGGCACACACTGTACGGGGGGTGAATGTTTTGATGACTCATCAGTTTTGATTTGATGAAGGATAAGAGTTATTCACAATAAGGCGTGTAGCTGACCTGATTGACAGGTGGGGGCGGTGTAACGGTTTGTCAAGAAGCTTAAAAGCCGCCTCAGCTCCAGCTCATCTTTTGCCTTTTCTGTGGTAATACTTACTATGGCCACTAGAGGCCGCCAAATATGTAGTAATGTACATTTGAGCCCCTAGACTTTGGAACAGCCTGCTAGAGGAGATCAGACTTGCAGAATCAGTCCCTCAGCAGACAAGCAAGTTATGTTGTCTGATGTAAAAACATGTGCGAGAAACTGTAGACTGTCTGCCCAAAGAATAATCCTACAGGTGGTGTGGCTCTGATTCATTTGTGGCCAGTGGCGATTCTAGAGTCTGTTGGGGCCCTTATAAGAAATCAATTGGGGGGGGCCCTCCAACCGGCGTTCATCACCATCATGTCTGCCAGTGTCCAGACGCTTCCTCCTCTTTCTCTTTTCTTTTCCTGTTTCTTTTTTCTCTCCTATTGACAAACTTTGGTTTTTCGCAGCAGTAATGCCTGCAACGTTTAGCAGGGTAACGAGAGTGAGTCCTGTCAGAAGGGCCCCCCTTAGGAAGGTTTCCTACTGTCATTGCAAAATTTGCACATTTTGGGCCGCTGCTTTGGTTTAAAATTTGTCAGCCCTCAGGGGCCCTCCTACTGGTCTGGGGCCCCTGTTGACAAGCAGCACCTCTGTTTGTGGCCCATATAATACACTGCTTTCCTTTTACCATTTTTGCATGTTTTGGAGACTGCAGAGCTCTTGAAATGGGAGGAGCACACTAGACACTACTTTGATTTAAATACTATCGCATGCTGTTGCTGGGGAGCGATTTGTTCCCAAAGTGCAGCTTGAAACAGGTAAAAGGGATTATCTACAGGGCGCCTAAAGGGACAAAATAGCATGGAATTAATCGTGATTTTTTGTTTTTTAAAAAGCACTAATTTCAGACCTTAATTGTGTCGTGATTAAGACTTTCACACCGACAGGCTTAATGTTTATGTATCAATATTTTCAGGCAATAGATCACATGATTCATCCTCATCTTTCATTTATAACGAAAGATGACTCTTACAGATGCCTTTCACTTTGGGACATTTTTTTAAAGATATTTTTTGGCCCTTTTTGCCTTTATTGGATAGGATAGCTGCAGAGGGACAGACGGACCTCTGCGTGGTCGAAACGCTGAAATGTGATGGAATAAAAACATCTTCTTCCTCAGTCTGCTATTTTGCACTGTCCTGCAACTACGTGATGTAAATGTAAAATGGACTTGAGCTTGTATATTTCTTTTCTAGTCTTCTGAATACTCAAAGCACTTTTACACCGCAGGGCACACCTACACATTCACACCCTGATGGCAGAGGCTGCTATGGAAGGTTCATACGCCACCGACGAATCAGCGGGAGCTGTGTGGGGTTAAGTGTCTTGCCCAAGCCCACATCGGACATGTAGCAGCAGGAGCTGGGGATCGAACCCCCAACCCTCCGGTTAGGAGACGGCCGACTCTACCAACTGAGTCACAGCCCCCGTAGATCTGCGTACAACTACCCCCCGTGTCACCATACCCAGGACTCGTATCACTGTTACCTGTTATTGACTCCCTGAATCATTTCATACACACTACACCAAGTTAAAAAATGGTTATTCATGTTGTATTACTAGCTGGATGTTTATTTTTACATGAATTGCTTAGTGTCACTTCTATGCAAATTGCTGTTCACATTATTCTGCTGCTACTACTCTTACCATGTCACCTTATCTCACAACGGCTCACTTTAACTTGCTACTTACTGCACGACATGTCTGGATGTCCCGTATCTTATCTTATCTTATCCTTATCACCCGCACTCTTACACTACAGAGCCATGTTGTTATGTCCAGAATGTGGTTTGGCCTTATCTTGATAAAAAAGCAAGGGCTTCCCGGAAAATAAGTTTTCTATTTTGTGTCACACGTTGCTCTAAAACCTGTATTTGAAGTTCAACATTAATGGAACTTACCAATGAATCAGTGAATCTTGATAAATATAGCGCCAATTCATAACAAACGTTATCTCATGACACTTCACAAAAAGTGCAGGTAAAAGATCTTTGTTATCTTTTCTACAGGGTGGCAGAAGCTCAGTCTGTAGAGTCTTGGGTTGGGAATTGGAGGGACACCAGTAGTGCTGGTGTGGACCAAGTCTGGAAATTAGTCTGGTAGCTGGAGAGGAGCCAGTTCATTCATTTACTGAGCATTGCCAAGGTGCCCTTGAGCAAGGCCCCGATGCTAGCGCTAGTTAGCTTTCATGTTATCTGACACAAACAACATTTCTAACAAGCAAACATTACTTAACACATGAAGACATACCTGTACTAAATGTCTACAGTGCTTGTGAACTTATCTGTCACCTGCAAACACAACAGAAAGACAGTCTTATATGAGCATCGGCATAAAGTGCTGCTTTGAGACTGTCTAGTGCTTCCTGCAATACACGGAGAACAGCGCCAGTTGTTGACATTTCAACTACTGACACCTACTGGTCACAATGAATATTGCCCTGCAGGTACTTTAAGCTTAAGCAGGTGAATCTCTCTTATTTGAAGTTACACAAATCATTTTCATAAATGACATTTAACCAGAAAAATAATAGTGGGGGGGGCACCAATGTAATATTAATCTTAGCAACTGAAATAACCAGGGTGCCACACATAGCTAAAACTAGACTGAAATCTGTACGGAGGAATAAACACACTATGGGGCATCGACTCTGGCTGAACTGGATCTCACGCTCTCGTAGGAGAGAGAAACTTTATTGACACACTTCACTTGACATAACCGGCATATCATTGGCTGCTGTCGCTGTCACTTGTAGATCCATTAACACAGCATAGAACCACCTTTTTACAAATGAGAGCACACATATTTCCCTCTATGTCAACAGGTTTCAATGTTCAACAAATCATCACGTTCTGTTTTTATTTACATTTTACACAACGTTGTAACTTTCTTTGGAAACTGTTACAGTATTTGAAATACACCTTTAGTTCTTGTGTGCACCATGACTCATTGTCTCCTGATAAATGCAACAGGTGAGGCAACAGATCGTATCGACTGAATCATTTGACATTTTAAGTATTTTGTCAAATTGCATTTTACACACCAGTGCTGTATATATAATGAATGAATCTAGTGTTAAATAATGACAAAGAATTTGAGTCCATGAGACTGTACTGCTTTAAAATGAATACTACTTCAGCAGACCAACACGCTTATTATGACACAAAGTACACACAATGGACTACGAAACAAGACTCCACAGTGGCAGAGTAAAATCAGGCAGATGTTAATTCAGTCTAGTACAAAATCCAACCAGCAAACAAATCCAGAGGAGCAAGAAGAGGCAGTGTAAAAAACAAGGAGAAATCATGCACAGAGAAACTCACATGGAAAACAGGAGGACAAGGTAACACATGAAGAAACACAACATGAGGGAGGACACACAGGGATTAAATACCCAGACAATCAGGGGATAACAAGACGCAGGAAACTTGAGCAGCAGGATCCTGAAGACAGAGACAAAGGTTGGTAACAAAAAAAAACAGGAAATGACAAAAAAAATAAAACAAAACAACTTCAACTTTCAACGGTAGATGGGCTATAGTGGTGTAACACACAGTGGTACATAACCATAACAGCCTTGTGGCATGACATCTGCTACAGGCTACTATATGCATGGAACAAGACCGGCATGCCACCACCACCCCCCAACATGCCACCACCACCCCCAACATGCCACCACCACCCCCAACCCCAACATGCCACCACCACCCCCAACATGCCAGGAATAACACAGGCATGACCCTGCATCCCAAGTGGCATACAACACGCCACTTTCGATGAAACAGTCACTGACCTAATGGACATAATGCGTGTGATGCCTTAGTGGATGAGTCCATGAGGGTAGAAAATGGTATCAAGAAGTAATGAAACACAACTTTGGGGTTTGAATTACAAAAACATCGTGTTGGCCCCTTTGCTTTATAAAATATGCAGTTAATAGAATAACTTCTGGCTTCATGAAAGTTTGGAAAAATTGTCTGTCCATGCCAGAGGTATACCTTTGTCAGGCGATAGCCAGTTGTTGCCTAGATGGTGTCTGAGGCATGACTTAGTTCATTGACATACTCTCCCTTTTTAAAGTTACCAGCACAAATGTGCAAGCAATGGATCTTATGAAAGGGAAAATATTTGTGACAGCTGTGTGACAACCACTCCTTAGAATGGACACTTTGGTGCATCAAGTATTTGCCCTTGGCTGTGGAAACCACTGATCTCTGTGTGCTCTAAGTTCACTCGCGAATGCCTTGAGTAAACTTTTAAGACCTCCTCTGCTTTGAATGTCATTTATTAAAATATTGGCACCATAATCACAACAGTGTCAACATATTTGGCTATTTACCAAAAAGACTTGAAAGTCGCGATCGTGTGAAATGTGTTCATTGTCTGAAATTACAGAAAACCCCCAAATTGTGCAACAAATAACCACATGATTGAAAGTCAGATATATTCACTTCAAACCAAAGTTTCATTGCAGATTTCTTCTCTACAGTTTCAATGTATTAAGAAGCAAGACAGACGGACAAAACACCGACATGTAAATGGATTTATTACCTTGTATAAACTATGCAAGTTGTTCAACAGGTTTCAAAGTAGGTTGGGTTACTTTGACAGTATGCTCCCTTGACCTGCATTTATGTCTCATCTACCTTGTTCTGATAGCACTGCATTGTTGAGAATAGTTTGTGGTTTAAGATGACTCACTCACACCCATCAAATGAAATACTTCAACATGACTAATCAAAACAGTGTGACGTTGTTGTTGCCAACAAGTTATTGTATTGTATAAGAAGGTGGGACAGTGAACTACAATAGCCGCAAAGTTCTTAAAATAATCTGAGCCTTACGGTAAATGACACCGTGTTAGAGGAAACGATAGCTCCCTTGTTTACCTACAATAAGCACATCTATTATGATTTAAAAGGAGATTACCGTATGGACATGTTGACCCATTTTTAAACATTGTTTTTATTGATTTCTTTAACATACTTCTTTTTTATTTTCTTGTCTTTTCATGCCTTTATTTTAGAGATAGGACAGTGGATAGGGTCAGTAACCAGGGAGGGAGAGAGAGAGAGAGAGAGAGAGAGAGAGAGAGGATTGACATGCAAGAAAGGAGCCACGGGTCGGACTCAAACCTGGGCCGCTTGCTTTAAGGACTACAGCCTCTGTACATAGGGTGATTGCACCAACCACTACGCTAACGGCGTCCCCAATATTGTTTTGATCTGAACAATACAGGGACTGAATCAACCACAGTGTACAAATGTGACCAGTTAAGCCCCGTTTCCACCAAGCGGTCCGGTTTGGTTCAGTACAGTTTGGTACGGTAAAACCTGATCTTGCTAGTGTTTCCACAACCAACCGTACCCTTACATATCGCTAAATCAAAATGAATGTGACACAGTAAACAAAGATCAAGGATTCCTAGGAAGTTCTGTATCTCTGAGGTCGTCCATTGGGCGGTGCTTCACGCTGACAAAAACAGCCTTGATTTGGAGAGAGTAATTGGTGATAACAGACTGCAGTGTGTCTAAATCCACAATTTAGGCTCGGATCGGTACGCTTGGCACCCCAACAGAAGGATACCAAAAAAGTAGGACGGTGCGGATCAGTTATTTTGGTATCCTTCCCAACTTTTTACATTGGAAACGCCAATTAGTGATCCACACAGGGCTTACATTTCTCGCTCTGTCCACCAGTTAAGTTAGAAATGAAGAAGCCCTGAAGAAGGAGAGGTGAAACATCTACAAGATCTTCAACCAAGTCCAGCTGCATTTGGATCAAGCTTCGAATTTACCATGACCTGGATGACTGAGGACCTTCAATTCTTGAGCTAATACTGGAAGACACAAATTCAAAGAGGCCTCTGCATGTTATAAAAAGAGCATCTACTTCTATTAGAGCTGAAAGAGGCAAGATGGACAAGCTCCTGCTCTATAAACTGGTCCTCTATAATTGCACTGACGTTGTTTCGAGCTATGATTAAACTGCATGTTTAATTAGAATGACTCACTTTACGTGCAAAGCCTCATTAGTTTGTTAGATTCAGAGATCCACACCCAATTGTTCTGCATTGTTCCCAGTTTAACAAATATTCTCAAATTGTCACTGACCCTTGTTTACATGTGAACTGGGTCAGGTATAAGTTGAATTTAGAAAACACACACAGTCTCGTTGAGATTTGTTGGCACAGGGCTGCTGTTGGTTTGTTGTTTGCTTTAGTAAGTTTGTGTAGGTAGTTAGGCTTCATCTTCTTTTCACCAAACGAAATGAAAATGAAGTCCTTCTGTTTAACTTTATTGATTTGAACAGCACTCATTGGCCCTGTTCGGTTTACCTTCTTGAGTAATGAGTAACTTTAATTTTTCAACACCATCTGCCAACAATAAGTGTGTTAGAAACCTCGTTTGTTTAAACCAGGAGTTGAAGAGGTCAAAAGGCTCCAGCAACACTTGCTGTATGAAGGCCATCAAGGATATAATTGCCTTCGCGATCGGGTCTTTTTCTCATTCAGCCCTTTTTGAATGTTCACTCACGTTTCCATTGTCATTCTCGAGCTGTCATTGGCTATTCAGCTGTCTCGTGAGCAGTACTCATCTAACCAACGGCACGGCGTTCCTCCCTCATTGTCAGCCTATCATCGTTCTGTCCCCTTTTTAAATATGATTCTTTCTCTGCCTGAGTTCCTTCATGCTGATGTTTCGTGCGCCCCTCCACCTCCCCATCACCGCCCATCTTCACAGAATCATCATCATCAATTCTTAAACCCATCCGGTCTCATCCAGTCATCAGCTTCACCACCACCAGGGTCTGGACTCCATGGGGCATCACCCCCCCATAGAGTGCAAGCGCCAAAGTATTTCTGTCAAGTCACATTTCCATGTTATTCATAGTAATAAATAATCCACTTGTTTCTCCTGATTGGATTCAAACCACAAGTGTTGCTAGAGAATTTTGACCTCTTTAAGCCTTTCACTCCTCATGCACCTTGGCAGTTGGCGAAGGTGTGCCAGAAAATCCCACTCTGCTTATTTAGTCCAGGTATGCAAGATACATATAAAATATAAAAACAGAAAGTTGTTGGTATCCGTGTTTGGTGCTTCTAGGTGCTGTGTGGTGCGGTGCCATGCTTAATACAATGACAACAAACTGGTGTGTTGGTCAGCCAATTTACATGGGTCACAAATTAAGAGGTGTAGATTGGGTCCAACAGAATATTAGGCATTGGCCTGGATGAACGTTCAGGTTTATTGACAAGTTACTTACAGAGCACTTTAAACGACAAACTTTCAAAAAAAATTCAGAGAGCTGGAAGAAGTGTGATTTGGCATGTGCCTCAATCTGTCTGCTTGATTGCAGAAAATGATAAACGTCCCAGAGTTTTTCAAGGAGTATATCCCAGGAACAGGGGCCAACCAGGGGTCTCATTTATAACCGTTGCTTACGCACAAAATGGGCCCTGAAACTGGCGTACGCCTTTAATCACGCAAAGTTTGTGATCTATAAAAACAAACCTGACGGTAAAATGTGCGCACCAGTAAGCAAACTCTGACCCAGGCATACGTACATTTTGGAGGCATGGGAAAATGGCGACACAGACGGCGAAGTGGTGAATTGAAGCCTGCAGAACATTGATGTCTCTTCCACATTTTATTTCACTAAATATCAAACTTTGATGACAGATCCACGTCATCATAATCATTAAAACCGGCCGTTGTTTTACTTAGGCTATACAAGCGCATGTAGTGAGCCATTTTCAATTGTTACTTTCAATATGACAAGATATAAACGTAAACAAATTAATAAATTAAAGTCAGCCACAGACATATTTCATCAGCGCTGTCTCTCCTTCATTATCCCGGACCGACCTCAGAGGACCGGACTGTACACTCATGTAATCACTGATGTAGAAATCGGTTTTTGGCGCACATACATTTTTAGTATGGATTCTACGCACTTTTATAAATGAGACCCCTGGTCATTTGGTTCTGTCAGGAGGATGTACAGCTGAGTGTCATCTACGTAAAAGGAAAATTAGATATTGTGGTACTGATTAAATTTGCCCAGCAAAATTAGGGGGGACCAACGACTGAGCCTTGAGGGACACCTAGCTAGAGACAAGTGGAGGGTTAATGTTGACTATATATTTTTGACATTCCTGTCCTTACCTGTATGTTTCAGTCTAAGTAGAGAGCACACGCATGGAAAACAAACCAGTGTCAAGTTCTGACATTCAGTCGAGCAGCTTCTAAGTGGACAAACTGGTCTGATGAGTGGGAGTTTTTTCTTTCTTTTTCCCGGCATCGATGTGACATTATTTCCTGGTGTTGCAAAACAATGATTGTGTGGATATGTGTGCCAAGTATTGAATGTCACAGCTGCCTCAGTTCTTTATGCACAATGGGTCAGTTAAATACATTGTGTGGTAGATTGCAATTGTAAGGAAAACAAAATGTTTTTCAGCTAGTGGTGTGCAATTTAACGATCTAAGAATGTGAAGGATTAGAACGTGTTGACAATCGGCCAAAGCAGATATCGCAGAGATATCGTAGAACCGGGCTGCAGTGTTTATTCTATCATGCTGCAGTTTATGCTCCCACACAGACGTGTCTCCCCTCTTGCTCCGCAGCAGAGCGAGATTCATCGCTGACAATGAAATCAAAATTTAAGAGTTAGTCTGTAAAAATCACTCCATCCCGGTTATATGGAACTGTTCGAGATTTTTCCAAACCAGGGATAGGCGATATAATCCCGTACTTTAAACTGATGCTGCCACTGTTTTGTTGCTCTCTCAGTTTTTACAAGTTACTAACGAGCCTCTCCACACGAAGCTCACCTGTTGTGATAACGCACTGTATACAAATATACCTGAACACTAAAATAGATTTAAAGACTCATTATTTTAAAGTGGTGCAGAAAACGCTCAAATTGTGCATAACTATTGATCAGAATAGGGAAGACAGTTCTAGTGCTTAAAGTGTTCTGGGGGAGACCTCCAGACCCCCAACAAACACATTTTGAAATAGACTAAACTTATCAGCACAGTTTTTGTGCATTTAAAACAATTCTGCAGGGAAAGTGGTTGAACTGGTCATAACAATGTTTCTTTAAGATCAGTATGAAAAAAGATGGTGATAAAATCGTGGTTGTGATACTGCCTTTTCACTCTTTTCAGCATTTCTGTGTATAAAGTTGTTTTTTATTAAAACACTAGTGTTGAGTCCTTCTGTTTTACTTGATTGATGTGAACATTACTCATTGGCCTGTTTTGTAACTCAATTTAACTTGCAAACGTCTGTGTTTCTTGAGTGTAGGAGCAGCAGTTCGTCCATCTTGTTGGCAAGTCATCCAGACCTAATTACTGTAACTCCCTTCATTTTGGTATCAACCAGGCCTCCATACATCAATAACAACTTGCCCAGGGTGCAGCAGCCAGACTGCTAACACAAAGAAATAAACAGGAACATTTAGTATGAAACCCATACTAGCATTCCTGAACTGCCTTTCCATCCATTACAGAATTACATACAACTCTCTTCTGCTTGCGTATAAAGCCCTTCATGGACTTACCCTGACCAACATTACAGAACTCTTATTCTCCTCCAGTACAGCCAGACTCCTCAGATCCTCTTATCAGGAACTACTAAACATCCACCGTGCACATTGAAAACTGTTAGGAGTCTCATGTCTCATTGGAAGCCTTCATCTTTATGTGTCTGCCTGTTTGAATGTGTGCATTTATTCTTTTCTGTCTCTATCGATGACCACACTGTGATCCTTTAATTGATGTGCTCTTAAATTCTCTTGAGAAGTTTGCTCTCGTGCCCACTGTGAAGCGCTCTATAAATTAATCTGACCTTGAACTTCGTTTCTTTGACGATGGTGTTTTGTGAGCAGGTTTGGGCTGGGCATGTTGATACAATAACAGAAAGAATCAATCGTAGTGGACAAACTGGTCGGATGAGTGAGTGTTTGCTTTCTTTGTCCCAGCATAGCTGTGAAATTATTTCCTGGTGACTAAAACAATTGTATGTATGTGTGCCAAGTATACAAATCAAAGCTGTCGCAGTTGTTTACGCACGATCGGGCCATTTACTGTAAATTGATTGATTTCTACGTTGCATTTGCAAAGAAAACTAAATATTTTTCAGCATTCCTGGTCTTAGGATTTTGTCTTTGATGCTTTTGTCATCTATTCACTTTAATTCTCGACATCATTATAAATGAGGGCTTGAGAACAAATTAAATGAAAATCACCCAAACAGTCTAAAATGTCTTAAAACTTTAACATCCTGGATTTGGTTTAGCTTCAGTTTACACTTTTAGTCTTGCAGGTGCATGAATTGACATATTACACAATGGCATAAAACTTACAGAAATGACTGAAAGAGGAGACTTGCCATTTTGCAGTAGAACCACAGATAGGATAGATAACGGACAAGGCCACCGTGACATCATCCATTGGTTTATACAGTACATTTCTGAAGCCTCAGCAATTTGATCAACAGCATGCTAGGATCTCTGGAGCCAAAAATGACCATATTTATTTCAGAGGCTGAAGCAGGGGAGGATCCAGGGCTGGCGAACTGCAAGTTTTCACATCATGCAGTGATATTTATGGTTCGCTGGATTGGACATAAACTCCTTCGCTTGGGGCAAGGACTCACTCCGATTTACCGCTCCATCTTCATCCCAACCCTCATGTTCATGAGCTGTGGGTAGTGACCGAAAAAATTAGATTGTGGATACAAGCTGCCGAATTTAGTTTCCTCTAGAGGGTGTCTGGGCTCAGCCTTAGATATAGGGGGAGGAGCTCAGACATTTGGGGGTAGCTCGGAGTAGAGCGAGTTGAGGTGGTTTGGGCGTCTGATTAGGATCCTCCTGGACGCCTCACTTTGTAGGTTTCGGGGTACACCCAGAAAACCCCAGGGATTTGATATCCAGTCTTGCCTGGGAACGCCTCAGAATCTCTCAGGAGAAGCTGGAAAACATTGATGGGGAGAGGGAAGTCTGGGTTGACTTACTGTGCCTGCTACCACCGCGACCCGACCTCAGATAAGCGCAAGAAAATGGATGGATTGATGGATGGGTTCATTTTCAACTCACAGACAAAGCAATACTGTGAAAACTTCCAGATTACCTCGCTACCCTTCTATATTTCAGTCCAACTGGTTACCAAATGTGATCCTCAAGTTGGTTGCTCTTCACTGCACCCCGAGTTTTAACGGATCTGGGTAATTACCTTTTCTTATAAAATACTCAAGGCATGGAATAATCTTTAAAAAGAGCTTAACTAGACGCACTGATGTCTCCAAAACATCTTTAAGAGTATAAAATGAAGGCGGGCATGAGGTTGTTCTTCATGAAAGGTCACTGAGTATTATAATGATGGTAAAGAGCGACCGGCTGGACTTGGGCCCGGGCTGCTGAAGGACTACAGCCTCTGCATACGGAGTGCGACCTCACCGTTAGGCCATTTTTTTTACATTTAAATGATTTACTGTTTGTAAATAACTATTTGCATATTGCGATTGTAACTGCCTGTTACAGTTGCTCCTGTTCTTACTCTCTCTTACTTTCTAGTACTTAACTGTCTTTATTTTATTTTAGTTTAGTTTTTTGCTGGCAACTTATTTAAGCTGTGCCCTCTCTATTCGTGCCTCTGGCTCCCTGTCTTCAGGTGAGGGTCCTTCTCACCCCCCCTCCTCTGGCTCCCTGTCTTCAGGTGAGGGTCCTTCTCACCCCCCCTCCTCTGGCTCCCTGTCTTCAGGTGAGGGTCCTTCTCACCCCCCCTCCTCTGGCTCCCTGTCTTCAGGTGAGGGTCCTTCTCACCCCCCCTCCTCTGGCTCCCTGTCTTCAGGTGAGGGTCCTTCTCCCCCCCCCCCTCCTCTGGCTCCCTGTCTTCAGGTGAGTGTCCTTCTCACCCCCCCTCCTCTGGCTCCCTGTCTTCAGGTGAGGGTCCTTCTCACCCCCCCTCCTCTGGCTCCCTGTCTTCAGGTGAGGGTCCTTCTCACCCCCCCTCCTCTGGCTCCCTGTCTTCAGGTGAGGGTTCTTTCTCACCCCCCCTCCTCTGGCTCCCTGTCTTCAGGTGAGGGTCCTTCTCACCCCCCCTCCTCTGGCTCCCTGTCTTCAGGTGCGGATCCTTCTCACCCCCCCCTCCTACAAACCGCTGGCACTGACGTCCCAAATCATGAAGACTCTGGAGAGACTCATCCCGGATCTGCTACGGCCGATAGCCAGGTCCCTTTTAGATCCTCTCCAGTTCGCCAACCAGCCCCAACTGGGAGTGGAGGATACCATCATGGCCAAGCCGGACAGCACTTCTCTTCACCTTCTACACCAAGGACTTAAAATAAACAAACAAACTTAAAACAAATACAACACTGATTCCCGCCACCTTCAATAGTTTTCTGACAACTCAACTGTATTTGGATCCATCAGCAAGGGTGAGGAGGCTGAATACAGGGCTGTGGTGGGTGACTTTGTCGCGTGGTGTGAGCAGAACCATACCCAGCTTAACGTGGCAAAGACAGAAGAACTGGTGGTGGATCTGGTCAATTTCCTACTGCTGTATTGTGTTTAATAGAAACGGTAACAACCGAATTTCCTCCTGGCATTAGTAAAGTATTTCTGATTCTGATTTATTCCTTCTTGCGATACAAAGCTAGATGCTGTAAAGGTACATATGAATCATTATAATGTCTAAATCTAAATCTCTGCTGTCCCGCTGTAACTGTGGTTGGTTGTTTCTCCTGGACGTATTTATTACCTTTGTTAACTGAATTTGGAAGTATTGACAAAACTGTACATGAAATTACATTTGATCATACACTAAAAAGATTGTTCTTAGGTTTCAATTCTCCTAACAGTTTGAGTGACAACTGACATCTTAGCAACAACTGAAGACAACAGGTGCATTGTTAATCACAGACGTTTAAAACAATGTGTTAAAAAAACACCTTCAATTATGAATGCAAATATTTCTGATCCTTGAAACCAGTTCTGAAGAAGTTCTTTTGTTCTGCAACATAGTGTTCATACCTTTCAGCTTTCAGCAGCGCCTGTGTCTGACCTGCAGAGGTATAAAAAGCTGCTGCAGGTGGATGTGAGCTGCAGAGGACCTGAGGCAGAGAAGAGTCTGAGCATCATGGCCTTCACACTGGTGCTCCTGCAGCTGCTGCTCCTGGTCTCACTGGCGTCTGCATCACATCACATGGGGGGAACCGCGACCTACACCTACAGAGGAAAAGCCCCTGACGGGAGACATATTGTAAGTCAAACTACTTTAAATGAACTTCAACTTGCATATGTGATCTGTGCAAATATCCTTTTAGATTCATGTGAGAGGATTTTTGTCACATTCTGAGAACTTCCTTTTGTATTTATAGTGACAAATGTTATTTTTTATTAGGGTGTCGTTACTCTGATAGACTCTAGGAAAAAAACATTAATTTCAGTTGCAGTGACCAGTAACCCATTTATGAGTGCATTTAAAATAAGAGTTGAGACCTGAGGAAAATGAAGGTTCTGTCTGTTAACGCTGGAGGATTATTTAACATGAAAAAGAGGGATCATAGTTTAGGGTCATAAAAACAATGACAACTTTTTCTCAGTCATCCAGGTCATGGAAAAGTCGAAGCTTGATCCAAAGTTAACTGGTTGAAGAGATCTTCAACCAGTTAACTTTGGATCAAGCTTCGAACTTTCAAAAAAGCATGCCCAGAGGTGTGAGACTGCGCCTACCCAAGTTACCCTTGGGTACGTCAGGACCTGGAGGACATTTTGGAAAAATTGCAATGGGGATACCTGCTGATGCCCTTAGCTGCTTCCATTACAGACAGAATAAAGTGCTGAGTCAACAAGAATTCAAACAGGTCACTGTTAAGATTCAGTCACTGGTAATACAAATCAAAAGTGCACATTTAAACACATCAAGCATCACCATGCAACATCCCATACAACACACACCTACACCTGTTCCTATAGAGTGCTCACAGGGACCATATACACACACACAAAGATAAACGAGCAAACAAAGGCACGAGAAGAAAAGCAATGTTTAAAGACCGCTCTTAAAAGAACTTCAAGTTTCTACAGACCTCAGGCACCATGGTGACTAAATGCACCTTCACCAGATTTGGTCTTTACTTCTGGTAAATTCAGCAGACCCATACCTGCTGATCTGAGGGATCTGATTGGGCTGCAGTCAGAGAGCAGGTCAGAAAGATATTGAGGGGCCATTCCATTTAATGTTTTGTAAACCAGAAGTCATAGTTTGAATTCGATTCTGTAGTGACCTGGAAGCCAATGAAGGTTGTTTAGGATAGAGTTAGGGTGAGTGAGCACTCTGGCTGCAGCGTTTTGGATTAGTTTTAAATGAATTGCATTGCAAAGATTTTTTGTTTTGTTGTTTGCTGAATTCAATCTAAAAAAATATCAACCATCTCTAACCACAGACCTGCTCTATTCCACAGGTGGACTTTCACAACAGAGACACCTACGACCGCTGTATCTACTCACACTCCTGGTCTTGTTACCAGGGTCAGTGTGGATCAGTCATCAGTAGACAGCACGGGGTCATAGACAACAGCACCAATGCTCCGTCTAACGAAAACCTTTGGTGTGAAACTGAAAGAGTCGATACCAGATACATTACCAGTGACAAACCTTTTCAAATAAGGTGAGCTCTTCCATCATATAATCATTGCTGCTGCAGGATATGTTCTTTCTCATCCTTTAATCATCATAATGAATCCAAAAAGATCCAGAATGTGAATATGGTTAAATGTGAAGGAGATCAGCAGTACAAACTGTGAGGTGCTTGTAGAGTGGAAACCTCTGGACTACAAACAGGAGGAGATAATAAGTGAAAATAAGTGATTGAATGATTTAGGGATGGGTCCGGGTACTTGAGTACTTGTTGCCGGCGTAATAATTCAAGAAACATTGAATAATTAAAGCCTATTATCAGCTGTGTTACCATCACTCCTCATTTCATTTAGAACTGCTGTCCCGCAGACTCACGACACTAATGAGCCACACACCGCAGCAAACAAAGCACAACGTTTTCTTTGAGGGTTTCCAATTTCAGTCATTTTTCTTAACCGATAGTTGAACAACTTAACGATCAATTATCAAATTAATCATTAATGAGCTCCAAAATGTTCGTCTTTTTCTCAGTTTATGTTTTATTGAAACCATTACAGCAGCACAATAGTGACTTGAAACTTTAAAAGTTTGAACTAATAAAACAACGAGGCTCTCGCTCTTAAACGTGCGACTGTCCTTATTTAACAACGCTAACAAAACAATGCCAAACGTGGCGCTGCTGCCGATTCTAGAATAACAAGGCCGACCGAATGAAACTCCTTTTTAAAGTCAACATGAAGTTCTGTGTGAAAGAGAAATAAAAACATGTGAGCCTCTTCAAAGTACACTTCATCTCTCTGCTAGGCAAATGAACACATCGACACGTTCAGGAGTGAGTTGTTAGCGCATAAAGTACTCTACTCACCATAACATATCTACGGTCTAGTGTTTTGGTTTTTTTTTAAAGATGAGGACATCTACGTGATCAGGGCTGAGTCGTGTGTGCCGTCTTTTCATAATGAGTCCAGCTATAGAAAACACTCTCCTGCTGACCGCTTCATTGTTGCCTCACTTTTCTCCGTACGGTTTCTTCCTTCAGTAACAGACGTTTTCTGAGTTGTAAAGGTGATGGGTGGCCCTCTCTTGGTATGAAATGGTATTACATGTGACTGCAGGTAAACGGCTTGTTGGTTAAATTCTTAACAGCGGTTAATCGTTTAACGATTTATCATTAACATCCCTATTTTTCTTTTTCTAAGGAAAATATTATAAAAAAAGTGAGGACTCGTTCATAACGTACTGGCAGTATTTGAGTATTTAGATTCTTGTAAATGCTCATCCCTAGTTTCAACCAATTGTTCTGACATTATAAACAGACTGTTCTGCACAGAGCCAAGCAGCGATGTCTCTAAATACTGATCCACTGATCCATGAAATTAAGACAGAAGTTAAGGAGTGTTTTTCCTCACACTATCCAGGGCAGCTAGCTGTTGTTGGATCAAATCGCGTTCGAATTCAAACGCATGGAATTATTATCCAAGTTGGAGACTTCTGACTTCTGTGGATCTGGGAACAAGATCTGACACCAAAGAACCCAACAGATCACCGGACATCGCCATCCTACCTGTCCTAAGGTGAGTCCCCTGCTCTTAGCGTGAAAGGTTTAGGCTAACCTTTCATCTACTTTGGAAAGTTGTACATTGAAAATGGCTGTTTCTGGTGACTCCAGTGGTGATTAAAAACAAACTGAAGCAACCATGTAGCAGTGAGAGTTCACCATTACTGAAAGCAAAGACTACCACAATGACGCTGTGATTGCTTCATATTGCTTCTAACAAATGCAATCAAATCATTTAAAAAAAGTAAAATAATAATAAAATAAAGACAGCTTCAAAATGAGTTATGAATAATGAATGTGTAGACACATGACAAACAGTTTGCAACACTTTTTTCAGTGACAAAGACAAAACAGATTGTTTATATGAAAGGTTCAGGCTTACCTGTCATCAGTCAAGAGAACTTGTAGAAAGTGGTATTTTCTGTCGCGCCCTAGTGGTACAGAAAAAAAAAAAACTATCAATATGCATGTTTGTCATTCGTCTGTTGGTATTTATTTGTGCTGAGGATTCTTACCAGCACACTGTCACTAATCGTCACTTACTCGTGTTAATGTGTCTGTTGAAGAGTTCCTCAGAACTGCCCACGGACGTACAAGCTAACTGCCTTTGATCCTGACGGTGACAAAGTTCGATGCCGATACGGAAATGTCCAAAATGTGGAATGCGGCAACTGTGACCAACCTTCAGGCTTCCACTTAAATCCGGTTAGTTTTTAAATATATATCCTTATTCATAGCACAAAACTGTACTGATGCTGTGCTTCACCTAAATCCTGAATGTTCACATTATTAGGACTCCTGCACGTTACAATACAACAACGCCAGCTATGACTACAGAAGTTACGCGTTTGAGATGGTGGTGGAGGACTTTCCACGAGGGCACATCGCTCTTCAATACTCAGACGGATCTCAGTCCTGGAAGAGTCCAGCATTGATGAGGAAAAAGAGACAGTCGTGGTGGTCGACAACTGCAGCACCAACCACAACAACTGCAGCACCAACAACAACAACTGCAGCACCAACAACAACAACTGCAGCACCAACCACAACAACTGCAGCACCAACCACAACAACTGCAGCACCAACCACAACAACTGCAGCACCAACAACAACAACTGCAGCACCAACAACAACAACTGCAGCACCAACCACAACAACTGCAGCACCAACCACAACAACTGCAGCACCAACAACAACAACTGCAGCACCAACCACAACAACTGCAGCACCAACCACAACAACTGCAGCACCAACCACAACAACTGCAGCACCAACAACAACAACTGCAGCACCAACAACAACTGCAGCACCAACCACAACAACTGCAGCACCAACAACAACAACTGCAGCACCAACATCAACAACTGCAGCACCAACCACAACAACTGCAGCACCAACAACAACTGCAGCACCAACCACAACAACTGCAGCACCAACCACAACAACTGCAGCACCAACCACAACATCTGCACCACCAACCACTCCAACTTCTCCTCTCAGTAAACTTCCCCTACATTTCTCCCTTCTTGGTAAGTCAGATTTAACTTCTATAAAGTTGACTGTGATTTTTTAAAACCTGCTGTTTATTTTTTCACCTTTTTCTCTGGGCGGCCATTTTCCAGTTAATAGCTCAAATGCTGTTTTAATTTCCTCCTGAATCTAAGATGATGTAGTTATAAACACAGGTGACCAATCCTTATCCCTCTATCCTTATTTATCTAGACTTACTTTCAACAACAAACACATCAGATCATAACAATCTAAAGGGGAGTAAGACCATATTTCAAGGTGAAAAACACAGATTTCATAACCAAATCAGTACATTTTTAAATGTCATTTGAGTTTTCGAGCATTACTTTGTTCCATGTCTGGATAGGAGAAGGCAGAGGAAAAATCTAATTTTGCATGTCATCATCTCGGTAGTGGATTTAATTTTTTGCCATACTGTCCATAACAATCCACGGTAGACTAACCACGAGCTACCCGAGAGTGGAGGGATGGTACACGCTCCTGTAGGAGACCCAATTTTGTATATCAACCTCGAAACATGGTTTAATGGATATCTCACACCAATAACACAGTAATGTAAAAAGTAACAATAACTCATTTTAAACTGTTGAATACGCTCCATTAATAAAAAACACATAAGAAAATAATCAATTAACTAATACTACCATTTGATAGTTATATACAGTATGTTTTTGATTGCTGATCAATGGCCAAACTGACATTTAATCAATTAATCAGATTCTCTTCATCTATGTGAGTTTTAATCTGACAAAGTTAATCTGACACCATTTGTGTTTCCCAATCCGATTGTGATATCAGAAGAATATGGCTGCAAGGTGAACGTGGTGACAAAGGGGTCAGGGGTGAGTGTCTCCCTGAAAACGTAGGTTGTTTTCAAAGTCACCTACTATTCCAGTAGTACATACTGATTTGGCCAAAATGCAGTATGCAGTATGCCAAAGATACCCTGATGTGTGCTGAGTTGGAAAAAATCTTCAGTCTGCATCAGACCAGCCTCCCTCCTGTCCTGTTTCCCACAATGCAAAGCAGCAGGTCAGAGGTCGAAATGACGGACAGCAGCGTCCATCGTAACAGAGGAAATAATCTCAATCAGACCAAACAACACAAAGATACCACCAACTCTCTTTGTTGATTCTCTAAATCATGAAAATCTAAATGAATCTCTTTTCAGACTCTAAGTGGACGCTGCAGCGGCGTTTGACGTCAGCTCAGCTGTTTTAACTTCCCCTTTCTAAGACCGGACACCAGTTTAGCCGGGCCCGGTGTACTGCAGAATAACTACCGACTGGAGGTCCAACTACAGACTGTTGTTGAATTGAGTACATACTGCATGCTACGTTCGATAGTAGTATGTAGTAGGCGGTTTCAAAAACGGCCTTAGACCAAAGTCTTGCGGCGTTCTGGAAGTACGCTCCTTTTTCAATAAGCTCTTTAAAGTACAGGACGTTAGCTCTCGCTCAGGTTGTCAGGGATCCATCTTAGCTTGTAAGAGCGAGGTTAGGAAGTTAACATGAACCAAATTAACCAGAAGTTAAAGATTTAGATAATTGTTTTTCAATGAACGTCCATCTTAAAAATGTATAAAAACATTAACGGCTATAATTAAAGTTAACAAGAATCTTCTTCTCTTTTTCTCCAGTGGACAAACCCGTTCCCTCATGTCAGCCGGGACACTACTTGCCTGAGTATGTCAGCCCAACACCTAAAAACGGAGCGCACATTCACGCAGAGGTCGACATGGAGGTGGAGATCAGAGTCAAAGCACAATCTTCACTTTCAACGTAAGTGAAACGATGCAGCAAAACATTCTCATCATTTGGACAAGAAGTAACACAGGACTGTTTGAATTCTTTGTTTTCATGCAGAATACAGGACATCATCTTCAGCGGGCCACTGAACACCAGAAAGCACAGGACCACCCATAACGAGTTTGTCATTACATGGACACCGACGTCAGACCACCTGGGAAATCATTACGTCATCTGCTTTGCTGTAGAATCAGTGAGCGGGTAAGTGTGTTCAGTTTATTGACTTTATGACAGAATGAGTCTGTGAGGGCATATCCATCATTCTAAACAAAGGCTAGTATATCTTTAGAAATGATACGCTCTACAAAACAAAACTATGAAGTGTGAAATGATTGAAATACCATATTACAGGATATGTAATTATGATAGAATAAAACACAATGAGACTATATCATTATTTAGTATTAATATCTGTGGGCTCTTTTGTCAGTGGCACTGGGAGCTGTACTGGTGTGTGTGTCCGTGCCTGTTATTCAGTGATGGGAATAACGGCGTTATAAATAACGGCGTTACTAACGGCGTTAGTTTTTTCAGTAACGAGTAATCTAATTGATTACTCTTCCCATCATTATAACGCCGTTACCGTTACTGCCAAAAAATGCAGCGCGTTACTTTGACAGACCAACTGGATCTCTAAACCGAGTGGCAGAGATATGCCTTACTGTTCTTCCTCTTTGGTGAGTGCGGACACGAGACAATCGCATAAATGATGACGATTGGCTGAGGTAGGGAATCATTTCATGGTGAGCCAATCAGAGGTAGAGTTGGGCGGGTGTTGTTTACACAAATTCGAAAGCATGCATAGTCGGACACAGAACGACACAAGTGAGTCAATGAGAAACAGGGATGGCGAGCAGTGTTGCCAAGTCTGCTTGTTATAAGGGACTTTGGGCTTGCTTTTCTGTAAAGTCGCGGGTTGCTGGTTTTTGGGCTTGTTTTCTAAAGTGTAGTTGCTGATTTGGGCTTGCTTTGCTCCCTGTATGAACTCCTACTGATTCTCTCCCAGTTCTCCACAATAAAGCGAAACATGAACACGGTAGTTATGTTTGTCCTTTTCCAGGATCTGTCTACAACCCCGTTTCCTTGGTTACCACGCGCGCCCGATCCGGCACCCCCCAGGCCCCCACACACACGAACAACTACACCTGACAGAGTGACGATGTCCAGGAATAAGTGGGGAAAAGAATATGATAAAGAGTGGGAGAAAGAGACTAGATTGGCTCAGTTTTGAACCAGAAAGCTAACGTTTGCTACCAAGGTTTAAAGTCAATAACTTTGTGTACTGTTAATAAACAGTAATATAATTTGTTAGTGTGTTTAATAACAACAATTTTTACGGATCCACTATATAAACATAGTTATTATAATATAATACATGACATTTGATTGGAGGCTAGTCTCACTTTGTCCCACAGCAACATTAAAATAGTTTAGATTTGTGTACACTGTTTCTGTTCATTATTGATAAGTGTCCATTTCATTATAATATTCAGATTTATTATAAATAATTGAACATGTATTTTAAGTTCTGTTAAAGAGGGGTGGAGGTGGGGTCCAAATTATTTAACACATTTGAGCATTTAAAAATTTACTTGAAAGTAACGCAATAGTTACTTTCCAAAGTAACTAGTTACTTTTATAATTTGTTACTCAGTAACTACTTAAGTTACTTTTTGGGAGAAGTAACTAGTAACTGTAACTAATTACTTTTTTAAAGTAACTTGCCCAACACTGCTGTTATTACAGAGAGCATCAGACTGCATGATGGAGAGCTTGGTGACGGTTTTGGGATGGAGTTTTTGATCTGTGAAAAATCAGGTCCAAAGAGTTAATCTGTGTTCTCTGGTATTTATCAGGTCTAACGTCTATCAGTCGGACATGAGGTGTGTGGTTGTGGACGTTGGAAAGAAGCAAGGTGAGTCTATTTACTACTTTAGCGTAAAGATTTTGTAGCAGGTGAAGGCCATTTCCAACACATGATAGTCCTGAACTATGGCTTCAAGCATCTCATACCTTAGAGCAAAAAGGTAGCTCAGAGGGCGCCGGAGTATCATCATAACATTTATGATAATAATGCTTAGCAGCGCAATGTAAGTGAGTGCTATTAGATGGGACCCCGCAGGGAGGTTTCGTACTGTCAATGAAAGATGTGCACATTTTGAGACACTTCTGTGCCTTGAAGTTTGATCAGCGTTCGGGGGCCTCCAACCGGCCTCGGGTCCCAAGCGGTTACCTGGCAACGATGTTTACATCAACAGACACTTCTGATTCAGTTTGGATTTCTTCCTTCAGGGAAGGTTCAGGGGTTAATATCTTAAAAAAATGTTTCCGATGTTTGAGAACCGCTAAATAAAAAAACATCTACAAGCTGCAAGACACGCACTAAAGGAGAGCGCTCTTTGGGCCAACTTTGCTACCACAACAAATGCACTGACAAATTAAAGTTCCTTTAAGGAATTCTGTGTCAAAAACAGGCTTACTGATACAAAGAAAATGTGTACAGTTCTCAGCTTCATGCATTTGCTTAAATGCATTTCCATCTCTTGTTCAAGTTGAAGCCAATGTGATCTGCAGTCAGTCCACCATGAGAGTGGAGATTGAGAAATCTTCATTCCCTCGACTCAGTGAGGATGATTTACGGCTCAATGACCCCTCAAACGTTGTCTGCAGCCTGAAGACTCACTCCAACAGCACTCACGTCATCGGCATCATCCCTCTCAACTCTTGTGGCACCCAGATCGAGGTAACACAGGGTCATTTGTTTCTTTTGTTAGATGCTGCTGTTGCTTTTCTGTCTCATAAACAGCGTGAGAACTGATTATACAACCTCTAACTCTGCAGGAAGATGAGGAATACCTGAAGTTCAAGAATGAAATCACCACGTTTGACAAAAACACAGACCTGATCACCAGGACACACCTACTGGAGGTTCAGTTCTACTGTCAGTACCCCAAACGAGGGAACGTGACTCAGAGCTTCACAGCACACAGGAATTCAACCACTGTGTGGGAGAAAGGCTTCGGCAAGTTCACGTACCAGTTTGAGTTCTATCCCGACGCTCAGTTCCAGACCATGATCGATCCGCACTATTACCCCCTGGAGTACGACTTAGGGAGCCGCATCTACATGCAGATCGAGGCCTCGTCTTCACTCAACAACACCGAGCTGTTCGTGGAGTCCTGCAGCGCTGCACCGTATGACAACCCCAACTACATGCCAGCCTATCCTATCATCATGAATGGGTAAGTGTGGCTATGACCCTTACCAGAAACAGATGTGCCTCTAACCTATTCTGGCTCTTCTCAGTTTTTGGCATCTTTTTTGTTTAAATCTCTTTTCATCAGTGTTTAAAAACTGCAATTCAATGATTAAGGCTTCCATTCTGTTGTTTTTTAAAAAGGTTATATTTATAATCTTACTTATTTACTCTCAATAGGTGCCAAATGGACCCGACAGTTATCATCCACTCCGCTGATCACCAGAGACAGTTCAAGTTCAGCATGGAGGCCTTCAAGTTCATCGGATTACATGAGCAGGTGAAGAATGCACTTTGTGGTTAAGATGACTGGAAATGGCACAAGCTCTGTCCTTTTTAAAAAAACTGAAAGTATATTTTGTGGGTCAAACAGGTGAAAAAATGTGGTTGAAGTTAGGAAAGTCCGTCGTATTTGGTCAGCGATCATCAGATACAGTTTGTCAGCAAGAGAAATACAATCTTTAAACACCTGGGAGACTTCCACACTTTCAGTCTTATTTCTCAAATGGAGTGGTGGTTCACTTCTGCCTCTTGTGGCCTAAATGAGGATAACACCAACATTTATTAAACTTCCTTATTTTCCAAAGATAAAAAGCACTCAAAGAATAAAGAAATCACGTGTTTTGAAAGAATTGCAATAAAAGTTACTCATACTGTAGATAGTGTTGTAGTCAAGACCACACTCACCAAGACCAAGACATACCCCGAGACCAGAGTGCGCCGAGACCAAGACAAGACCAAGACATTTAGGGATCGAGACCGAGACAAGACCAAGACCAGGGCAGGGCGAGACGGAGACTCACAGTGAGGACGTGGAAAAATAGCCGATCAGTGGAGGTCTTGACCGGTCTTGATTAAAAATCCGAAGTCGGCCCAGTCTGAGACCGAGACAAGACCGAGTCAAAATGTAAAAATGAGTCTCGAGACCTGACTTGAGACTAAGACGGATTTCAAGTACTAAAACACTGCTCCTAGAAATGACTGAAGAAGATCATTTGTCCACTTGTCTGAACTCTCTCTCTGAACACTTCCAAAGATTATGCTGAACAAAATGTTTTTCTCATGACTAAGGGACCAGAAGAGTTTTCTGTTTTGTAACTTCTTCTCAGGTGACCTGTTGAAACTGTTTCTCTGCACACTTAATGACAGCATGTCTTGTTGTTTTCAGGTGTACATCAGCTGCTCAGTCCTGATGTGTCAGGCAGGAGAACCCAACACCAGGTGCTCACAGGGATGCATGAACAATCTAGGCGGCATTGACAGGCGTAAGAGAGATACCGCCACCCAGACTTCCTCCCACCTTGTCTCCCAGGGTCCCCTGCGCATGAGGAGGTCAGCAGAGAGAGCAGAAAGCCCAGGTAAGAAAAATGGAGTTGCTTTACTTACAGCCCACCTGACATTTTTCAAACCCAGGTACACTTTGATAAGGTCAAAATCAAACCTTTCTCTTTTTTTATGCAGTGGCGAACCTGAATCTGAACCTGGTTTTTATTGCTGGATGTCTCGTTGCAGCCGTTGGTATGATCAGTGGAGTGGCCGTGTACAAAGCCAAAACAGCAAAGGTCAAATACCAGCCTCTGTCCACGTTTGAGAGTTAAGATCGCTGCATGTGCAGAAAAAATTACATTGGAATATGAAGCGCTCATTCTTGAGAATTGGGACAAAACCTTATTTTTTCTGTTTTACATTTTTTTTCTCTTCAATTAAACTGAGAACATATATTTGAAAAGATCAAAGTCTTAAATATCAGCTGTCCAATCCAAAAGTTTGATTTCTTTTTATTACACAAATAAATCCATCTGACGGAGGAGACATCACATAAAGACTTCAGACTGTCATTTACATCCATTAAAATCACCTGATTTATGAAGTGATGAGTAAAATAACGTGATAGAAAATAAATACATTAAACACATTAATCACGTCTGTCAGATGAAATATCTGACGGGTACGACGTCTTAGAGAGTCGACAAAATGTTTTATTCCCTCTTTTTGAAACCAGGACTAAGACGGGGGTCCTGATTGGCTCTCTGATTATTTGATGTTTTTGTAAAAGGTGACAAAAATCTGGGACACAACTTTAACGGGTCAAAATGTACATTTAAATATGTCGATGACTATACTAGTGTTTCTTTCACATATTGTTTCAGTACACTTTGTACTTTTCAGACACATTTTTAATAGTTTGAAGTTTTAAATTGTTGGTGATTTCTGACATAGGGAAGGTTTAGACATTTAAAAAAAGAAATCTGAACCATAATGTGGTATTACATGTTTGTTTCATATATAAAAATCTTTTTCATTTAAAAAAAAGAGGAATTCAGTAAGTGGTGTTTTTAAGTTTGTTTGCCTGGGACATGATTTTTCCCACTTTTCAAGAATGAGTGAAAGTTAATGCATCTAAGAATTCAATCATTGAAGTCATTGAAGATATCCACAACATGTGACTGTGTTCTCTCATTGACATGATCATTCAATAAAACGTTATTCTCTCACTCGTCTCTTCCTCTCTTTAGTGTACATCATCTCTAGTCTACTCTTTATTGTCTATCAAATACAAAGTCCACAGTGAGATGAAATGTTGTTCCTCCAGGACCGTGAGGCTGCATTAAGAGTCAAGAGGAAGGAATATGAGATTACATGCAGTGACAAAACGGTGGCTTAAATTAGGCTAGTTAAGTTAGCAAACAAGGGTCAGGGTTAAAGCAGTGATGATCAAAGTTACCAAAAAGATAAGTTGGCAAAGTTAAAGTGAGATTTAAAGTGGCAGAGTTAGTTTTTAAACACAGACCAGAATCACTTGATCAACTAAAGTGCAGCTATAGTATTGTAACGTTCTGCTCACTGAAGTTGGGAGACGTTATTTAGCTTGCATGGGGGTTTATTTCCCAAACTTAAAACAGGCTACTGTAGGCCGTAGCCAACGCCAAAACAAACAACCTACAGCCTTTCTCATAGTCACAACACTCGTCTGCTAAGCTCTCTCACACACACCCCCGCGCAGTCCCACCATTCCTCAAGCTCTCGACCAATCACCCACTTGACAACCTGCATAGAACACTGTCATAGGCACTTGAAATAACGTGGACTCGACCGCACATCCCTTTTTTATTTTTCTCTCGAGTCCGCCTGTTTGTAAACTGAGCACGCTTCATGATAACATAAGGCTATGCATGTGCTGTATTACGATTTCAGTGGCTTTAGCACCGGATTTAATGTCAGAAAAATAATGCTACAAATAAACTAATTCAGTACAATAGATATTCACATCATGATCAGCAACCATTTGTTCACTTTCACCTTTTTCTACTGCTTTGAATGACCATTTCACCTGGCTGCACCTCCTGACAACATGAGTTGTAATGACAGGAAAAAAGCTGAATACATTGTTAGTATTATTAAATTGTAGTACAAGAAACAGAAGGGTACCAGGTGTACCACATAATGAAGCTAATATTCAGAAAATCAACTTTCAGATGACTTCTGTCTTAACCGATTTAAAGGTGGAAACTGGGTAATCAGAAGTTTGTATGACTTGCTTGATTCTCACCGCAGTGACTTGAGACACTTGTGCATGTGTGACTTACTCCCATGTCTGGAATTATGCTCCTCACAAGCACTATGTGCCCTCTAGTGACCTGATTGAGTATAGCAATAACACCATAACAAGTTCAGTGTACTGAAATGTGGCTTTAAAAAGTTATTTCAGACACAAATGGGGTCTCTTTTTAACTCAATTAACTTGTTCTTTTAGCAATGAACTGTATTTTCACTCAATAATGAACTTCTCCACCATCACAAAGACTTAACAATATTTAGGCAATTTTTCATATCTTGTAATCCATTTTTAACTTTTGTTTTTAGCTTGAGACGAAACGCATTTCAATGAAGTATATACACTTTTTACCCGTTGACACATGCACCAACCATCCATGAACCATTTCACAATTTCTCCCACTTGTTTTCCTAGTAAGAGGTTGAAAAGCTGCTTGTGCATAGAGGGCTTATTATTAACATGTCCAAGATCAATCGATGGATATGATCACACACAAACACACACACACACACACACACACACACACACACACACACACACACACACACGTGCCACTGTTTGCTTATACTTTGTTTGCTGTATTTAGTTTATAATAGTTATTTGTTTGATTGAGTTTCATTGATCGACTTGATGTTTCTTTGTTAAATAAACTCTGTTATAATTTAAAGAGCAGTTGTTTGTGATTACTGGTGTATTTGCATTGTGACATAAGCTGGGTGCAAGGGCTTTGTGTTCGGATTTCACACCTTCAATTTATTAAATACAGTATTTAATTAATTAATTCGAGACTGATATTGTAATATTTGTTTGTTCTCTGATTTCAGAGTGGTGCCCCTTTAGGTTTATTAACTCAGTTTAATAATATTGTTGATCTATATTAATAATTAAATAAAGATAATTATTAATGTTAATTTGATAACCAAATGTTATTTTATAAAACCCAACAGAAATGTTGCCCGCGCATGAGCTCCTTTAACCCCAACAGCCTAGTCCACA
This sequence comes from Tautogolabrus adspersus, assembly GCA_020745685.1. Taxonomy (NCBI): domain Eukaryota; kingdom Metazoa; phylum Chordata; class Actinopteri; order Labriformes; family Labridae; genus Tautogolabrus; species Tautogolabrus adspersus. The sequence goes on along the minus strand of CM036535.1, from coordinate 35,122,266 downwards.
CCTAGACGGGTATTTTTGAAAGCGGAGGTTTTTCCTGTGTGTTTTGACCTTTCATTCACACGCAAATGGCATTTTAAGTCACTGAAAACATACCTTTAGGAAAACTCCTCCCAGGGGGAAGATTTTCAGAAACTCCGTTTCAGGTGTTTTGTTCTTGTAACGTCACGCTGTGCACTAGTTTCTCCTCTGTTCGACGTCATTGTGCGACGCTGTCACTTTTGTTTACATGAGGTTAGTGCGATTGCAGACGTAACCAAACTAGTGCTCCCACTATGTTGACAAGCAGAGGCGCCTGAATGGACAACTTTGTAAAATGAAATGGTCACTGCAGAGGAATGACGAGAACATTTAAGCACGTCAAAACACTGTTTTTGACTTGGCGTGCTCATGACAGCCGTAACAGTAGGTTTTGCGTTTTTAATGTGGACAAAGATAAGCATGTGTGGATGGGATTAAACCTCTGTTTAAAAAAAAACCTGCCTACGTGTGGACTAGGCCATACTTCCTCCCTTTGTTGAATTCCCTCTATTATGATAGCCCTCACCAGTTTCACCTTTGTCTTGTTTGTCACACCTATGTCCAATCACTCCTGGTTTATTTAGTGTCTGTATGCTTTACCTTCTGTGTCAGTTCATTGTCAGATTTTTCCTGTTGTCTCAGTTTTGTACCGATGCAGTCTCAGTGCTATGTTGGACACTCCTGACTCAAAAATCCTGAAATCCACTATTGTTATCAGGAGTCATTGGACAGCTCTTTTAAGGCTGACCAACAGATAAGCTCAGTGGTCAAAAGCTTTTTTTCCCATTGAGACTGTCAGGAAAGACAAAGACCTAATTTACTCAATACAAAGGTATTTGAGAGAGTCATTCAACACGCAGTTGCAGGTCCCTAACCCTAACGCAAATCAATTAGCTTTCTACTGTTCTCTGTCTACATGCTCCCATCAAGTCAAATTATCAAGAAGCACAAACTCTCATACCACTTTTACGCAGATGACACTCAGCTTTATCTGCCCGTCAAACCAAAAATGTTCTCACCTCTCTTATTCAATGACTTGAAGATATAGAAAACTGGATGGCCCATCACTTTTTACAAATAAATGTGTCAAAGACTGAAGCTGTTCGCTGTTTGTCATGCTGTAGGCATTCAGTGTTTCCCACACTCCATGTCTAATGTACTGTTCTGACGAAGGACTAACGCGCCATTGGTATGTAGCTTATCTGACTATTCCTAGCTCGGTAGAGGCGGTAGTGCTATGGGTTGTGAGTAAACAAACAGAGACGTTCATGCCGTATTGCTCTGACCGGGGTTCAGACGCCATAGGAACATACTGTCCGTCCAAACCCAAAGCTGCGAGGCGGTAAGAGCATAAGCACAGAATCACGATTGAAGAAAAGGCAAAAAAAAGAGAGCAAAGGTTAACTGGTGTTACACAGATAAAGGTTGGTTGCCGCTCTAACCATCAGGCACTTCCTCGTCCACATTCGCAGGGATTGCAACCTCCCGCAAGACTCGTCGAGATGGCGAGTCATAGCCATAATTGTGTTGGCTGTGGTGTACAGATGCCCATTGAGGATGGACATGATTAATGTGTATTATGTCTGGGGGAGAACCATTCCACTTTGGCTAGAGAAAACCCTTCCTATTCAAATAAGATTTCATTTGTACTCCTGAACAGACTATGGCCTGGCCATGAATGACTTGGGTAAAGTTGGGTGTAGGCTCTTCCTATACACAGTAGATGGTGATCTATTCATTGTAAGTTATCCACCTTTACATATCTGGCCTGTAAACACACCTTGACAGGAGGTTCTATGATCTAGACATTCTTGGGGTCTTCAGTGTCTCGGGACCCGCAATGCAATCAGCTGCTCTACAAGATGATACAAGCAACATTTCTCAACTGCAAACTCTTGCCAGGAAATGTTGCCCTAAATATGAGAATGAGTTCCTGCAGGAGTTGTCCTTGTTTAAGAATCATGTCCTTACTGGGGTATTCAAAGTGGGTTGATTAGGCTGATTCTGACTACAATCAACTACAGTTTACAATACACGCAACACAATGCCATGGAAAACCAAAATGTTGTTTCAAGAAAGGAACCAGGAGGAGATCACGAGCCTGCTGGAAAGACAGTTTACGGGCCAACCTCTACCCCTGCCTGAGCCTCTTTGCAGTTTTTGCACTAGTTATTCCTGTTTCCAGTGGCAATTGTGAACGTGATTTCTGGACGTTGAACACCTTACACAGGACACCACATAATTATAAAAATGTTCAAACAAAGGGTGCAAACTTTGAACAAGTAGGCTGTGGAGCAGTCACTTGAGCACTCACTGTGTATAATTTGAAAATACGGCACCAATGGCTTTCTGTCAGGCTGTTACAGTCTATCGTAAGATGCCCAAGTATTGCGGGAAACACTTGAGCCCATAAATGGAAAACAAACAAGTGTCAAGTTCTGAGATTAAATGGGGCACCTTCTAAGTGGACCAACCGGTCAGATGAGTGGGAGTTTTTTCTTTCTTTATCCTGGTGATCAAAAACAATGCATGTTTGGATCTTTGTGCCAAGTAACTTATGCATAACACAGCTGCCTCCATTTTTCATGCACAATGGGCTGGTTATTTATTTGATTTATAGATTGCATTCATAAGAATCACCCACATTATTTTCAGTTAAACACATCAGTAGATCATGTCTGCCGCAAAAAGCTGCCTATTATTAAAAAGCAGTGAACATGTACAGCCTGGACTTCTTTTGAGTTTTAGTTTCAGTTTACATCTTTATTCTTGCAGGTGCATGAAGTGGCATATGTTACACAATGGTGTTAAAGTTCCAGAAATGACTAAAAGAGGTGACTTGACAAGGCAACCTACAGTACATTTTAGAAGCCACAGCAATTTGATCAACAGCATGCTAGGATTTCTGGAGCCAAAAATGACCATCTTGGTTCAGAGGCTGTAGCAGGGGAGGATCCAGGGATGGTGAACTGCTTTCATATCTAAATATTCCAGTAAAACGTATTCATCTTATATGAAAGTGTTTCCCTTTGAATTAGATTTTATTGATGGTGGTAGCTGAGCGAAGTTGTGCATTTATTGGACTCAAGAAGCTAAGAGAGCTTGCAGAACGTAGCTTGTCGCTTATTCACACACTTTTTTATTGAAAAGGTACCTTCTGCAGGTATTTCGGTGTATGGATAAATGACAGGCTTTCATTCAATGAACATATTACAAACCTAGTTAAAAGTTCAATGTGAAGATTGTTTTTCTGTTAGAAGTCTTGATTTACTTCAAGACAAAACTTTAAGCTACGTTTCTGACTGTGATTGATGATGGGGACATATTGTATTTGCATGCATCTTAATTCATTTTACCTTGATTCAGTGTACCATTGCTTCTTTTTATCTTAAGTGAATTTGGAAGTATTTACAACATTGTACAATGAATTACATTTGATTACACACTACAATGATTCTTCTTAGGTTTCAATTCTCCTGAAAGTTTGAATGACAACAATCGTCCGTGTTAGCAGAAACTAAAGACAACAAGTGCCTGTCAAAACAAATGCTTTCTTTTCAGCAGAGGTTTAAAGCAAGGCGTATAAAAAAACATCTTCAATTACATTATCAAGATGTTTGTAATCCTTGAAACCAGTTCTAAAGAAGTTCTTTTGTTCTGCAAAATAGTGTTCATACCTTTCAGCTTGCATGAGGGCCTTCTGTCCAGCTTGCAGAGGTATAAAAGAACGATGCATGTCGATTTGGCTGCAGAGGACCTGAGGCAGAGAAGAGTCTGAGCATCATGGCCTTCACACTGGTGCTCCTGCAGCTGCTGCTCCTGGTCTCACTAACATCTGCCTCTCATCACATGGGGGGAACCGCGACCTACACCTACAGAGGAAAAGCCCCTGACGGGAGACATATTGTAAGTCAAACTACTTTAAATTTAATTTCCTGTGATAGGATTTTTTTAACATTCTGTAAATAGTTTTTTATCAAGACAAATGTTCGCAGCTTGATCCAAAGACTGGTTGAAGATCTTAAATGACAAATTTTATTATAACAAATGTTTTTTTTTTAAGGGTTTCATTACTCTGATAAAATAAAAATGACTTTAAATTCTTTTCCTCCCTTTCTTTATGTATTTTTTTTTCTAAGAGTTGCTTCATTTAATAGTTAAGAAATCCGACAAAAAAGAACGTCAACCTAAAATTTCGACTGAATAGAGTAAGGGTGCGGTCACACTGGCAATCCGTACCGTGCCCAAGCACGCTTCAACCCTAAAGTCCAGTTCGTTGGGCCAGTGTGACCGCTCCGTACAGTGCTCAGGCACGGTACACTTCCTTGGCTTTGGCACACTTCGGAGAGGTGTGCGTGGGCACGGTACACTTCATGCACGAGCACAAGCATGCGGGTACACAACGCTGACAGCCTTCATTATGGAGAAATCCAGAGTTTTACGGCGTTATCTGACTAAAATGACTCAAAATAAGTCACAAAGTAGCTGTCATGTTCTCCGTGTTGTTCTCCGATGTGCGGACTTGGACTCGACCGCGCGTCTCTTTTATTTTTTTAATTAATTTACGGCTGTATCTGATTAAAATGACTCAAAATAAGCCGCAGTCAGTAAAGTAGCTGTCATGCTCTGTTGCTTCATAATATCATAAAGCATGCATGTGCTGTATTACGTTATGTACAAGAGGTATTCGTGCTCAGGCACGCTTGTACTGTGACCATGGGCTGGGGGAATGACGCAACGGGGGCCAATCGTGCTTGAGTAAGGCACGTTACAGATTGCCAGTGACCACACCCAAAGAAAACTAAAGTTGTGGTTTTATTAAAAATGATTTACATATACCATGAGTACTGGCATACATATGTGTACATATTAATGCTGTCACTAATGCTCTTAGAATAAGTCCCCCCCCCTCCTTACTTCATTTTACTGTAGCAATACTGAGCTTAAAACAAACAGCCTGATGACAATAAAAGGTCCTGACTTATTTTTCAATATAACTCTCCAGACTTGAGGGTGATGGAGCTAAACCTCTTCTTCTTAGTTTACAGCCCTCAGCTGTTTCTTCCACCATCACCAAAGGAACCCCTGACTTCCACAAACCCCTGCAGCTCCTTATACGTTTTATTGCTGAATTTCATCTAAATAAGAACAACCATCTCTAACCACAGACCTGCTCTATTCCACAGGTGGACTTTCACAACAGAGACACCTACGACCGCTGTATCTACTCACACTCCTGGTCTTGTTACCAGGGTCAGTGTGGCTATAATGCCAGAAGACAGCATGGGGTCATAGACAACAGCACCAATGCTCCGTCTAACGAAAACCTTTGGTGTGAAACTGAAACAGTCGATACGAGACATGTTCCCAGTGACAAACCTTTTCAAATGAGGTGAGCTTCTTCATCATATACTCTTTGCTGCAAAAGATCCAGAATGTGAATACGGTTGAATGTGAAGGAGAACAGCAGTAAAAACGTTGAGGTACTTGTAGAGTGGAAACCTCTGGACAACATATAAAAGGAGATAATTATTTATTGAATAAGTGATTTCATATTTTTATTTCAACTGGTGATGGGTACGGGTACTCGAGTACTCGTTGGTGTGATTATTCGAGAAACATTTCCGTACTTGTTCACGCTTTGTCATAGGCTTCAGTAGTTCAGCATGTTTAACGGAGCTTCCTGAATGTACATTGTTTTTTATGGTAAAAGTGATTAAATTAGCAAGTACTCTTTTATAAGGTATCACAAGTACTCAAGAACTCCTCCCTAGTTCAACCAATAGTTTTTATATTATAAACCAGACTGTTTAACACAGAGCTTGTCTCTAAATTCTGATCTACTCATGAAATGAAGACAATATTTAACGAGTATGTTTCCTCACAAAATCCAGGGCAGCTAGCTGTTGTTGGATCCAAACGCGTAACGCATATAATTCAAATTGGAGACTTCTGACTTCTGTGGATCTGGGAACAAGATCTGACACCAAAGGACCCAACAGATCACCGGACATCGCCATCCTTCCTCTACTTCGGTGAGTCCCCTGCGCTGAGCATGAACGGGTTCAAGCATTCATCAATTTGTAAAGCAACATGTTGAAAATGTCGATCTCTAGCAACCTCAGTGGTAAAAACATTTACGCTGCGATTGCTTCCTGAAATATAGCTTCAAACAAATGCAATCAAACAATTTAAAAACAGTTTATCTTGAAATTAGACATTTTTAGACACTGAGCTGATTCACTGATATGTTGGGGGGGGGGGGGGGGGGGGGGGCGCTAAGGCATACCTGTGCAATAATCATACCCTCTTATCAGCATCTTGATTTACCAGACCGGTGGGTGGATTATCTCAACAAAGGGGGAGTGCTCACTTACAAAGATTGAAACTCATTTGAATGAAATTTGAGAGGAATAGTTTTAGATCTTTTAACTTCTGAGGAATTAGAGCAACAACTAAAGTGCTGTGTTTATTTGTTCAGTGTAATAAACAAAACAAATCTTTTTTTATTGAACAGTAAAGTTATTCTTGATTCTGCATGTTTCACAGATAAATAAGTTTAACACACAAAGTCAACAAAACCTTGAATTAATTCTTGTGTTTGTTGTTAGCCCTATTTGGGAATCAATATGCATGTTTGTCATTCGTCTGTTGGTATTTATTTGTGCTGAGGATTCTTACCAGCACACTGTCACTAATCGTCACTTACTCGTGTTAATGTGTCTGTTGAAGAGTTCCTCAGAACTGCCCACGGACGTACAAGCTGACTGCCTTTGATCCTGACGGTGACAAAGTTCGATGCCGATACGGAAATGTCCAAAATGTGGAATGCGGCACATGTGACCAACCTTCAGGCTTCCACTTAAATCCGGTTAGTTTTTAAATATATATCCTTATTCATAGCACAAAACTGTACTGATGCTGTGCTTCACCTAAATCCTGAATGTTCACATTATTAGGACTCCTGCACGTTACAATACAACAGCGCCAGCTATGACTACAGAAGTTACGCGTTTGAGATGGTGGTGGAGGACTTTCCACGAGGGCACATCGCTCTTCAATACTCAGACGGATCTCAGTCCTGGAAGAGTCCAGCATTGATGAGGAAAAAGAGACAGTCGTGGTGGTCGACAACTGCAGCACCAACCACCACAACTGCAGCACCAACAACAACTGCATATCTAACCACCACAACTGCAGCACCAACAACAACACCATGGTGGTGGTGGCACACAACCACAACAACTGCATATCCAACCACCACAACTGCATATCCAACCACCACAACTGCATATCCAACCACCACAACTGCAGCACCAACCACAACAACTGCATATCCAACCACCACAACTGCATATCCAACCACCACAACTGCAGCACCAACAACAACACCATGGTGGTGGTGGCACACAACCACCACAACTGCATATCCAACCACCACAACTGCAGCACCAACAACAACACCATGGTGGTGGTGGCACACAACCACCACAACTGCATATCCAACCACCACAACTGCAGCACCAACCACAACAACTGCAGCACCCTGGTGGTGGTGGCACACAACTGCAGCACCAACCACAACAACTGCAGCACCCTGGTGGTGGTGGCCCGCAACTCAAGCACCAACAACACCTTCTCCAACTTCATCTCTCAGTAAACTTCCCCTGCATTTCTCATTTCTTGGTAAGTCACATTTAACTTAAAAAATTATTGTCTGACTGATTTTTCCACCCTAAAATTGATCAAAATATTAATTGAAATAATAAACAGTTAACAACTTAACAGACGTTTGCCCAGCTCTGCTAATAAATAAACAAGAATCTTCTTCCCTTTTTCTCCAGTGGACAAACCCGTTCCCTCATGTCAGCCGGGACACTACTTGCCTGAGTATGTCAGCCCAACACCTGAAAACGGAGCGCACATTCACGCAGAGGTCGACATGGAGGTGGAGATCAGAGTCAAAGCACAATCTTCACTTTCAACGTAAGTGAAACGATGCAGCAAAACATTCTCATCATTTGGACAAGAAGTAACTCAGGACTGTTTGAATTCTTTGTTTTCATGCAGAATACAGGACATCATCTTCAGCGGGCCACTGAACACCAGAAAGCACAGGACCACCCATAACGAGTTTGTCATTACATGGACACCGACGTCAGACCACCTGGGAAATCATTACGTCATCTGCTTTGCTGTAGAATCAGTGAGCGGGTAAGTGTGTTCAGTTTATTGACTTTATGACAGAATGAGTCTGTGAGGGCATATCCATCATTCTAAACAAAGGTTAGTATATCTTTAGAAATGATACGCTCTACAAAACAAACCTATGAAGTGTGAAATGATGGATACCCTATCATAGGATGTGAAATGATATGATACGACAAATTATGATGGAACAAAATACAATGAGACGATATCATACAAATGATAGTATGTTACAGTATGTACGATGATGCAACAGGATATGATTCAATCAAATGGGAGGCAATAGGCCTGGAGACATAATACACTACCACAGCATCCTTATCACAACATACAAATGATAATAGATCGTGTTACAACATTTAACGTTGGGATGCAATTCGATTTAAAAGTTGGTCCAGAGCATGCATCAGACGGCACGATGGAGAGATTGGAGATGGTGTTGGGATGGAGTTTCTGATCGTTGCAGGGCTTAGTTGAAAATGAAGGTCAGAAAAGTTAAATTAGTGTTCTTTCATATTTTTCAGGTCTAACGTCTATCAGTCGGACATGAGGTGTGTGGTTGTGGACGTTGGAAAGAAGCAAGGTGAGTTCATTTACTACTTTAGTGTTTACAAACATTTTGTAGTCGGGTAAGGCCATTTTCACATTCCTAAAGCTTTGTTAAACTTTATCAAGCATCTTATACATTTCAGCAAAAACATATCTTGGTGCGCCAGATGGCTCGCCATTTTCAGAGGCTGTAGTCCTCATCATCTTAGCACCTATGGTTCCGAATCTGACCTCGGCCCTGTGCTGCATGTCATCCAACAGTCTCTCTCATCCCTGTCATGAGTGCTAACTACAAAGAGGAGGACCCATATGCAAAGGGGGAAAAAAAAGGTTTCATATGTCCAAACAAATTTCCATCAAAACCCAAATAAAAATCCAATAGAAGAAATACCAGAGTCCTGAGGAAATTCAACAGTACAGGATCACGGTAGAGGCAAAGGTAGACGACCTGAAAGCAGGGAATATTGCCAGGACAGATTGGAAGGGTGGCCGGGAGGACGATCAGACAGACAGGTCAGTTCAGGGGGCGGCTGGGAAGCTGACCAAAGGCGTTTTCACATATGCACTCCGGATAGTATCTAGATAATTACTGGAGGACTGCTCCAGAGATTCTCCAGACCTAGCTGTTCACATATGCAACTCACAGCTGGAGACTATCCCTTTCAGACGGGTATGTAGGACCTCAGACTGAGGACCAGGAACATTGGTCAGCTGGGCTGCAGTTGTGGTACTAGTGAGAGGCGTCAGCCCCGAACCCTGAAGAGACAGCAAGAGAACAGGAGTCTAGGGAGATCCTGGTTGGACTTCATCTTCTGCAACAGGGGTTTTGAGGCCCAAAGCAGGAACATGATGTGTGAGGCGTTCAGCAGGAACAGGGGGCCAAGGCACTCAGCAGGGACAGGGGGCAGACACCTTCTGGTGCCGTTTAGACTTCTTCCTGCTAATTTTGGACTGTTCCAGGGGTACTTAGATAAAGAAAAATATTTCCATTGTTTGACAACCACTTAATAAGGAAACATTTTCAAGCAGCAAGACACGCACTAAAAGAAAGAGCTCTTTGGGCCGACTTTGCTACCAAAAAATTGCGCTGACAAGTTAAGTCCCTCGTATAACCCCCCCCCCCCCCCCCCCCCGAGCAGTCAATACTATTCTTTGAAGGGATTTTGTGTCAAAAACAGGGTTTTAAATAGAGTTCTCAGGGTCATGCATTTGTTTTAAATAAATGCATTTCTTCTTGTTCAAGTTGAAGCCAATGTGATCTGCAGTCAGTCCACCATGAGAGTGGAGATTGAGAAATCTTCATTCCCTCGACTCAGTGAGGATGATTTACGGCTCAATGACCCCTCAAACGTTGTCTGCAGCCTGAAGACTCACTCCAACAGCACTCACGTCATCGGCATCATCCCTCTCAACTCTTGTGGCACCCAGATCGAGGTAACACAGGGTCATTTGTGTCTTTTGTTAGATGCTGCTGTTGCTTTTCTGTCTCATAAACAGCGTGAGAACTGATTATACAACCTCTAACTCTGCAGGAAGATGAGGAATACCTGAAGTTCAAGAATGAAATAACCACATTTGACAAAAACACAGGCCTGATCACCAGGACACACCTGCTGGAGGTTCAGTTCTACTGTCAGTACCCCAAACGAGGGAACGTGACTCAGAGCTTCACAGCACACAGGAATTCAACCACCGTGTGGGAGAAAGGCTTCGGCAAGTTCATGTACCAGTTTGAGTTCTATCCCGACGCTCAGTTCCAGACCATGATCGATCCGCACTATTACCCCCTGGAGTACGACTTAGGGAGCCGCATCTACATGCAGATCGAGGCCTCGTCTTCACTCAACAACACCGAGCTGTTCGTGGAGTCCTGCAGCGCTGCACCGTATGACAACCCCAACTACATGCCAGCCTATCCTATCATCATGAATGGGTAAGTGTGGCTATGACCCCTACCAGAAACAGGAACACGGAATTTAAAAAGAGTCCATGATCCAACAAGTCCAAAAAGAGTATGCAGATTTGTTCAATGATTACCCTACCCTGTAATGGCTCCTGTTGCTTGATTCAAATATATTAAAAAGGTTATATTTATAATCTTACTTATTTACTCTCAATAGGTGCCAAATGGACCCGACAGTTATCATCCACTCCGCTGATCACCAGAGACAGTTCAAGTTCAGCATGGAGGCCTTCAAGTTCATCGGATTACATGAGCAGGTGAAGAATGCACTTTGAGGTTAAGATGACTGGAAATGGCACAAGCTCTGTCCTTTTTAAAATCTGAAAGTATTTATGAAATATATTTTATAGTTTTCATTCTGTTGGTTGAACTGGTGAAATAATGTGGAAGAAGTTAGGAAAGTCCGTTGTATTTGGTCAGCATGCATCAGATATTCACGTGAAACATCTCATGTTTAAATACAGCAACAGTTTGTCAGCAAGAGAAATACAATCTATAAACACCTGGGAGATTAATTGCGCAAATAGTTAATTAAAAATGTAAAAGAAAGTTATTCAGAGAAAGGCTTAAACGTACAGTATGTAAAATCCGCCACTAGGTGGCTCTCAATCAAAACTATAACAAAAGATGACGTCGAGGCTCGCGGGGTATCCTGGGAGTGATTCTCTCTGCTATGAAATAATTGTCCCACATGTTTTAAAATAAGGTAACCTGATAAGAAGCAGATAAGGGACCAGAAGAGTTTTCTTTTTTGTAACTTCTTCTCAGGTGACCTGTTGAAACTGTTTCTCTGCACACTTAATGACAGCATGTCTTGTTGTTTTCAGGTGTACATCAGCTGCTCAGTCCTGATGTGTCAGGCAGGAGAACCCAACACCAGGTGCTCACAGGGATGCATGAACAATCTAGGCGGCAGTGACAGGCGTAAGAGAGATACCGCCACCCAGACTTCCTCCCACCTTGTCTCCCAGGGTCCCCTGCGCATGAAGAGGTCAGCAGAGAGAGCAGAAAGCCCAGGTAAGAAAAATGGAGTTACTTTACTTACAGCCCACCTGACATTTTTCAAACCCAGGTACACTTTGATAAGGTCAAAATCAAACCTTTCTCTTTTTTTATCCAGTGGTGAACCTGAATCTGAACCTGGTTTTCATCGCTGGATGTCTCGTTGCAGCCGTTGGTATGATCAGTGGAGTGGCCGTGTACAAAGCCAAAACATCAAAGGTCAAATACCAGCCTCTGCCCACCTTTGAGGGTTAAGATCGCTGCATGTGCATCTCCATGAATTACACAGGAATATAGTTATTTAGGGTTTTCTTTAGTCAGGAATATTGGGTGTTCTTGTGTCCACATGGTGAACATTAAACTAACCTAAACCTGTGCTTCAATGCAACAATATACATTTTTTAATGTAATTGAACACATTTAGCGCTGCAGCTGCTGGGTGATTGCTAAACTGCGTTTTCTTGTCTTCTTGGGATTTTTACTTTTAAAACTGCACAGATTATTTTTTACAATTAAACACAAATCTCTCCATGGTTTGGGCAAAGCGTCCAAATACTCACGGATGGTTATTATCGTTTTTATGTTAAATGCCTTCATAACATTTTGGTACAACATGCTAAAACATGCTCAAAGTCGAGGGTTCGATCCCCTGCAGTCATTTTTGAAGAATCGTTAGGCAAGAAACTGAACCCCAGATTGTCCTGATGCTGACAGTAAAATACGATACTTAATATCATACTATATTACATAATGTACATTAATGCCCCTGTGAGATCATTTGAATGAGGGACATTTAAACTGTTTTTGGACATCGAGATTCTCTTTACAGTCACAACTATTTCAGCAGAGAAGATTTTGGAGATTTAACACAAGAAATGTTTTTGAATTGCATCGATTTGTTAAGAATTCGATCATTGAAGATTTCCATGACATGCTGACATCCCCCATGGTACTATGTTCTCTTAATCAGCCTGTTTGAATATAAACATGATCATGATACAATGGCTCATTCAATCAATAAAACTTTGTTTACTCATGTATGTTTTTCCCTCTCTCTTCCTCTCACAAAAGCACACTAAATCATGACTAGATTACTAAACGGGACTAAGTACATAAAAAAGCCATAAGACTTTGTAAAGTTGTTCCCTCCCAAAAAAGGGCATGGAACAAACTACCACAGTTTGCAACGATCAGGTTTAGGTCTTTTGTGTAAAAACTTTTGCATCGAAGGCTCAAAGTTGTACACTCACTGTCAATCTCCTAAAAAACCCTGAAGCCAAACTGAAGCCAAATGATCTGATCCTTCACAAAATCTTGATCAAAAAGCTGCTGCACAAAAATAAAGTCAACGTTGAGCGCAATGGAAAGATAAATCTTCAACACATCATGCTTTGTAGTGGTTACTAGTGTTAGAACAACTTATGCATCAAAGATATTGACATGATGGTATCAGCCAACATTTGGTCTCAAATACACTTAATTTGTGTTTTACAAAACATATGATGCACTACACAAAACAAATCAACTGATATACTAATGTACAAGTCTTTATGAACTCAAAGAAGACAGTAAGCAGAATGTAGTAACTGTAATATGTCTCTGTGGCAGCATGGTGGAGACATTGCTGCAGTAATTGGATTCAAACGAGGTCCAGCTGTGTTTTTGTTGCAACAGCGGTGATGAATTGAGCAAATCTTTAGGACTGAAGAGCTCAACAATCATGCTTTGATCATGATATACAACAATGGGTTAACAATCCATGATCCAATAAGTCCAACATGACTTATGATAGACTGGCTCCCGACTGGCTTCCTCTTACTGGCCCCCGACTCGAAATGTGTTTTACTCGCTGTCTCTTCACTTCTCACTCTGCAGCGCTTGCCGGGCGGCGTCTCTGATTGGTCAGAAGTTGACTGATCATGTCAGTGATGTGTGCTTGCAGTCTCAAATGACAGGACGGACAGCATTGGTCTCCTCTCTCTCCAGCTGATACATTACGGACATGCGCTGCTGCGCTGTTCATGCGTGTGATAGTAATTAATAATGCCTGATGACAGAATAATGGCAGAATAATAGAAGATTTGTCACACTAGATACAATGCAATGCCAAAACCAGCTGTGGCAAACAACTTGGAGTTCGATGACATACCATCTGGACACGGGGCAAAGCGTCATGGCGCGCAGGGCAGATGTCTTTCTTTTTTCCTCCTGACCCAGTGATCTTTTAAACGCCCAGTGCACACATGAAGAAAATATTAAACTAACTTGCTCTCCAGTTAGCCCCCAGGGGTGTAGTTGTTTTAAAATGAGGTGTGGTCAGACGAATAGTTGGGGCGTACCTATCTTGAAGACGCAGAAAATGACTGACGTTCTAAAACCTGGTCTGAAGTCCCCTAACCCTAACCCTGTATTTTCCTGGGCATCGGAAGGATGGGTATCAGCGAGTTCACAATTTACTACCACTGAGCTTATCACACACACACACACACACACACACACACACACACACACACACACACACACACACACACACACACACACACACACACACACACACACACACACACACACGCACACACACACACACGCACACACACACACAGTTAGTTGAGTTAAATATAACAATGACTTACATTTTTAATAAAAGAATATTTTCATTTTATAACATTAATATAATTAAGAATATCTGTCTAAAGAAGCTTTCTGTTATTTCCGAGGTGGAACTAATGTGCTGTGTTGCAGTTGGGGGCGGGACATTATTTTAAGGTGCGTTCCTCACCTGGCCACAGGAGGCAAAGCACATGATAGGTTCATCACAGGAGGATGTTTGAGAGTGGTTCTGTGCAGACTGACCCATAAGTGAAGTTTCCTTTACCCCCTTCAGTTAATGAGGTCAACTGTTGTGTTTTTTGTTGTTGTTTCTATATGATAGCCTACTTGCAGCTAATAAGGCTAATAAGTTCATGGTTAAGCTAATATGCTAATAGGCTAAGCTAATGACTATTCTTGATAACATGATTCACATGACAGCCTAACATTGCAATGAATGTTTATCAAGCTGCATGGTGTGAATATGTCAATGTGTGTTTGTGATGATTATTCTCAATGAGGATGATCTCTTATTTTATGCTTTGTGTATTTTGTTTAGTTCTCACGGCATGATTGATGGCATGAAGATGCTAATAAATGCCTGTAGCTCAAAGAACACCTTGGTTTCGTGATTTCAACCTGAGGGTAGTAACACTGAATGTTTTAGTCTGTTATGTTGTTTTGATGTCTGACGCTGTGTAAATTTCAACACTCCAGCCTGCAGGTGCACCAGGCTCCTTAAGAGAATAAGAGCTGACACGCTGATTTGAATTTCCCTCGGGATCAATAAAGTATCTATCTATCTATCTATCTATCTATCATTGGTTGGATTCATGTTATGAAGTACTTACTAATACTTAACAAACTTGGCGCCCACACCAAACAAGCCGGTGTTATAACAAGAAATACATCCCTGCCAAGAATTGCATGGACGTTGCGGAAGTGTGAGAAAACAGTTTTCTGGGAGCAGATCTCGGATGACAAAGTATGCAAAGTTTATACTTAAAAAAGTTAAGTGTCCTTATTCTTCTGTTGACTCGATAAAGACGCATTTTCATTAGCATGTATGACCTGCAAAGAGTGTTTGACTCCTACGTGTCTGTAGAGTAAATTTAAGGGTGGATGCAAAATACGACAGTGTAGAAATTGTGTCTGCCACAATTTGCATTGTCATGCGAGGTGCATGCAATGCTCAGCATGTATGCATTTCTCGGTATAACATCCGCAATAAACAAAATAGATGAAACAAACCCCATGCTGCAGACCTGATCAAAGCTGGGGAGTGTGGGGGCCGAAACCAGTTGAAGCTGGTTCAACTTGATGTGTAACAGAGTTTATATTGTCTTTTGTTTCACTTGCATGATGTAGGATTTGTTTATTTTGTATCATTGGCTCAATGGCGTCCTCTCTCAGGTTGAGTACATATATTCAATGGGTAACCGTGCCATGGTGAGTTGCTGTGGGCAGCTGTGTACAAATATTATGTATTAATGTCTGTATTAACACTTATGGTCTCATGAATACACTGTGATGTGTATGTGTATTTTTATGAGAATATTGTGTGTATTTTCTGTGAGCTAACATGTCAATATAACAACATTGTACACGAATTAGCTAGCTAACTAGCTTCTGTGTTGAACTTGTTTGCTATCTTTGACCTCCCGCTCATTACTCTACACACAACGCAGAGTCGAGGGGTTTACTGAACCAGCCAGCTGCCGTGAAGGGCAACTGGCTGGTTCCACATGCAAAAACAAAAGGTGAGTACTCACAGTAGCAGAGTTCAAGTCCAGGGAGTCCAGGTGATGCACCTCAAAGATGGCGGGAACAACTGGCGGGCTCACAGCAAGCTGCTACTGATGATAAGCGGTTAGTGGGCAGGCTGACCGGAGGCCCCTCGGTGGCAGAAATGTTCTAGATCACTCCGTGGTCTCAGAGTATAGCTAGCTGTTGCACTCAGTCTCACAAAGTCCAAACAAACAGTCACAATTACATACCTTGGAGATAAAGAGGGAGCGAGTGGATTAATGGCCAACTGCATCTTCTTCCCTGGGTGAGTCTGAGCCTATGGTCTGAGCTCAGCTAGCCGCTGCAGCTCACACTCACATCAGCCAAGTCCACAACCAAAGTTCATATTTCACCTCCACACGTGTTAAAACACGCTGAAACCTGTTCACTGACCGGACTGGACAGTCTAAACACCCTTTTCAGTCTTTTTCCAAGTTTCTGAGTTGGGAAGTCGTTCTTCAAGGATCAACTTTGTGCTGTTGCACTGAAAGTGAAAAGGTGCGCGTGGTGGCTGGCGCTCCAGTATGTGTGTAATGTGTGTGTGCATTTGTGCAGCAATGTACTGTATGTTGGTGTCTATCTCAGCGTGCCTCGCGATGCTCACGGCAGAGAGAGGAGCAGGGGAAAGTAGCTGCAGCTACAGCAAACACACTTAATACTCATCACGCGCCTGCACGCTCTCCCCCGCTCTCTCTCTCCCCCCTCTCTCTCCCCCCCTCTCTCTCTCCCGCTCTCTCGTGCACGCTGCAATTTAATGAAAAAATCATCAATTCATTATTAATCAATGTATGGGAAACACTGCAGTTATCTTGATTATTTTTCCGGAGGGATTTTGGGTGTTAGAGTAGAGATGGCTTTAGGCCTTACACATGTACACACTCTTATGAGCTGTATGGCGTTGATTCAACACAAGATGGCGCCACTGTTCCAAACTGAGAGGCCTTAAGATATTCAGTTTGTTAAGGCTGAATGTAAGTCACTCAGTGAAAGCTTTTTAAACTCAATTTATTATCATATCAAAACTCATAAGACAACACAGAAGACATAAAATACAAAGCACAGCATAAAAACATGCAACATAACATGCATATAAAACCTTTAACATAAATAAACACAACACCTTGAGAGGACACAACTCAGTGTGTCGATATCTTGGACTGATAGTGTGCAGGGCTGCGCCTGATGCTCGTCAAGGTCAGGATGATTTCATTTTGTGAGTTAGTGAGCCGACAAATACATTTTTAAAATAAGGTTTATGAAACGCTTAAAAGAGTTTTGACCCATCAGTGGTCACTCAGCGTATTTCAATGCTAGTGCTTTTAAATGACATGTTTTCTTTGTTTGTTTACATTCGTTTAAAGGAGAAAATGTTCAGTTTGTTTTTATTCTAACTTTCTTTTCAGTCTTTCAAAGTTCATGTACCGTTGCTAATTTATGGGGCGGCAGCAACTCAGTCTGTAGGGACTGGGGTTGGGAACCGGAGGGTCGCCGGTCCGAGCCCCAATGCGGATAAATCTGGAAATTGGTCTGGTTGCTGGAGAGGTGCAAATTAACTTCCTGAGCACTGCCGAGGTGCCCTTGAGCAAGGCACTGAACCCCACCAGCTCAGGGGCGCTCACTGTGTGCAATCTAAGTCTGACATCTCTGCATGTGTGTGTATTTCAGCCTATGTGTATGTAGCATGTCTCAAATACAGAGTGTAAAATTGAATTTCAATAAAATATATATTCATTTCTGAATCTTATTTTCTGTTTGTTTGTACGTTGAGTAATTGGGCTGCAAGTTTGTTTGACAGGTTCAACGTAGAGTGATACAAGTTGAGTTGTTATAAAGTCAGTTTGTTATTTCAGCTTTCTGTATTAAAGTGGACAAAAGATTTATACAGGGAGAGAAAATGTGTCTCAGTCATGTGTTGATCACAAACGAGTCGGTCCAAACACCCGACTCCTTTTCATGAACTTAGGAACCGACTCCTGTCTGAGAACCAAATTATTTTCTTTTTTTACATTAAGCTAATCAACAAAAGGTATTATAAAGGAATAATAACAACACATTTGTCATGAAAATCAATCAATGCTTATTTGAATAGCCCCAACTCATAACAAAAGTTATCTTGAGACGCTTTACAAAAGAGCAGGTTAAAGACCTTACTCATCGTTGTTAAGAAAAATGTAGGGGGAGATGGGATAATATGCAGGAAGGATTTCTCCTTTGTATTCCCCACTTCTTGCCGCTGAGGTGGCGGTCGGAGCAGAACGTGCATGAATGAGTATGGCGTTGATTGTCCATGTTTTACTCCGTTTATAACTCTAAAAGCGAAGGATCAGAGAATTTAATATGTTACACCTCCATCCTGGACTGCTGGTGGTGCAGTGGTCAACACTATTGCCTCACAGCGAGGAGGTTCCTGGTTTGAATCCCCGTCTAACAGGAGCCTCTCTGTGTGGAGTTTGTTCTCCCCGTGCATGAATGGGTTCCCTCCTGGTACCCCGGCTTCCTCCAAGTCCAAAGACATGCTCGTTAGGTTAACTGGTGACTCTAAATTGTGGCTGGGGGTCTGTCTCTATATGTCAGCCCTGTGATTGAATGGCGCCCAATCCAGGGTAGTCCACGGATTGGCACCGGCCCCCCACGACCCCAAACGGGAAAAGCGGTGTAGACATCTCTCCATTAATGCATGTCTACAGGTCCTGTTAGTGCATGTGTGTGTATTTCTGGCCCGTCTCTCAACTGAGTGTAATCCAGAATTTCCCTCAGGGATTAATAAAGTATAGAAAATTAAATAAAAACAATGTGCAAATACATGTCTCTATTAGTATTTCTCTCAAAAACAAACAAACTCAGACCGAACTGTTGTGTAATTCAAGATATATTTTGCTTTTATATTTTATGTTAATTGTAGATTTTGTTTTCTAGTTGTTTTTGTTTTGAATTTCTTTTTGCAAATACAGTATCAAGTTTTGAATTTGGACTACAGTAGGGGAGAGTGGGGTAAGATGAGCCACTTTTTACTTATGTTGTCCTGGAGGTAAGGAAAAATGACAAGGAAATAGAATGAAAACATATACCTTTATTTCAGGATGTCTCCTATCAAATGAAATTATCAGAATGCATCTCTGACAAAGCTGCCCTACCCGTTTTAAAAGCTAGGTGTCAGGCTTACGTATTGCTCCTTTAAAGATCCCATATTATGCCCTTTTTGGGGTTCATATATCTAATGTATGTGCCTACTAAAGTACGTTCACAATCGCTAATGTTCGAAAAAAGCTTCTGTTTTCATGAACTGCCCATCGATGCAGCCCGTCTCATCTGCCTGTGTTTGCAACGCTCTGAATCCCCCGAGCAGGGTCCCCACGTGTGCCAAGTCTGACCTGATTGGTTGGCCGATCTGCTCTGTTGTAATTGGTCAGTCGTTCGGACAATTCTCGGAAATGTTACGCCCCTTTTACCATATTGGGAATGTAGCTAATGTGCAGCATGAGCTTGTGCTTGCTACAACGAGCCAATGGGCTTGGATCAGTGACATCATCACAGTGT
Organism: Tautogolabrus adspersus; assembly: GCA_020745685.1. Classification (NCBI taxonomy): domain Eukaryota; kingdom Metazoa; phylum Chordata; class Actinopteri; order Labriformes; family Labridae; genus Tautogolabrus; species Tautogolabrus adspersus. The sequence goes on along the minus strand of CM036535.1, from coordinate 35,102,612 downwards.
GATATCACACTGCCAATTTTCAACGAGGGGGGCTAGAACCGAGCGTTACATGCAGCTACTGCTACTGCTAACAGGAGGAGGTAGGAGAAGACGCGTTTCTGCGGACTTTGAATTTTTGCACATAGATGTTCCTAAACATGCACAAGACACCTGGAGAACACACTAAAGAGCATATAAAACCAGAAAAAGCAGAATATGGGACCTTTAAAACTGGGCTGAGCTAAAAGATCTGATCACTGACTCAAGTCAGACTCCTCACCTCTCCTCCTGTTGCCAACCTGAGCGGCTCTCCTCCTGAGGACTTATTCAAGTGCTGCTCGGGTGGTCCAAGTATCCAAGTTGAGAAGTTGTTCTTCCGACTTCAGTGTGTTCACGTGATTTCAGTTAGGAAAGTCTGAATGTTGTAACAACAGCACAAAAAAAGCATTGATGCTACAAATGGTAATGGTAATGGTAAATGGACTTAAGCTTATATAGCGCTTTTCTAGTCTTCTGACTACTCAAAGCGCTTTTACACTGCATGCCACTCCTACCCATTCACACCCCGATGGCAGTGGTTGCTATGTAGTAAGACCATCAGAAGTAACTAATCCCATTCATACACACCACCGACAAAGTAGCGGGAGCTGCTTGGGGTTAAGTGTCTTGCCCAAGGACACATCAGACATGTTGCTGCAGGAGCCGGGGATTAAACCCTCGACCTTCCTGTTGAGAGACGACGACTCTACCAACTGAGCCACAGCCGCTCCTTTATTTACCTACAAAGAAGATCAGTGAAATGTAACTGTTTAAAGTTATATTTAAGCAGAAAGTTGATGTGTATTATGAATTAATGAAAAGTTTGTCAATGTTAACAAAACATATTTTCCCCCCAGGTGATGACGATTCTGACGTCAAGTCGGGAAGTCGGGCACCTCATTCTTTTCCGAGTTGTAATTCCGATTTGAGCAGGTGTTCATGTGCATTTTACAACTCGGAAACTCGTTTTTCCGACTTCCGAGATGAAATGGAATGCAGCATTAGCAGAGCAGGCTAATGAAAAGTGCTAACGACAGAGAGCCCTCCATTGGCTGTCCCGACTGCCGAGGCTGGCAGGCAGTGGCGACAGGGAAGGACCGGACCCACGGACCCTTTTTTTTTTGGTGGAAATACCGGGAGAACTCCACGAACACGGACGGAAAAACGAAGGGATTATAAGTTTTAAATTTATAGTTTGGATTGCCCAAACGGACTTAAAACGTCGCTAACGTTCAATGTTAGCTGGAACTTTTTTCCGAGTGGAGCCGTTGATGTGGTGACGCGACTCCACCGCAAGCTAACGTTAGCCGCTGCGCTAACCACAGATAAATCATTCATAATATGTCAGAATCAAGATTTTTTAAAACTTCTTAAAACATTCTCAGAGATGTTTGATACATATTTATACTAATCCATATCAGGTGGTCAACTTTTATACGGGATTAGAGCATTATATTTGTGTCTGAAACTAGCAGGCGTTAGCTACCTAGCTGGCTAGTAGCTAACTAGCTAGAGTCTATTTAAACTGACTTCAAGCCAAAGAACTACAAATTAGCTAAAGCTAGCGATGCTACAACTGTTTCCACGTCAGCTAACTGAGTCATAACATATCTACTTGTGAGATGTAATGTTTTAGAGAATTAGACTCTATCTCTTCGTCTTTGTAAACAGAGATAGACACTTTACTTTTTAATCCACATATGCAATCATCGAATCGCCAGCCATTGATGCTAGCGTGCTAACGGTTGGTTAGCCGGCCAAACTTGGATTACTGCCCCCCCCGCTCACTTTCTGAGGGTTTCTCTTCGAGGCCTTTAGGATCCAATTTGTCCTATTTTGTTCCACAGCCATAATGAGTCCCAGCCTCTGAATGGAATCTATATGTTCAGATTTAAATTGACACGGGTTATATTTTGGTGCTGGGGACTGTAATTGGAGTTCCTGGACTTTGTTGACGTTTACTTGACACCATAAAATAACGTGGATTTCAAAGGCATCCGGAAAAACGCCATTTATCCAAGGTGAGAGAACTAACACACTAGTTGTTTAGGTTAAAGTTTTGAGTATAACTATCATAATAAGGTTTTGGCTGTGTGTTATATCCACATTTTAAGGTCACCCACTGAATCTTGTAAATATTGTTATCCTCCTTCATCCTCATCAGTCTGAACTACGGAAGGGGATTAGGGCCAGTTATGGGAAATCAATAATGAGAGGAGGAAGATTTGTTTACATTTTCCACTTTGAGAAAGAAAGTAGATATGTCAAGAACAAAAGTGAAATACGATTATGAAGATAAAGTAGACATTTTATTAAAACTTTATTCGTGACTTTTTTCTGTTTTGGGGGCTTTTTTTTAACATTTTGTTTTTATTTCTAGAAATTGTATTAAAATGATTTCTAGACATTTCACATTTTTTCTCGACTTCGTTTCCACATTTAAAATTTATTTTCATAAATTTATTTTTAACTTTATTATCTACATTTTGACTAAATTCTAAAAATTTTAGTTAAATTTAAATTTTAATTAGTTTTAAATTTATTCGGCTTTCTACATTTTTCCGAAATTAAGTTTTTTCCTGACTTTTTTCCCGAAACTTCGAATTAATCGTCAAAATTGTATTTCAACTAGATTCCTGAGTTTTCAGATTTTTTTCTTGACATTTAGTTTTTATTCTTGAAATTACTTATCTACATTCCGACATTTAGACTATTTTTTTCTCAATATTTCAACTCAAGTCTCAAAATTGATTTTGAACTTAATTCCTGACCTTTTGGGATTTTCCTCAACATTTTGTTTTTATTCTCAAAATTGTATTTCAACTTTATTCTCCACATTTCAACCATATTCCTGACTTTTTCTCCACAAAATGTTGTTTTTTTATTCTCGACATTTCTACTTCGCGTTTGACATTTTGTCATTTTTTCTTGACATCTCAACTCAAGTGTCGAAGTGGTTTTTTAACTTGATTTTCCCAATTTTGGCTTTTCTCAAAATTTTGTTTTTATTCTCGAAATAATTCCTGACTTTTCAACTTTTTTCCCGAAGTTGTATTTTAACCGAATTTTCGATGTTTAAACTCAAGTCTCGCAATTGTGTTTTAACTTTATTCTCCGCATTTCAACTGTATCCTGACTTTTCGACTAGTTTCACAACATTTGATTTTTTCCCCAACATTTGAATTCATTTTCGATTTTGTATTTCAACTTTTCGAATTTCGAATTTGTTGAAATTTTATTTCAGTTTTATTCTTGACTTTTCTATGATTTTCTCGACATTTAGACTTTTTTACCAGAAATTTAGTTTTCATTCTAGAAATTGACATAACTTTATTCCTGACATTTCTACTTTTGTTTTGATTCTTGAATTGTATCTCTACTTAATTTTCGACATTTCATTTTTTCCAATATTTCAACTTTTTTCTTGACTTTTTGACTCAATTCTCAAAGTTGTATTTTATCTTTATTCCTGACATTTAAACCTTTTTTTTTGTTTTATAATTGAATTCCGTAGCTATTTTACATATCGCTCCTTTAAGTCTTCCTTCATGCCTGATTAGCTTTTCAGTTCCTCCTGTACCATCTTTGCCCTGTGTAAGACATCCTCCTAAAGTTGAAGTTATACGTGTCCTGCCGTCAGACTGGTTTGTCAATCTTTACTTTTTGACGTTTGGGATTTCTGTGCTTACACTAGACACACCATCTGTCACTCCCTCTCATGGATGCTGAGTGACCCTCCCCCTCATAAACAATGTTGAGCTTGACCTCGATGTAGAGCGTTGGTTTTATGTTGTGCTTTAAATAAATTAGGTTAAGTTTTGTTCCTTCCATCAGAAATATTATTAATCATATAAAACATGAAATTTGAATTTGTTGAGGGTTACAAGTTGTTTTTTGTCTTGTTAGTTTGCATGTAACAACAGATAATGACGTCCAGTTTTTTAACGCCGTTAGTGACAGATACAGTCGAGTGTTGGTGCTCTGAAGCGCACACAGAGCATTTGGCATCTCGGGATGCAAAGACTGCGTGATGAAGTAGCAGCCTCGGCTCCCGCTGAGTTCCTCCTCCACTTGTAAACTGTTGTCCCTTGTGGGTATGTGAAATCCAGCTCACATGATTCTTGGCTTTTTGTCGAACAGTCTGTCTACAGCACCTAAGCTCCTTGGTGTGGAGGGCGGTTCTAATTCCCCAGACCTCCTGCCCAGCTGTTCCTTGATCTGACGTCACAGAAAGAGATTCAGACACGGCTAGTTTAGCTGCCTGTGATTGATTAAAGGCTCTTTGGACTTTTAGAAACAGTATCAATGTGGGTGAACTTCAGTTAACTCTGGGCAACTGTATGACAGCAGTACTTCACCATCAGTAACAAGAGGGAAACAGGTTCAGCTAATTAGTCTCTGTAATAAGCTGTTTGGGTGACTAATGTTTTATTTTATTCCCCAAATTCAATTTTAATTTTCCTCACTTCTGATTTTTATGATTCAACCACATTTTGTCACCTGAACGGAGGCTACGCTCGTGTCCTGGCAAAGCTCCTCCTTGTTTACAAAGCTTTACCAGAATTGGACGTAGCTTTCAGCTTCCAGGGGAATACCTGATTGTGCACATACAGCGATAGATTAAGCTGGCTGGAAACACCTGTAAGGTGTGCTCATTAGCCCACCTGCTCTCATTGTTTGATCTCCATTTGTTTAGAGGCCAGAATCTGTCTGCTGCGTCTTAAGCTGTTTTCACATATGCACTCCTAAAAATATCTAGAATATTCAGGACTGCTCCAGAGATTCTTCTGACCTGGCTGTTCACATATGCTCCTCACAGCGGGAGACTATCCCTGTCAGATGGTAGGGGGGGCGGGGGGGTCTCCTGAGGTAAGATGTGACGTAAAAAAGACACGGAAGTAGTGGCTTAGCAACAGAGTCCCAGTAATCTCTTTTTTCTCATATGAGCTTTGACAAGGTTGAACAGGTAACACACACACTGTTCATGTAGCGGATGTTTGTTTGTTTGTGTGTGTTGTGTTCACGGGCTGATGCTGCTGCACGTGTTTTGTGAGTCAGACAAAAACACGGGGAGCGTTTAGGAACTATATCTTCAGGTTTTGGAACGAACACAGCACTTCTGTCTGTTATATTACTAACGTTGAGTTTGTGAATGTTGTTACCTGTTACCAACAGCTGATACCTGCATCATAAATACAGACACGCTGACATGGAAGGGAGAAAGTTGTAGCAGCATCTGATACAAAGTTATCATATAGGATGAAATATCAACGCCTCCTATGAGCCATTTCTGTGTGAAAGTCCACAAAAAAAGTTAACATTTTCTTGTTTGTTTGTTTATATTACAGTGAGGGAGGCTGAACTGTATTTTAGAGTGTTTGTGTAAGACAGAGGGTTAGGTCCTCTGCAGAAGATGTTTTCACAGCATGTCACAGCAGAAAAAACGACAATGTCTATAAATAATAACCTAAACTCTTTTCTTCTCCTGGTCTTTCCTTCGACCCTGCTCTACTCTGATCTATCCAAACCCGGCTATAGATGATGTGCGAGGTGATGCCTACCATCAGCGAGGCTGAAGGGCCCGGCGGGGGAGGCGGAGGTCGACGGGGCTCCGGCTCCCCCCTGCAGTCGGACTCAGAGGGTCACTTTGAGTCGCTGATGGTGTCCATGCTGGAGGAGAGGGATCGTCTTCTAGACACTCTGAGGGAGACTCAGGAGAATCTGGGCCTGACTCAGGGCAAACTGCACGAAGTCAGCCATGAAAGGGACTCGCTTCAGAGACAACTGAACACTGCTTTGCCCCAGGTGAGTGTGAGGGCCACAGTCAGAGTTTAATTTTTTGATATATTATTTCAAGAGATTTGTCCCCTGGACCAGCTGTCTCCACTTAACCTTCCTACAAAACTAAAACCGCTGTTCCTTCTCCCTTCTTCGAGTCGAAACTTAGTTTCTTTACTTTTGTTCTATGTCATGAACGTAGAGTTTTACTCTTTGCTGTCAGCCAGAGATGAAATCTAAATTCGGAGAGACGATACCTACAGATATCTTGCTCCACTAGATGTGGGACGTACATCGCTTCTATCGGTTTATTCAAATCTCTGCTGCAAGACGTCGTTTGTTACTGAATACAGTTTTTCCTGACTGCCCGCAAACGACGCACTGTAGACAGACGGGCGAAGGAGGAAGTAGGGGGCTCTACAAAGCACTGACACTCACTTTTCTCAGAACAGTGAGTAAGGCACCGTGTCCATCAAGCGTTTTCTCAGGGCAGAAAACACTGTTGCATGAAGCGTTTGTGCGCTGAGGAGAGAAGCGCTGCACATCCATTCTGTCTCTATGACAACAGCCACTGTATGACGGACACTGCCCCGTTGCTTTTTACTGCATGTTTTATGTTATAGATAGTTTATTTCCTGATCAGTCATGGAGCTAAGAGGATGCGGGTTGAAGACATGATCCGTAGGCGGAAAAGATATGGGGAATATCGTACATTTAGAAAAGAGTGCCGGTGACATCAACAGCGCCTTTCTGAAAAGTTGAAAGATTTTCAACTTGAGTGCTCGGAAACTCTCCCCTCATTGAAAACAAATGAAAAAGACGCTGGCGCTCAGAAAAAAAACGCTAGGTGGACACGGCCTAAAGTTTGAGGCACTTCAGGCTGCACAAGACAGCTGCAGCCTGAAAACATCGTTAAATAAATCTAATATAAACACATTACATTGATAACCTGCGAGCTTTTTAGGCGTTCTCTCACAGTAGAGAGATGTGATACCAGAGTCCGTCCTCGTACGGCTGACTGACTGCATGGTGCAGTGACATGTGCACAAAGGTGAACCAGGCACACGTGGTTTGCTCTCAGCCATTTCTTCATGAGTAGTCCTGTGCATGTGGATTGTTTAGTTTCTTTGTTTACAAGTCGAGTGTTTCGGTAAGGTTAGACATCATTGCAGTGCGTCTTAGACAACACAAAGCTTTGCTGTGTTTGGGTTAGGGTTAATCCTCTCCTCACTCTTATAATGCTGACCAAGTTGTGGCTCTATTTGTGATATTTGTATAACTAAACATGGAGGAACTCGTGATCCAGACTTTGTCCATCTGCTGCAGCTCTCCGTTATATTACCGACTCATATTTCTGCCTGCTGGGGTCTTACATTGAAACCAAAGGGATCAGGTTTCCAGTTTTAATGATGCATTAGAGCGAGGTAAGAATTTAAACCCTGTTGTTGTTTGAGTTGAATATATAAATTTGAGAAAATGTGAGAAAAGCCCTAAACGAGTGAGGGAACCATGTGGCCTGCTGACGGTGAGCGCTCACAGCTCAGAGGCTGATGCATCACGGTGCTGACAACAGACAGGTCTGTAGATTGCGAGGGATCATTGCATACAGAAAACAAAAAAAGGTAACACAGTGCTCTCCTGATAGTATAACAAGCTTCCTGGAACGTCAGATAGTAGGAAGTGATGTTGAACACGCTCGTAAGACGCAATGGCTGCTCTGTGCCGCGGGTTGAACAGACAGAAAAACTACAAACTAAATTGTAAATGCTCCGACTGTTTGTTTTTTAAACGCTTATCAAATCCAACGTTACAAAGTGCTTCACTGAACATAACAACCTCAACAGTACAATACACAATAACAAAGTCCCAATAAAACCATAAAATAGAAACGACTAAAACAATGATTGACTAGAAGAGACGGGGAATAAATAAAACAAAGATTACAAGAAGGCCGGTCACACCTCCACATTCACACACTGATGGCAGAGGCTGCTGAGACCATCAGAAGTAACTCATCCATTCATACACATTCAGACACTGCTGATGAAGCAGCGGGAGCAGCTTAGGGTTAAGTGTCTTGCCCAAGGACACATCGGACATGTGGCTGCAGGAGCTGGGGAGCGAACCCCCGACCTTCCGGTTGAGAGACTACCGACTCTACCACTCTACCACTGATTATTGACATAAAAAGAAACACTAAGGTTGAATCATTTTGTCAGAGGGCCCGCTTAAAAAACAACCTCCTCCTTTAAGGTTTTTAAAATGTCCCTGATTGCTTCAGGGTGTACGTGTTGCAAAAAAAAAAAGTGTACAACAATTATAGAAAAGGAATAACAAAACAAAACACAAATCATAATCTTAAATCTATTACACTACATCCCAAATGTCAGCATCTCAGTTTCACTCTCTGATATCTCAGCTAGACCAAAGTAGAAGTGCGTGTATACGTTTGATTGTCTTTGTGAGTGTTTGTGTTCGTGCACGCTGCTGCTCATGATGCTGTGATTGTCAGCTGATCGTCTGGCTTCCTGCCAACTCTCCGGGGATTTGTAGCCGGAGGCACAAAAAAATCCAGCTGATAATAGAGTAGAGGCACTTGTGCTGTTATCTGGTGTTAATGCACTTTGTGACTTGTCTTGGTTTTCAGTGCAGGGTGTTTCTTCATCTCAGATACAGAACTTCTTTTTGAGGGTTTTCTCTTCTCACATTTTAATAAGATTTGAGGACTACACTAAGGATGATGTATGACCATAAACTGTGTCACCTTCAGAGCCACTGTGCAGCTCTGTGAATCAGATATTTTCTTTTGTTTTATTCATACAAACTTTGAGTGAAACAGTAACAAGGGTCTCTAACACTGGCTTCATTGACTTCCAGCAGTGTCTCTTTTTCCGCCAAAATGTCGTCTGAACGCTTCGTTTCTAAGCGCTCATGTCCCACTTTAAACCAACTTCTTATTATTACGACACTTAAGCTGTTTTCACACATGTACTCTTGACATTTTCTAGAAAATGTCAGGCTGGCTGCCCCTGAAGTCTTCTTGACTTGGTTGTTCACACATGAGACTATTCCTGTCAGACGGAGGAGGCGGGTCTCAGGAGGTAGGACATGGCGTGGAAGTGGCGGAGGAAGCATCAGAGTGACGCTATAATGACTAGAACTAAAACATTAACAACATCAACAAGGGTGGCTGTGGCTCAGCTGGCAGTCAGGCGTCTCTTAACTGGAAGGTCGGGGGTTCAATCCCCCAACATCGGACATGTTGCTGCAGGAGCACTGCACTGGGGAACTTAACCCCAAGTTGATCCCGCTGCTTTGTCGGTGGCGTATGAATGGATGAGTTACTTCTGATGGTCTCTTTAATCAGCAGCCTCTACCATCAGTGTGTGAATGTGTAGGTGTGACCTGCGGTGTAAAAGTGCTTTGAGTAGTCAGAAGACTAGAAAAGAAACATACAAGCTCAAGTCCATTTACCGTTTATCAGAATAGTGGAGAAGAGCTGATTGGCAAACAGAAAACATAAAGCAGCAGTTTAATTATGTGCACGGAGATCGCTACAGGGGTCATGCCCACATGAACATCACTAACCCAGCCTGCTCACTCACGGTGAATTTCCTGAATAGTCCCTGCAGCGTGCCCTCATCAGCCCACCCTGACTTACGTGTACTTACCCAAGAAAAACTCTGAGGAAAGTCGAGGTGACCCACGCAGCTCACCCCGAAAAACTTCCAGAAGTTTTTAGGACTTTTGTAGAAGTTTGAAAGCACTAACGGCTTAAACAAATGTTGCAGCTTTATTGCTGCCTGAGAACCTCTCGCTTGAGTTCCAGCTGTCTGTCAACTTGCCTTCTTGTTGTCTTTGCTCATGAAAGAAACAGTAAAAATGCCGGTTTCAAACCTGATTTGTATTAACCAAGGGACTCTTAAAATTAGTATTTTCAATGAATCACGTTCTTTAGGCTCTAGTAGGCAGGTAGAGAGGAGAGGGGAGGTGCATTTTTCTTTTTTTGTCTCCTCCCTCCTGGCTCCTGGTGAGAGTACCCTTCATCTGGAATGCACAAACATTCCTGTGTAGCTTGCTCACAAGTCAGCGGCTCTTTCAAACGCCAGCTTTTCCCAGTGGGATGGTCCTTATCGGTTCTTTAGCTTTCCTTTTTTGTGCATTGTGCCTGCAACATCGGTCTGAATCACCCACGTCCAAATGTAGTCTTCTGGATATCTCTTCAGACTCCAGTTTTCAGTGCATGCACATGGAAAATGTCTGCCTCATATTTCCAGTCCTTTCCTTTGTATTTCTATACATATGGTGCTCACATGTTGCAGAAAGTCCATTCCTGTGTTCCTGCGTCACTCAGGGCTTGCACTCCTTTAGATCGAGCCTCACCTGCTGTGTTTGTGTCAGGTGTAGGTGTAGCTGTTTTCTACAACTCTGAGAGCTATTTAAGAGACAGAAGTGGACATAGCTTTTACACTCTTTGTTCTTCTTTTTTCACACATTTTCTCCATCCAGTGGCCTAATGGATAAGGCATGAGCCTGTGGAGCTGGGTATTGTGGGTTCAAGTCCCACCTGGGTCAATGTGTTTAAATACCACATCGATAGTCATCTGACTTATATCTTCCATACAGCCTAGAAGTTTGGGTCAAATAACACCAATAAAACATCATTCACCAATGAAACAGTGGATGGTTGTGGCTCAGTTGGTAGAGTCGGCTGCTCTCAACAGGAGGGTTGGGGGTTCGATCCCCAGCTCCTTCAGCCTCATGTCCGACGTGTCCTTGGGCAAGACACTTAACCCCAAGTTGCTCCTGCTGTCGGCTGCGTATGAATGGATGAGTTAATACTGATGGTCACTTTACACAGCAGCCTCTACCATCAGTGTGTGAATGTGTTGGTGTAAAAGCGCTTTGAGTAGTCAGAAGACTAGAAAAGAAATATACAAGCTCAAGTCCATTTACCTCTGTACTGTCTTTGGAGGTAGTAATAATGGCGTTACAGGGGCGAGACGGGTTTCTAGTATCGTAACAAGGTTTAAAGTTCTGGTATGATGATTATGAAAACCAGCTTCTTGTGCATTTGTTTCTGTTCCTGTTCCCTGACTTTAGTGTAATCCTTTGGTGGTGAACCTATGAGAAAGTCCTCTTATGACCTCTGGATAAACTAGCGTTGGCTCACCTCCGATAGATGAACTTCATCTCTCTCTGTCTGTGTTTGGGCAGCAGTCTAAGCAGCTCTGAATAGCAGCCATTGTGTTGTCTAATTAGTTTTTGACGGTGAGTCCTCCTCCAAGAGAACAGATGCCCTCTGCTCGGTGTCAGATTTCAGCACACGCTTTAAGCTTTTAAGAACAGCTAAAGTCATTATGTAGGAGGAAGGCCTATTGGTTCCGATCTCACTTCCAAATCCAGAACAGTCTGACCATCATATGGCGTAGTAAAGAAAAAGAGCTTATTCTCAAGCCTATCAATCAGTTGCACTGCTCTGATATGCTGCCACATTTTGAGAATCTAAAAAAGAGAACCAGTACTTCCAACAAAGGCGAACAGAAAACCAAACCTTCTGCTTAGTGTTTTTTCAAACATCTGCAGTGCTGAAATATCCAACAGCATGTCATGAAAGTAGACATGACATGATGAAACTAAATGATAGTCTGAGGCCACATTAAAGTTCATTAAGTCCGCTGTCACTGGGAGTCTGTTTTGCATTCTTGAGCTTTCTGTTGACTCAACAGAGAAAAGCATCACCGTGTTCTGTTTCCCTTCCCTTTAGCAGCATCAGAGCCGCAGTGAAGTCGGTTCCTCCCTTGTAGCGTTGAACCGATCCGCCTTAAAAATGAAACGCATTGTCACATTTTCAGACAATGAAATCTCCTGCCTGTATTACTTTCTTCTTGCACATCATTATACAAGAGTACAACCACTACAAACTGTTGTTTAGTAAGCATGTTTATTGGGCCAGAAGAAGTCTAATTCAAAGCTTCATCCAAAGGCAACTGGACTTGGCTGAAGATGTTTCAGTTGCCTTTGGATCAAGATTCAGATGTGCCACAAGAGGAAGAACGTCGGAGTGAGCCGATTGTGTAAACAAACCAGGGAAAAATTGAGGACGATTCCCTGAGAGCGAGCAGCAGTGATGACGTTCATATCGCACAACCAGCGCAATCTCTGTGCACGTGATGAAACTGCTTTATGTTCACTGGTATGGTCTTCTCTGCTCTTTTGCGGATAATGTCAATATGGCAAGCTAACCATAGCATTGATTTCAAGGCATAAATTGTCATCATAGCATCAATCTTTTCCAGGGTCGTCCTTTTTATGTCGTGTCCTGCCTCCTGAGATCCGCCCTCCTGCCCAACAGAGATAATATACCGCTGTGAGGAGCAAGAAGCCCTCTTCAGACTGCGTTTCTGTAAAAGCGCCATACCTAAGTTGAGCTGCCATTTTGTCTTTGCACATTCTTAATTATTCTGCATTGGTGCAATAATCTTGTAAACTCACATTGAGTTTCAGTATTGTGGAACGACTGCAAAGCGGAAGCTCCACTTACACACACACATCCAAACGTGCACAAACACATAGTGCTGTGCTCCCCGCTGGCTCAGCTCATCTATTCTCGCCTCTGTTACTACCTCTGAAGACGGTACAGAGGAGGGATCACTTCGTCCCCCAATTACCCCTCTGCAACATTCAGACTGAAGGCGAAATGTCACAGGGATGTAAATATTGCGGCTTGAAACAACAGTCTGAACAGGGCTAATGGGGACAGGGCAAGACAGTGTGTGTTAGCATCAGCTCAGAGCCCCCCTGACGTCCTGTGGCATAGCGGGAGCTCCAAATACACACAAAGCCAGACATGCACACACACATGGCAGCGCTCCCTTGTTGGCTCGGCTGATCCCCTCTCTCCTCTGTTACTATCTCCAAGGTCGGTACAGAGGTGGGATCACTTTGTTCCCCCATTTCCTCTGAGACATTCAGATTGAAGGCGAAATTTACAGGGGCGTAAATATCGTGAATTATACTCTGTGTTCGCATCAGCTCAGGCACCTCAGAGCCCCGCTGGCGTCCTGTGGCAGCTGAACAGCAGTTTACAGTTTTTTTTTAAGATCTCATATTTGTTGCCATATCAACCAGCCCTGACAAGAACGCATCCAAGCACACCGAGATCCTTAAAGGAATTTAAAGAGCTGTAATGTACACAGATTGTGGTACTTTAACCTTTGTTTCTGATGTTGTCTGGTTTGTTTGAAGCATTGTTACGTTATCTTTAATTGAATGAAGTACAAGAACATCATATTTGAACTGATATGTATACATTTATTATGATTTTGTATGTTGAAATATTTATACCCTTCATGTGCTCACGTTGTTTTAGAGAGCAGATCATAGTAAATAAAGAAAGCAATCTCTTAAGGCATGAATGAGTTGTTGAAGATCCCGGCACAGAGTCCAGTTATCCCTGAAAAGCTTTATGTATGCTCTCCGTGTTTTCGTACGCGGTTCCTTTAATAGGTTGGCACACATTTTTTATGTCCCCCCCCCTCCCCCTTAATCCCCTCCCCTGTTGGAAGGCTTAGAGAGCAGCTCAGTCCACTTCTAACCAGCATGTTGCTCATCCAAACTGGCTGAGCCACACACCAGTTTACCCTGCTGCGGGGAGCACTGGGATCACGCCTGAATGCACATGGCTGCACTTGTACATGTACAGTACGAGCTTATGATTCTACTGTGTTCAGTCTGCATGTTTGACTTTTATTCATATATTTAGGGCTTCAACTGTTCTATGCATTAAACATATGCACCTTTGAATTCCAACCTTGATGTCTACGCCCTCCTTATCTCTTTAAAATGTTGGCATCATGACTGAGGACCTACAGAAAATAGAAGCTGACACAGGGCTCTGGAGTAATCCTCTGAAATGTTTCAATATAACATTTTATCCGTCTGCAGGCTTCTCATCAGCTTTCCAGCTCTCCGACCGATGCCTAGTGCTCCGTCTGTATTGTCACAGTTAATGAACAAAAGGATTAAGCTTTCGCAACTCTACACAACATGTACACAACAGGTTTATCATGCACTACTCACTCGCACAGTTCATGGTGCTGTATATGGTTTTGTTTTAATCCCAGACATCAATTTGTCTCTGTCATCATGCGTCCGTCAGGAGGGACGGTGCAGAATGTATAATTTGGTTTTAGTGGAGGAGGGTTGTCAGATAGCATAACTTTAAACTTGGATATGATTCTTGTATATAGGGCTGCGTCCTATACTGGTGGGACAAATACCAGTATAAAACACGCTATCACGACCACGAGGGCAACCGCGGCCATTTCACATTTTCACGCGGCCGGAAGAGGGCAGAGCGACTCGCGGGCTGCGGGTCTGTACTTCACAGCTTCACCTTAGGCTGAGAGCTCAACTACCGTACTGTAGCTAGTAGAAGTGCAAACACCACAAACAGAAGACAGATGTTAGGCTACTAAAAGAACTACACAGCTGCACCCCCCTCCCGTCATGTTAGCACGAAGGAGTTTAGTGCAAGCGGCAGACAATTGTCCTTTGCTCGAGCTCGGATAACCTGTGTCCTGCATTGTTGTGTTAGCATGCTAATGTTAGCGCTCTTTAGTTAGCTCGTAGCTTCTCATTGCATGTAAATTGACACAGAATGAGCGTGATCTAAAAACTCTTACGTGACATCCAAATAATCAGTGAGTATGTTCTTCTTCTTCTCTCTAGTCCTTGACTAAAAAACAGCTTTTATACACAAGGGGAGGAGCCGGCCGTCCCGTCCATGTAAACACGGCTCTGACAACAACACAGCCAGCGGGACTCGAGCTTCTCCCTCATTGTAGACAGTCATGACTCAGAGACACATTTAGGTATCTAAAGTATTAAAGGACCAAACATGTTGACCACCTTGAGGTGGAGACTTGTGTGTGGTTCATGGCAGCGAGATGTTTTTGTCATGTAACTATCTCTGAAAATTTTCACAGCCCCAAAACTGGGCATGTGCACCAAGTTTCATGCTTTGGTGAGAAAGTGATCCTTGTTTTCCCATCCTAACTCTCATACACTATATTAAATGAAGAGTTAATTTACAGGATATAACTTTGAATGTGCGTAATGTGCTTGCTTTGTCCTGTATAAAAAGGTTCAGCCTCAATCTCCCTGTTAAGACGACCATGTGTCTCATATTATGTGGTCTTTGCTGGGGATGTGACCAGTTTGTAAAGTGGGTGGGAGTATCTGTGGGCTGGTTTTGATGCCTCAATCTGGGTTATATTTCAAGACTTTACTTTGAACCAACATCTGAACGGAGGAAGGTCCAAATGTCCTCTTCTCCTATCCTACTAATATATGAAGAAGTTGCATACCTTCCCATGCGTTTACTCTGTGATTATTTTGTGCAGCTGATTAGATAAGCAATATTACTAGAACAGGAGGGGGTCATAAATGGCGGAAAGAGGCATAGAGAAATCTTCATGTTGCTGTACAACTGAACCTCAGTTTCTGCTTTGGAATGTAGGAAGTAAGCCACTCTGTAATTACCCCTGGGCCCGCCTCTCATGGCCTCTCATTGGCTAGGAAAGAGTGGAGACCTTGGTTGTAGCCAGTAGCAAACCCCCACTTATTCCTTCAGCAAAGCAGAATCTGTGCCAGTCGCTGGAAAAGCTCAGAGGCTGGATTGAAGGGAAGAGAGAATAGTTGTGGTAGTGACTGAAAAGGACGATCCGTTCCAGCAGCACCCCCACCCCCCTCCCTGCACACACACACACACACACACACACACATCCCCAACCCTTGAAAACGTAGCAAGAAGGCCTCTCCACTCAGGGTGCCTTTGCTAGTTTTTGTAGGGCAAAAAATCAGGATGGCACATTCTTCAGATCCAACCATGCGTGTAATCCCTGAAAGCAAGTGTGTGAGTGTGAGTGTGTGTGTGTGTGTGTGCACAAGTATATAGTCTGCAGAGAACCTGAGAGAGATGTGAGCTGTGTGAGGTTTATTTGAACGAAGCTGACAAGAGAGGGGCGGTACATTTTCTCCTCTTTTTTATGGATGTAGACGTGTGTTTAGGGAAGTCTCTGCTGTTTCATTTCCTTTCTTCAGTCATATTCTTAGTCAACATCAAACCTTGTTGTTAGTTTCCTAAGTTCATATAAACAGACATTGTTGTCCTCATAATCAAGGCAGTGATAACATCATCTACAAACATCATCTTGTTGTCGGGGCCAGAAGCAGCCGGTTGCCGTTGTGCTTTGCTTCTCGTTGTTGTAAACATGAATGTACCTTTAGCCTCCTTGATGCAGGTGATACCTGAGGTGAAGGCATAAACCAGAATCACAACCTGCTTCAACTTTGAGGGAAAGATGTTAGATGACTCTTGAGGATATAACAACATACTCTCTCAAAGTTATAACTTAAATATCCACGCTCCCTGCCTGAACGATAGCAACAGTTCTTACAAGTCACCTGCTCAGAGCCTGCAAAACAAAACTGATCTTATTAAGCAGCAGCTACAAGTTTCTCTGTTTATTTTCTTTTCCAGGAGTTTGCTGCGCTAACGAAGGAGGTGAACGTGTGCCGGGAGCAGCTTCTGGAGAAGGAGGAGGAGATCGCTGAGCTCAAAGCTGAGAGAAACAACACACGGGTTCGTAGACAGCACTGCTACACGCACAGAGACACACACACACACACACACACACACACACACACACACACACACACACACACAATGCAATGCACAAACAGAAGACATTCAAAAAGTTCACGACCTCCTCCACTATACAACACTGTAGAGAGTTTGATTGGCCTGCGTTCTCTGTCAGATTCCTGTGTGTTTCTGTTTTGCGTATGGATGGTTGTCATAACACTGGTGTACAAATCGGTTTCTGTCCAATAATCAAAACCTTTGTCACGAGTTCTGGGCGTCTCAAATTGCTCAATCAGCAAAATATTTCATCCAGTGACGATACATTTTCTCACTGACAGCTGTTTGTGCTGAGAAGAAGCAGGAAACATACCTCAGTTAGTGTGTTGTCAGAACGATGACCTGACTGCTCCTGCACACCGTGTGCACAGGACACACAAGATCAGGCATCTCTGGTGGATTCATTCATCTAGATTCAGCAGAGAGTTAAGAGAGACAAAGGTGGAAAATAATATATCATTGAAAGTGACAATGCACATTAATATGCTAATAACAAACCTGAGCGCACACTTGAAGCTAATTCATCAAAAATACAAAAACCCCCCTCTACAGAGGAATCATAAATTACATAAAAAATGATACAAAATTACAGCAACTTGAGCATTTATTCGAAACCTGGGGGTGAAAGTTCACATTCAAACTGTAGTCTATCAGCTTATCAGGCCGTCTGAAGTAGTTTGCAGTTTGATCCAGCAGTGGGCGCTCTCAGCGTAACTTGACCATTACATGCACTCCTGACCTCATTAAAAGAAGTCAGTAATGTTGCAATCAAAGAGGGCGCGATTCAGGAGATGCAAACGTACACGAGGGAGACTCCTCTCTCTGCAGAGAGCAGCACACTGCTTTGGTGGAGAGACACAGAGCAGTGAGATACTCGCAACTCTCTAAGCTGGCTCGCAAATATTTGTGTGCCAGGAACCTCTGTGCACATCAGCTGGTAATATTGTAAATGAAAAGAGAGCTGCACTCGATCCCAATCAAATTGAGAGACTCGTGTTCCTGGCAAATATTTAAAAAAGTCTGTCCCTGCGGATCGTCCACAGGCTGCTGCTTTAAGGCTCATTGTTGCTACGGTAAAAACAAGTAGTGAAAATGTTTTGTCCCTGCAGAGGGAAGTCGAATGTGTTTGAACATTACCGTGTCATATTCTTAATTTGTTTGAAGTAGATTGTTTTGAAAAAGTGACAGCACTCCTGCACAGTGAGTTTCAGTCTGATCAGTTTTGAACCTGTGTACGCTCTCCTTTGTGTCTCCAGCTCCTGTTGGAGCATTTGGAGTGCCTGGTGTCTCGCCATGAGCGGAGTCTGAGGATGACGGTGGTGAAGAGACAGGCCCAGTCTCCAGCTGGAGTCTCGAGTGAGGTGGAGGTCCTCAAAGCCCTAAAGTCACTTTTTGAACACCACAAAGCCCTCGATGAGAAGGTACGACCGTGTGTCTGAGTGTTTGAAAGGAGCAGATAAAGTTAATGTGAATACTTAAAGATGTTTGAAACTTCAGGCTAAAGAGAGGGAAGAGATGCAAAGGTTTGAAGTTGCTCAGATTGGTTTATATTTTCTTCCACATGTTTCAGGTGAGGGAGCGACTACGCGTTGCTTTGGAAAGATGCAGCGCGTTGGAGGAACAGCTCACCATCTCACACAAAGAAGTAAGTCAACATAAAAGCTTCATATTCGCCGGTTTGAATCGCGTCCAAACGCTGAATTGTATCTACTCCTAAACTCAGTTGCTGCGCTGTCATTGGCTGGAGGAAACACACAAGCTCCGCCCAGAAACGTCCCGAGTCAACCGAAACAAACCTGAACAGTAAAATCCAGTCAGAGGACAGAGTCTCTGCAGACACAGTCACCACAACACATGCTTTACTTTAGTGTGTATTTTATTTTGAAGGATAAAGCTGCTGACTCCACGTTTAAGTTTCACGGCTGAGAGATAAAGAAGAGCGCTGAGTAATTGTGTAAAACGTTATCAGATAGTCGATTAACAGTTTCATGAACTGATGACTAGTTGACTATCAAAATAGTCGTTATTTGCAGCCCTAAGTAGCACATTCATAAACCTGCAGAGTATGTGTCAGACTCTAAAAACATGCAGGTGAGTGGTACAGAGCGAAGAGGGGATTGTCGACTAGTTCATCTTGTAAGCATAAAAAAAGAAAAATGTCTGGAGTATAAACATCTTTGCGAGCTGCCAAGACATCGTCTTTGTGAGGTTTCATCTTCAAAGTCAAAACATCACGCCCGTAAGAGAGGCCATAACTTTGAAAACCACATGATTCAGGAAAGAATGAAGTTCTGCTTTTGAATTTAATTTGCCGCATGAAAGAGGAGATGTTTTTACACGCGCTTCAGACGGTGAGATAAAAGTCGTCACGCCTTTATCTTATATTAGATTGTAACTGTTACAGCCCTTTAAAAAACAGATGTGATCAGAACATTTCATTCACGCTGAGTCTAATAAAAAGAAACCTTGTGACTCTTACTTACAAATGTGCACAAAGAGAGGAAGAGTCCTCAGTCCACTGAGAGCTGAATGGGATTAAGATTGACAAAAGGCCCAGAGGATCTTTGAGAAGTGTCCTAGATTTCCTCTCTGCTTCATGCTGCAGTCATCTTTTGTTCCTGGGAATCCGCCTTGCACCACACACGCTCGTGCACACCAACACACACTTACACACACACACATCAAATCAACCACTTGCCACTCTGCTTATATTAGTAACCTCGCTTCCTCGAGGCAAGGCCGCTCTCTTTTCTGTTTTGTTTTCCTCCTGCTGGCTCTGAGTTTATTATCTGCTTCAGAGTTAAAACCAGTATAGCTGTGGTCTGAACTAAAGGCTGTGGGCAGGGCTTCTTTGTGTCCATGTACACGCACACAAACACACTCAAACATGCACACGCACAAATGGACAAATGGAGTACTAGCGTCAGTGAAATGGAGTTAAAAAAACATCCCAAATGACAAAAGGGAATCAAGCAGGTTCAGTGCTCTATGTAAAGTGGTTAACCAGATTTACAGTTATGGGGGTTATAACAGCCAATGAATGAGCTGAAAAGGTGTTGACTAACCAGTGTTTTCTCTCCAGTTGGCTTACCTCAGGGAGCAGAGCAGCCAGAAGAGAGGGCTGGCGGATGGAACGAGCGAGGTCAACCACAACTCTGAAAACACGCCGAGCACTAACGGCAAGGTACGCTCACTCAGCAGCACATGTTCATCAGAGACGAGGCCGCAGCTCGCTGTGTGTGACAAGTGTCAAGCAAAGGAATTCAATCTAAAACAATGATTATGATCGAGGAAATTTACTGTTATTATTATCACATGTTGTAAAGGGAATGCTGTGTACAGTCAATAAGTCTGAAGCTGGCTACTCACGGGACGCTTTTCAAATCTTAACTGATTTTAAAAACACGGAGACCTCAGACATGAGGACAGTTTCAACTGATTTTTAACGTTATAATCCACGCACTAGACGACTCGTCCAGACCAAGAGACCACACACCTGCTGTTTGTAGAAACGAGATCTCACAGAAACTCGCCTGATCAAACGTGACTTCAGAAGAAAAACAAATATGAAGGGCGAATCAATACGGATGAAATCCTGCCCGAGAAGACATAGTGCCGCTTTATTTAATTTGCAGCGCGAGCTCAGGGTGAGTTGTCAGAGTATGCAAAATCCGGTTGCTCCACCAAGTCTGATCGCTCTCATTGGCTGCTCATTCCGTCTGAGGCAGTCAGACTAGGAATCGTAAATATCAATGTTAGATATTTACGATTCCAGATCAGGGAGGCTCCGGCTCGAGGATTCTTTGGACAAATATAATGTGATACTTAAGCCTTTAATCGCAAATCAGGCCGAAAATCGTCTGGTGTGTGGCCAGCTTAAGGTGTAAACTTGAATCATGCATTAGTTCTTTCTTTATTTCCTGGTTCCATCTATTGAGGACACTTGAACCTTTCTGCCCCGGCATGTTATGATTAGCTGTGCCCTGCTCTGCCATCTACATACATGCACAGACAAGATGCAAATAGGTGAGGGGGAGGGGGAGGAGGCGTGCTGGAAACAGTCCAGGTTCCTGCTCGCTGACAGCAGGACCTGCAGTGCGTCTCTGCTTAAGATAATAAGACATCAATCAGTCAGTGCAGGCGGAACAGCTTAGACGTGGCTGCATTTATTACGGGAGTGATAACGTAGGTATAATAGGCTTGATCGTGATGTAAAATGACATCACGCCAACAGGTGACTTTAGTTTAACGAGATGTTTTGTTAACTTAAACGCAGGGGCAAGGCGTTTGAGGTGAAAGGCTTAGATCAGAGGGAACACCTCATCAACAACAAAGAAACTAAAGAATTAATTGATGAAGAAATTAGATTTTTACTCCTGAAACATCAAAAAAGTGTAGAAAGATGTGGAACAAGCAGCTCGAGACGACGTCCTCTGTCTTCAGTTGATTCAGTTTACAGTCAGTCAACCAGAAGGGTCAGAGATCTCCTTTAAACCTTCCTCCTCTCTGGCTTTTTGATGCATGAGGTCTCCTCTTGCTGAAGTCCTCTCTGCACAAAAAGTCTGCCACGGTCTTAGTTTGTGTTTTTGCAGACCTTGATGTCATTTCTTGGAGTGTTTTTAAATATTTGAATCTTTTATACAACCTCAGCTTGAAGGTTTGTAGGTCAATGAAACAAAATGCCCTGTTAAGGTTTTAAAATTGGGTCATGAGTAGAGTGCCTGTAATGATATTTTGGCTGATGGGAAGTCTGTTTTTTTGAGCTTCTTAAGTACTCAACTTAAGTAAAGTGAAATAATAATATCTTGAATCTCATTGGGACACTTTGAAGCTACTTGCAGGATTGTTTGGGAGTCAAAGAGTTCAATAAAGAGTTTCTTTGTGTTATTATTTGACTGATGTTGAATGAATCCTTTTGTGTGCATTCTTAAACTACATGTGTAAATTCCCATGTAGCGTTCCTCGGATGGTTCCCTGAGTCAGGAGGAGGAGTCGGGACTCGGGTTCGGGAAGGTCGGTGAGCTGCAGGATGTCGTGGACCGGCAGACGGCAGATCTCGGTCAGATGAAGGAACGCATGGCTGCCATGGTTTCACGCATCAACGAGCTGGAGGAGGATCTGGACACGGCCAGGAAGGACCTCATTAAGTCTGAAGACATGAACACGCGGTTACAGAGAGACCTGAGAGAGGTGGGTGTGAACCTTACCTTTGTTACGTTTCCCTCAGTGGTCATTATGTCTCCATGTCTCATCTAAAGGTGCTAAAGTAACAGGACAGACCGTCAGGGTCGAGGTCACACTGGAAGCATATACACTAATGTAAATGTTGCCCTGTGTGTGTGTGTGTGTGTGTGTGTGGGTGTGTGTGTGTGTGTGTGTGTGTGTGTGTGTGTGTGTGTGTGTGTGTGTGTGTGTGTGTGTAGTCGATGGCTCAGAAGGAGGACATGGAGGAGAGGATCACTACCCTGGAGAAGCGTTACCTGGCAGCTCAGCGGGAGGCTACCTCCGTCCACGACCTCAACGACAAGCTGGAGAACGAAGTGGCCAACAAGGACTCCCTCTTCAGACAAGTACGCCCCTTTGACTCTTTGATAAAATCAGTCTACGTCCACACCTGTGTACAATTGTTGCAATGTTTACACCTCATATCCTCACTGTAGCTGTCTTTTTGGCAACCAAGATTGAGACGTTTGGAAACGTTGCTGACCCTGTTTTATTTAAAAAACGACCTCTGAGATGTGTGTTTGGGAAATGATGACGCAGATGTCCTCTTTAGTGTGCGTATATGATCGCGTATTTCATAAAGTAACCCTCCCTGATGAGTCACGCCTCGTTCACTTGACCAGTTTCTGCCGGAGAACAAACAAAAACCACACTAAGCTCTTTGGTGATTCCTGAGTCCGGTGTTGTTATCAGCCCTACAAGGAGCACTGCTGCTGTTCTGGCTGAGAACACCAGTGCCTGTTTAGTGTGTGCGTGTTTACACTGGCACACACATGCTAAAAGTAAGGAGGGGTCATGTATTATACTGTTCAGGCTTCAAACTGTGGATGGAGAGATGCTCTGAAACTGTGCCATAATATTTTGTAATGAAATCGTAGCGTGGACATTCAGTCAGTTACTGAAGTTACTAAAGCGTGCATTAGTTTGTCCGTGGTTTACTCATGCCTCGTTACATCGTGGCTTAACTTTCTGCAACATGCAAGATCATCTTAACTCGAACATCTACACTATCGTGCTCAAACTTGGAGTGGATGAGTCCTGGTTGATTTTGGCGTTGGAGTCTCAGAGTTGGTCTGCCAGCAGGAGTCTCCTACAGTTCTCGTTGCCAGTTTCCAAACCCCTGCTAATGAATTCCTGCTGTATTCACGCTCTGACCAGCGCAGCGGGCTGTGAATGGGACGCCTCAAAGACATTGGCTTGTTTCTATACATGTACTTGCTCAGATGGAGATGTCTCTCTCCTCTTTTCTCATGAGGTTTTTGTCTGTCTTTGTGTCAATATGAATGCTCTCATCCTAACTTCCTGCACACCCCACCCTTACACATCCCCTCTCCCTGTCTCCCTTTGTCTCTCCCCCTCTCCCTTTCCCCGACCAAATGCACAAGTTCTCGCCATTCTCTGTTTCTCTTAACCTTGTGGAGCTCCAAGCGAAGTATGCAGCACAGACACGTCTTTACCCATCACGCTAATGACTGTTTGCTCTTGGGTTTGTTTGTTGTAGACCGAGGACAGAAACCGGCAGCTCCAAGAGAAATTGGAGCTGGCTGAGCAGAAGCTGCAGCAGACCATCCGCAAGGCCGAGACTCTGCCTGAGGTGGAGGCCGAGCTAGCCCAGAGGGTAGCTGCTCTCACGAAGGTAAAAGCACCTGTCCTCTCCATCTCTATTCTCAAACCAACATTTTACTTTCAGGATTATATGAAATACTAACAGATTAAAAAGTGAGTTAGAGTACTTCCTCTACATCCGAACAACCTCGAGCTCCCCGCGGAAGCTGCTGAGGAGGCCATTGTTTATGTTACTCCAAATATCTACAGGGACCTATTTTTAGAGGTCTGCCTCATGTTTTTATCCATTTATAGTTTGAGTCTTTGTCTTGGACAACACACTCTGCTGCTGAACCTACACGGGCAATTCAACGCCTTATTTGTATTGGAACTGGCTCGCAGTGCAACTTTGAAATATAACTTTGATTCTTATTCTCGTTTGAGTTTCTCCCTGATGAATTGTCATCATGGTGCAGATTCTCCCACCTGTTTTTACAGACTCCCTTTGATGTAACATGCATGTATTCTTCCTCATTTACACAACGTCTTTTTGTCTCCCTGTTCGACCCTGAGTAATGTCTATGAAGTCATGCTCTGTCCGTTATCTGTTTCCACACATTACATTGAATTGTGCTAAAGTGTTTTCACCTCCGTCTCACATCTGTCTGTCTCTCCGTCATGCTCTGTTTCCTGTGTGATCTTCACGCTGCCTGTTCCACCTCCTTGTCAAACCCGTAGTGTGCTCTGTGTGGCTCTAAAGGCGCTAAGACTCTGAAGAAGGTAGATCTCTACTCACCGAGATAAACTAGAAAGACTCTCTCTTCATTTTAGTCCGTCACTGAAAACAACCATGCTGATAGAACGTGACGTCAGGATTCACAAGAAACAGGATTGAAGTGTATCTTTACTTTCCTGGTTAAGTCAGTGGCAGACTAAAGACATGTTTATGACCTAACACTCGGCCCTGACGTGACCTCCTCTGTACGCCTGTGTGTGTGTGTGTTTGTGTGTTTGTTGCTTCATGTGCCGGTGAGCTTTCCTCTCTTGTTCTGTATCTAACACAAACAGGAAGTGCCAGCTGATTTGTTCAAAGACCTGCGGAGACCCCGCCCGTTAGAGCCACTAAAACTGGAACAGGCTGTGCACCAGAAAAAATGTTTACGTCTCTTCCATAGATAAGAACCAATGAGCTGGTTACTAATTCTGTCACACACAGATTGTGTTTTCACCACACCAGGAAATATGAAAGTAACTCTTCTTTCATGAGGCACTGATGATTATTAAGATGAACTGGCCTGTAGAGGTGGTAGATTTGCATTCTGGGAAATCTGGGCTGCTGTATTTGGTTTAGTCTTTCTGTTAAAAATCGCTTCATCCTTTTGCAGCTGCTGTAGCTTCTCGCCCTCTAGTGAGTAGTTAGCGTACGTAGACGCTTGCTTTAAAAGCTGTTCATGTTGTTTTGACCCCCATCCTTTTGAAGGACTTTGAATCAAAACCTCAAACGGGGTGGAGCTCAGCCTCTCCTCAGCGAGCTCCTTCTCCAGGATGGATGACAAAACACCTGAAGGGGGGAGAGCAGAGTCCAGCACTTAGTGACGCTTTCATTAAAGGATTGTTTTATCTTACACACTTTGATACCTTAGTGCAGAAAAGATTTAAGTGTCTCCTTTTATTTTTCTCCGTCTCCAGGCAGAGGAACGACATGGCAACGTGGAGGAGAGGCTGAGGCAGCTGGAGGCCCAGCTGGAGGAGAAGAACCAGGAGCTGCTCAGGGTGAGAAATCTGCTGTCGCCTCTCAACACCTACCGTACTTCTAATTCATCTACCCGATGACGGGGGGCACTATTTTTATATCCCCTGGCCCTTTAGTGGCGAAACAACAGTCCAACTTGGCTGCTGCTACACCAAAAGTTTCATTTTCTAATTTCTGGCCAAAGATATGTAATCACGCTTGTTTTAATCCAGATTTCCCCAACAAGCACAGATAAAAAAACATATTAAAATATATAAGACAAGAAAATAAAAGGCCTGAACTGTTTGAATTATGTAAAAATATGTCAGAGTTGGACTGCTACACAGGAAGTGCACTATAGCTGGTGGGGGTTCAGGACCTTGCTCAAGGGCACATTAGCAGTTCTCAGGAAGTGACCTGGCACCTCTCAAGCCACCAGACCAACTTCCATACTCTGGTCCGCACCACCCTAATCCGGTTCCCAACCTAAGTCCTTACAGACTGAGCTACTGCCGCCCCAAACAACAACTAGAAACAAATGCACTAACTTATTCACTGCTTTAGAGACATTAATAAATCCTCTGCCTTCCTCTTCTTCTATCTGTGCAGGCGCGGCAGAGAGAGAAGATGAACGAGGAGCACAACAAGCGTCTGTCGGAGACAGTGGACAAACTCCTTTCAGAGTCCAACGAGAGACTTCAGCTTCACCTCAAAGAGAGGATGTCTGCTCTGGAGGATAAGGTGAAGAATGCATGAATGTTTCAGTCATGTTTCGTACGTGGAAAGTCAGTAAGCTAAGAGCCCAGCAACAACAGATGTTTGTTGTTCCTCCACTATGTGTGTGTGTCTCATGACTCTTAGTAATGAGATCGCAGCTTATTTCCCAGTCACGCTTTATTTACCAGCTTGTTCTTGTGTCTTTACAGAACTCTTTGATCAGAGAATTGGATCACACCAAGAAGCTGATTGAGGAGTCTCACCATGAGAAGGTAATTATACATTCGACTTATACTGTATATAGCGCTTTTCTGAACACTCACAGACGCTTAACAAAGAACAACAACAAAACAAAGAAGACATAATGTATCAGGAGGATGAGAAGAGAGTTTGTTTGTGGTTGTAGGCGATGTTGAAGAGGTGAGATTTTAGGAATTTCTTGAAGGTGGAGAGTGAGGGGGGGTCTCTGGTTTTTGGGAGTGCAGAGGGTGGGAGCATCAATGGAGAAAGCCCTGCCCTCCCTGCAGGATGGTTAGGGAGGCAGGAGGTTTGGGTCTGCAGACCTGGGAGTGAAAGTGTGTCGGTGGAGGGGCTCAGACAGGTCGACCATGTTGTTATGTTTTAATGCGTCTGTAGCCCTGATAAGGCTTTATAAATAACTGCCCCTCTTAAGTGCCTCAGACCTCTTCAATAGCTTCTAAGTTGGATCCCCACACCGAAAAGCACCAGAGAGACACATTCTTTTTGCACCCATGCAGCACTCCATGCATCTGCTTTTTGACGAAAAAATGTAAAGGGCTTTCGCACTTGCAGAAAACTCCTGAAAAAATCCTGATATTTCCCAGAAGAGCTGCATGTGTGAACGGAAATAGCCACATTTTTCACTCTGACTTCACCTGGAGTTTCTCCTGACAGACCCCTAGTATTTTTTATCTGCAGCAAGTCAGAGTGAGCTGATGTGAGAACGCAGCAGGATATAATCAGGAGAATTCACCTCGAGCGAGTGGGAGGGGGTGGTGACGTTTATTCCCTGTGATCGCTGCACGACCATAGACTGTCTGCACGCCACCTCTACGATCTCCGTGCTCTAATGAACCTGCTGCATTCTGTTTCCTGTTCTCCAGTATGTTCTTCTCCACTCTTTAGTTCAGATTGTGATGCTGATGAACTACACGTAGCATTGATAGAAAGACATCGGGATAGTCTTCGATGAGTTAATTCCTCAACTCTACTGAAGCAGTAATGTCTTTAGTATTTCCCTCTTTGGGCAGAGATGTTTGACAGCAGCATGTAGGAGTGATGACTGAACAGCACAGGCTTTCAGAGCTCTGACTCATCAATCCCAAAAAATACAATCCTAAATGGCTGAGGATTCCAAATAGGAAGATGTACACACCTGCACAATGGACACTTTGATGTCTGTATTTTGATGTCACATTCGCCTCCAAAAAGTTGACGGAGCAGTCAGGACATTTGAGTCTGGAGAAGTCTATCTGATATATCTGGATTTTTCTCCTGTTTGTGTAACTTTTCAGATCCTCTAGAAACAGTTCTCTTGCTTCAGAGCTACAGTCCGTCTTTCTCCCCCGAATGTTCACTGTGTCTGTAAATTCTTTCTTATAGGAGCAGCTCCTGATCCAGATCGAGACCATGAGGGCCGAGAGCGAGCAGGGGAGGAGCAGGAGTAACTCCTTACTCCACGGGTAAGTCGGTTCACTCTCAGACTTCAAGCTTTAAACCTTTTAACCTCTCTTGACTCTTTCTGATTGTTTTCTTTTTCCTCTGTGTGTGTGTGTCTTTGCAGACGCTCTCAGCTGGGCAGCACTCCAGATTTCAGGTATCCGGTGTCGGCCTCCTCCATGATGGACAGTAACTCGGACCACTACGGCAGCGCTCTGGTGCTGAGGCGGCCTCAGAAGGGACGCATGGCAGCGCTCCGGGACGAGCCATCCAAGGTGAGCTCTTCTTAACAACTGAACTTCCACATATTCAGGGTTTTTTGAGTTTAATGAGGGGACTTATTTATTCCTATAAGATGTTTAATGCCATAAAACTGTGATCTTTCCCTGTTTAAAATGATTGAATTCACTGGAAGCGTCTCTTTCTGTGTTGTATCTGTGTTGTGCGCACTTTGTACTTCCTGCTTCTTTCTAATGTTTGAGTTCTTTCTGATGATGTTCTTCCTCTTCATTTCTCTCTGTCTGCTTCCACTCTGGACATCAGCGACATGTAAGTCAGTGTGAAGATAACAGTGACAGTTAACCTGAACGTGTGTCATGCAGTGTTAAAAAAAAAAAAAGCCTTCCCGCCTGCTTTTCTGCCTTTAGATCCTTTTTTTTCTGCTTTCAATATCTACCCTAAAATCTGGAATATAAGATGCACAGGTATACAAGGACATTTACACATTAGGTACGATTGTTTAGTACCTTGGCTTGCCCCCCCTCCCCTCTCCCCCGCTGGTCTGCGTACAAGTAACATCGCTCCGTACCTGAGTACACTTGCGTATGTACACAGTCCGATACAGCAGGTGGCATGATGCACATTGCTGGTTTGCACATCCGCCAAAAAGCAGAAAGAAGAAGAAACAACGATAGCAATCAGTCGAGGGCTGAGTCCATCCTGCTAACTGTGGATGTTTTTGTTATTTCTGAGACGCCAACAACGACCCTCTTCCTGCGTCCACATCTACCGTGCAGCTCAGAGGATGAAACGGGTCCTTGCTGCACAGATATGATGGTTTTTAAAGCGACAGGAGCCGTTTAGAATGACGTCACATAGCAGTCCACTTCCTTGTTTGAGCACGGATGCGTTCACATCTCCTGCAGACCGTACTCGGGTACACATGAATCGTGCCCGAGACCACCTCTTCAGGTGGACTCGGGCATAGTACCCGAGTACGTGTTTTCACACTGATCCAATGAAAAAGCGTATTCTGATCCGGGCCCTGGTCCCTAATGTGAAATCACACTATGTTGCAGACTGGTTTTTTTTCCCCAGAGAGGAAAGAGGTTTAAACTTTCTTTCTGCGTATTGATTCAGCAGTAGCGTTCAGTCGACCCACTGAATGGGCATCAGGTCATGTGGAAATGTGTGATGATGACGGCTACACACGCGGTAAATGAAAGACGTGTTTCAGCCGTTAGTAGAGGTAGATTGGTCGCACCAGTTAAAAAGGACGCAGCCAACGTTTTAGTTGAATAAAGTGCGTCTTGTATACCAGATTTTACGGAACTCTACTTTCTGAATTATTTTGTTTTCTTTACGTTTCTCAATCGTCTTTCCATTTCCTGTTTCCTGTTTGATACCTGCATGGATTAATCCAGGTGCAGACTTTGAACGAGCAGGAGTGGGAGCGCATGCAGCAGGCCAACGTGCTGGCGAACGTAGCCCAGGCCTTCGAGAGTGACATGGACGCCTCGGACCTGGAGGAGGATCGAGAGACCATTTTCAGCTCGGTGGACCTGCTGTCTCCTGGTGGCCAGGCGGACGCACAGACCCTCGCCTTAATGCTGCAGGAGCAGCTGGATGCCATCAACAATGAAATAAGGTATCAGCAGCTACACATCTACAAGAACAAACGGTAAAAAACCTGTTACTCTAGTTTACCTTTTCTTTCTGAACACTTTTACCAGAATGATCCAAGAGGAGAAGGAGAGCACCGCCACACGTGCAGAGGAGATTGAGTGCAGGGTGGGCAGCGGTGAAAGCTTAGGAGGGCGTTTCCGTTCGATGAGCTCGATCCCTCCGTCACTGTGTGCTGGATCCTCGTTGGGCGGCTCCCCCCCAGGCTCTGGTCACTCCACCCCCAGACGCGTCCCCCGTAGCCCCAACAGAGAACTGGACCGCATGGGTGTCATGACCTTGGTAACAATTCCTCACTTTCATTTGTTTGTTTGGATCCTAAAACTTTTCTGATCAGCTTGTTGTAGTAAAATAACTTTTTCAGTGTTTCTTTAAGAAGCGTATTTTTAAACCTGGGACCTGTATTAACATATTCTGGTATCTAAATGACGGACAGGTGACTTTGACCATCAGCAGCAACACAGGGTTTAATGACAGCAACTATTCCTTACAGTTTAAAGGTGTCCTATCATACCAGACACTTTCTGACACGTATGTTAATAATCGTCTGACAGCCCTGAGAAACACAGATCTTACCTGCAGGGATTAATGTGCGGCCATTAAAGCCTGTGAAGTGGATGCTGTCAAAAACATTTTCTAAACTTTTAACTTGCTGTCATTAAGAAACCAAAGTATATTAAAATACAGCAGAGGTTTAAACACATCAGAATTTCCCTCTTTAGTTTTCCTCTTGGTAATCACGTACATGTCGGTGTAGTTTAGGTCTAATCTGTTTTCCTCTCCGTTCTATGTTGATGTTATGTGTTCATGCTGTCTCAGTGTACTAACAGTGTGTGTGTCTGTATGAGTATGTAACCAAGTGTGTGTGTAACTGCCCCCCCTGCCTGTAGCACTATTGCTATGACCCCTACATCATGCAGAGCTCCATCTCCCAGCAGACAGTCACTTACCTGCCCTACGCTGCTGCCGCCTTCAGTCCTCCCCCCCAGGCTTATAGCTATGCACCTTACTTCCAGGTACCTGCAGACCCCTCCACAGCTGCCTTTCTCCCCGGGGTGGGTGCAGTCTGCCACTTACTCTCCGTCCTCTTCCTTTTGATCTCTTGATATTTTCGCCCTCAAGACTTGACAATACAGATGGACATTTGTCTTTCTCTCTCTAAGTCGGCAGTAGAGACAGCAGCAGCCTCAAAAAGATCCTGTCGTTTAGAGACAGAATTTAATTCATCTACAGTTGGCTTGGGAGTTTCAAAAGCCTTTAGGTCCATTGTAGATGGCTTTATTTCCCACACAGTAGCCTTTTCCACACATGCACTCCTAAAAAATGTCTAGAATGTAAGACTTCAGTCAGGAGACGATGAAAACAGGAGGAAAAAAGACAAATATCTGCTTAAATTAAAGACATTTGGACTCGACAGAGATCCCTAAGGACACAGTGGACATTAAAATATGGACAGAAATTGTGTTTCCTGACATTTAAATGTACCTGATGTCAAAGCTGGGGAAATTCACAAAGCAGAGCTCGAAGGTACACATGAGCCTGGTTTGAGTTTTTACCAGACAAAGTAAAAAAACGCCCTAACCTCTGCACAGCTACGCTTTCATGCTGTGGGAAAACAACGGACAGACAATGTCATTAAAGACGTCGGACGCTTCAAAGGACAGTTTGTAGTTCAGGTGAACAAAGGTATAAAAGTAGACGCGACTATCAGAGGATGCCCAGACCGTGTTTCATTCTTCTACATACATGTGAGTGTGTAGACAATGAGGTGAAAGGAACACGCCTCCCTGCAGCTAATGCTAATACGAGCTGAACAGTGATCATATCTGACTGCACCTGCTCACCTGTGTACCTTAAAGGTGCTCTTAACCCCCGTTTCCAACAAGTGGTCTGCTTCAGTTCAGTTCAGTCGGTTCAGTACGCATTCATTGGCTTTCACCGTCAGTTTCCACTGAAGTTCTAGTGAAACATCGAAGACACAAGATTAATTCTGCTTTAAGCTGAAAATATAAAATTAAATAAAAACTATTGTCAGCCTTAAAATAATTCTGTCCTTCCTCCTGCCTTTATAAACTTTCACGTGTCTCTGAAAGCATCCAGAGCTCCGCTCAATAGGTTTTGAAATCAGAAGGTACTAGAAGAGAAGGAACGCTTTTGGGTGATTAAAATAAATGTCTGCGCCCCCCCCCCCCATCATTTTCCCCTTCCTGTTTGCCTTTTATAGCTCCCTAATCTCCTCCCTGCCCCGGCCTCAGTGTGTCAGTTGAGGAAAGGAAATGAGTGATTAGGTATTTTCCTCCTTCGGGCAAGAGGATCTCTCTCAGAAATGTGGCACACTGATGGTTTATTTGCTCTGCTAATGCCAGGCCGGTGAGGAATGCAACGGGGGGGAAAAATCCCCCCCCCCCAGCCTTTTTTAGGTGCACGGCGGAAAATATGACGAGAGAAGCTGCGGTTCATAAATCCAGGTGTCACACCAAGAGGAGGGGGGAGCAATCATACGAAAATATCGTGCCCAATGTGAAAACGCCCTTAGGGTGGTTTCACATTAGGGACCTGGGCTTGGATCCGAGTACGCTTGACCCCATAGTCCGGTTCATTTGATCAGTGTGAACACTGTGTATCGTGCTCGAGTCCGCTTGAAGAAGTGGTCTCGTACTCGAGTGCAGTTCGCAGGAGATGTGAACGCAACCGTGCCCAAACAAGGAAGTGGACCGCTATATGAAGTAATTCTAAACGACTCCTGTCGCTTCAAAAACCGTTGTATCCACCTAGCACGACCCGTTTCCTTCCTCTGAGCTGCACGCTAGATGTGATCGTAGGAAGAGGGTCGTTGTTGGCGTCTCAGAAAAAACAAAAACATCCACAGTTAGCAGGACAGACTCAGCCTGCGAGTGGTTGCCATAGTTGCTCCTTCCTCTCTCTGCTTGGTGGATTTGAAAACCAGCTATGCGCGTATTGCCCCCTGCTGTATCGGACTGTGAACATACGCAAGTGACGTCGGCGCAGAGCGATGATACTAATGTGAACACAGACCAGCAGGGGAGAGGGGAGGGGGAATAATCTCGAGAACGTTACAAAATGATCGTGCTTAATGTGTAAACTTTAGATACTTCAATACTTTTCGATTCCACGCGTCTTAAAAGGATTCGATCTCCGTTATTTTAATGATCGTCGGTTTTGAAAAGTACCAACGCTTTCAAAAAAACGACACGTTCGTCCTGTTTTTAACCAAAATCAGCCGTCATGAGAGAGATAGCATCTTCTAAATTGCACAAAGACGTATTGCCAATGTATTTGTGCAATTAAGACCGTTCCCACAAGTGTGGTTTGATTTAAACTAGTATCATATCTGACAGCCTGTCCCCACAGCATGCTTAGAGAGCGAGCGCCAGCGATAAAATCAGCTCGATTCTATTGTTTCCAGGTGTAGTGTCCTAACCGTTTTAACCCGACGCCTCGTCTCTATTTTCCTCTGTCGCCTACGTAGACGGATGTGGAATGAGGAAGGACGGAGGGTGCTCTACTAGGCTCTGACACTCACTTTTCTCACTCAGCAGAGCTCGTTACCTTGTTGTACAAAGTGGAGATAATGGTGCATTATAAATATCTACATCCATGATTGAAATGTTGACCTTTGACCTGTGTCGGCACCAGAGAAACTTTTTTCGTCTCAACGCGAGCCATTTATTGACGAGCCTCTGAGTGTTGTGATTTGAGTCACCAGCTCGTCAAACAAAGCACCACACTTCAGTTTGTCCACCTTCAAAATAAAAGCACCACACTTCAGTTTGTCCACCTTCAAAATAAAAGCACCACACTTCAGTTTGTCCACCTTCAAAATAAAAGCACCACCATGTTATGATGTTTACAAGGGGAAACAGAAATTCACAGAGCAGAGAATGAAATATTTAACAGATGCAGTGTGGACAGCGAGCGTGCGTTCATGCGTGAAGCAACGTGATATCCAACGCTCACGTGCTGTTAGGACACGGTGTTAGTTTAAAATTCTGGTGGCTACATACGTGGTCAATAATTGATAAAGAATCGATACAACAGAAAAGATAATGCTGTTCTCCATAAAGTTTCCTTGAGGCTGCACCCATCCTACCCCCCCCACTCCTCCTCCAGGTTGTTGCGTGGTTGTTTTGCGGTGTCTCCTCCTCCTCAGGTGCTGTGAAGCTCCTGCAGACTTTATTTCCGAAGACCTGCATGTCTTTGCGGCGTTATTAAAATGACGGATTCTCTGGGTCTCCTCTGCTGTGTGTGTGAATGTATATCTTCTCGTCTTGTGTTTTTGTGCATGGCTTGGTTCTTCTGCTGGTCTGCTGTGCGTCTCACTAACTGCTTCTCTTCTCTCTCCTTTTTTTTCTCACCACGCTTCAGCCTAGTGACCTGCGCAAGCACCGCAGGAAGGTAAACCAGAGGCCTGTTTCACTGGGCTCTGTCGGCTATATCCTTATTGTCCTCACTCTCTCAACTCCCAAATACGCTCCTCACTCTTTAGTATCTCCATGTCATTTCACAGTGTCATATTTAGTACATGCTCCTTCCAAAAACATCCATCTTTATACTCTCTTTCTCGAGCACAAAGGTGTTTCATCAATTTTTAAGATGATTTTACTGTTTTAAACCTTTTAGCAGTGAGTGCATGTTTTTCAGACATCTCAAAGGTCTTGTCACATCTTCCTTTTTTTTGTTTTTGTCATTCTGTTTCCAAGATTTAAACACTATATGATACAGGAAGCATGTATTTCCAATATCGCCCACCCATTAGTCTCTTCCAGTTCCCCTGAGTCGCCACACGCCCACCAAACTGGAAAGAAATGCTCACTGCTCTATTTGTTCCTTTTGTATCTTTAAAAAGTGTCCTCGTTGGTAAAGAATAAAAATCTGAGCGTGCCGTGTAAAGGATGTTTCTTATAGTCAAAACAGAGTAGAAATCCAGAGTTATCCAACTCAATAACATCGTTTAATTTACTGTTACGCAGTCGGCTCAGGATGACAAGGCCACCATCCGATGTGAGACGTCCCCCCCCCACCACTCCACGCTCCATGCGTCTAAACAGGGAGGCCGGCTTTACTGCAAGCCACGAGGACATTCGAGACATTCGAGGGTAAGACACGCAGAAATAGAGAAATTTCCTTGACTTCCCTCGTCTCCCCTTATTCAACGACTCGCTCTTTTGTTCCCACAGTCTGGCCGGCCTGCAGGACGGTCAGGGTAGTAACCCCAGCAGCAGTAACAGCAGCCAGGACTCGCTCAATAAAGCAGCGAAGAAGAAGAGCATCAAGTCTTCCATCGGACGCCTCTTTGGGAAGAAGGAGAAGGGCCGACCCAGCATTCCCAGCAAGGACTCCTCCCCCAGCCAAGGTGAGACACACACACGATTTTACTCCACAACAGCTCATGTGAATGTTAATGTCAGGAAATTCATAAACACCATTAACGCCTTAACGCTGACAGCCCAAATAAAAAGAAACAAAGCAAACATGTTGGAGCGGACGGTTTGTTTAGTTGAAGAGGAGACGTGTGTCTGATGTGTTTGGTCAGAGAGAACTGGAGGACATTAAGCAGTTTCTTTATTTGTGCAAAAGAAAAGATTAAAATAAGACAAAAGTAGAATGCACATGTGGGACAGAAGAAACCTCTTACTGCCAATTTCCACCTACTCCGTGTGCGCCGCTGTCTGTCAGGGCCTCCAAAGCGGAGGGCTGTCCAAAGGACGGCCTCGCTTTTGCTCCATCTGACCGTGCACGTCCTGCCCTACTGGGTCCGTTAATGGGGCGTGAGCTCAGCCATGAGCAGCTGTACAAACATCACAGGAGAGAACTACAAGATCTCAGTAGAACTACAAGATCTCAGGAGAACTAGAAGATCACAGGAGAACTACAAGATCACGCAGCAATAAAGAGAAAAACGTGCGCTCTGTGGGTCTGACTTCCTGTCCGGGTCGACCTATTCTGTCCAGCTTGACGTGTGCTTGCAGCGAGCTCTGTTGAAAATAGACTCACAGCATATTTGAAGTAGAGCAGAGTGGCGCTGCTGGCACACTCCGGACACAGGCCGTGGCGCTCACTGTGGAAACGGGAGCATTTACTAGATTGGGAAAAGGACCCCACCTAACTTTGACATAAAAGCAGCTACAACAGAATAAAAGCAGATTTAGGTATTCATAGAAAGTCTAGTTCCTGTTCCTGTCAGCCCTGTCAACAAGGTGTTTGTTTATACGTTTGCAGCCGGCACTCCTGAAGCGGAGGGCTCTCCAAAGGACGGCTTAGGAATGGGAACCCTCGGAGGCCCTGCAGAGAAGAACAGGAAGCTGCAGAAGAAGTAAGTGTCATCCCGCCCCCTCTGTTGTCTTCACAGTTTCATGTCGACTCAGAATAAAGTTTGAAGATGGCCGGATAATACTCGACTCCAGGGCACTGCTGTGTTTAATAACGTCAAAGTGTTTTGCTTTATTGTGGGCTTGTTGCTGCTCACTCCCTGCAGACTCACTCACGCTCACTCCAACAGGCTCATCTCGCTTACAACCCACACCAGTTTATTTCCATTCGCTCACTCGTTTATGATTTTCCCTTCACGCCAACATATTGCAAACACCATAAATTATGTTTTGCTTCCATGTAGCTCTTAAATTACCATCAGTTCATTCTTTCTCTGTATTGTTTTTCCAACCCCACCTCCGTCTTCTTTTTATGACCATCCCCTTCTCATTCCATGTGTAGTCCAAAGACAGGGTAAGTCGGTTCACCTTGTTCCTTTTTTTTGCTTTGCCTTATCTTCTTCCCACACTTGGCTTCACGTTGACCTCACCACTAGCTCTGAGGACCCCAAACAACTGTCCCTGCGACTGTCTGATGGCTTTTCCATGCTGCTCTTTTACCCTGCTTTCCACAGCGGAGCTTAACTAACAGGAATGTGTGTGTGCTGATTTATTTAGTGAGTGACACTTTTTCCTCTTGCAGTTTTCCTATCAGAGCATGAAGTGATGCACTGCAACTACGGGAAAAAGATAATTAACGGAAGACTGTCATTTTGTTTGAGGAGATGCGCTTCAGTAGAGTCACTGTGCTGCTTAAACGTCCTCAGAATGTGAATCTGATCAAAGTTAAGAACATGCTCTATCTGCTTAGGTTTTATTATAACAGCAGATCTGCCAAAAAAAGAAGATGGGCTTGTTCTTTATCAGTGCTATATGTCCTGCAGCCCCATCTAGTGGTCATTTTCATATTTACACGTCTTCATCAATCCTTTAAAGTCCCTGACACACCAAGCAGACTGCAAAGAGCTAGTGGCGACTGTGGCGTCGCCTTTGTCTTGGCCAAAAAGTTGCACTTGAACACACCGCAAAGACTACAGCCGACGGCCAACTACCACGCACGTTCTAAGTCCGTTCATATGATACGAGAAGACCATTTTCACACAGCTGTCGCTCACCACTCGTATTATAGGTACTTCTAATCGAGAATGTCTGATTAAAAAGTTTAAAATGGCACTGGTGTTGTCAGCCCTTGATCTTTTAGTGGAACTAAATGGGTGAAAGCATGGATACTACAGCGACAGGGCTTTCCCCGAACATGTGTCGGAAGCTGGAGTTAAATGAAACCTCCAAACAGCCAATCAGAGAGATTCCTCTCACCAACCGCGCGGGCGCTGATTCAACATGTTGAATCGGCCAAAAAAAGGCAGAGGTAGCGACCGAGCTGGACACACCGCAAAAACTAGAGCGACGAAATCCCAGTTGGACTGACTGCCGACGATCTTCATGGTGTGTCAGGGCCTTCAGGTTTCAGAGACTCTCTGCTCAAAGGCGTTGTTCCTTCATTAAAAACTGGGAATGTGCATGAAGTGGATGTTCAAAGCCATCGCAAAAGTTTCCTTCAACTCTTCCCTCCGTGCATGTTTTGCTCCCTACAGTTTTTGAGGAATGCATTCATACTGAAATCATTCTCTAAGTGGACTCGCACAGCACTGGTTCTGGGAGAAAACTACCAACTCACAAAGTTCCTCTTCAATCCTGAAGCTCTTCCTAAGACACAC
Source organism: Tautogolabrus adspersus (assembly GCA_020745685.1). Lineage (NCBI taxonomy): Eukaryota > Metazoa > Chordata > Actinopteri > Labriformes > Labridae > Tautogolabrus > Tautogolabrus adspersus. Next base: position 35,065,262 of record CM036535.1, on the reverse strand, counting down.
AGTCATCTCTAAGAGCTTTAAAAATGACTGTGTGGTTAGCACGGATCGTCAGGGTTTGAATAAGTCTGAGAAAATTCTTCTAATTAGGGTTCGACCGATATGGGATTTTAGGGACCAATATCAGGGAGAGAAAAATCTGATAGCGATCTGCCAATATCTTTCTTTTTTTGTTATTGTGTTAATCCCACAAGTGCATTTATCAAACACTTGTGCTGCTTAGCCTTGCATGCATTAGAACTTTGAAAACCAAAGTTTGTCAAAGTCAAAAACAAACAAAGAGAAATTCTCCGTCTGGGAGTGAAAAAAAAGAACGAGGAAGTTAAGACATTGAATCAACACTTCAGTTTCTGACACCAACAAAAGAGAAGGATAATGGTTACTTTCACTTCGAACATTAAGGTGATTAATGATAGTTATGAGCATGTCTCTGTTTGACACTTACTGGGTTTCAGTTTCTTTGTTTTCTCTCAAACTCCTGCTCTCTGGTTTGATGCATGTGTATTGACTTCTTGGGTTTGTTTACACGTGTGGTCCGAGGGTAAATTTGAGTGCATACTGCAGGTTGTGATGGGCTCTGTGGAGTTCCAAGTGTTTGTTTGTTTTTGCATTCTGTCTTTAATATATCGATTTGTGTCTCAGGCATGAATTACTGGAGGAGGCTCGCAGGCAGGGCCTGCCGTTCGCCCAGTGGGACGGACCAACTGTCGTCGTTTGGCTGGAGGTACGCTGAAACGACACTGATGTAAAGTAACCGGGGAATCATTGTTTTTACACGTTCGTGTTATAAATGATCAGACTCAAATCTCTTGTTCTTCAGGGTAAAATCACAGTTTTTCTGCAGTGGAGTCTGATGATTTTGATAAGAGCTAAATTTGCTGCTTTAGATGTCTAAAACAAAACGCTCTATCTCTGCAGGTATTCTTTCTGAAAAAACAATCTGAACCTGTCGGTGACAAAAACAACTTTTAGAGGACGTACTTGTGATTTGGCGTTAATCTCAACCATTTCAGAAGCAAACTAACGGAGCAATCTTAACTTTCCACTCCTATTAGTCCTTAAAGGAGCAACATGTAACTCTGACACCTAGTGTTTAAAATGGGTACTGCAGTCCAAATTCTAAACATTGTAGAGAGCTCTCTCCCCCCCCCCCCCCCTCCTCTCTAGAGTGGATGCTCACGCAGGTCACCATGTGGTGGACACTGAAGCTTCAGTGTTTATCCAGCTCTGCATCGGTCTGTAAACCTTTCTGCGTTCTAACCTCTCTCCATTTTTCAAAAGCATCTCCAATATTGATCCTAGTTTGAGCACGTTTCTGCTCGTGGAGCTTATTAGAAACATGCAGAGGCTTTTTAGGTCGGGTACAATCACTTCTATCTGAACCAGTTCTCTTGCCCGCTTCCATCGCTGCAACACCTGTTGGTTTGACCTGATAACTGCTCTCATATCTGGCAAACCGAGGGGCGTCCAAAACGGCCGTGTGGGGGTGCCTTAAAACCGCCTACCTTCTCTGGTCCAAACAAATCCAGACCATTCAGGACCAGAATCTAAAGTTAGAAGGAGGACATACTGGCTGCTGCATTGTTGTCAGAGAAGCCAGCACTTCAACATAGCATGTTTCCTTAATGTCTGATCATAGAGTAAGCTCACTTTATCACTTCATGTCTTACTGATTGGTCCTTTAAAGTCCCATTGTATAAAGTTAAAACAAGTCCTGGGTTTAAAAACTCTTGAATGACTCTGTAGCTGATGTCTCCTATCTCTCCTCCTTCTTCTCCTTCTCTCGCCAGCTGTGGGTGGGCATGCCAGCCTGGTACGTGGCTGCGTGCCGTGCTAATGTGAAGAGCGGAGCCATTATGTCAGCGCTATCGGACACAGAGATCCAAAGAGAGATCGGGATCAGCAACCCGCTACATCGTCTAAAACTCCGCCTGGCCATCCAGGAAATCATGTCTCTCACCAGCCCGTCGGCCCCGCCCACCTCAAGAACGGTAATTGTCTGTTTAGTAAACGTGACAAACCACACAAACTGGACAGGATGAACACACATGTTGCTATTTATGACCTTAATACCTATAATATGTGGGCTGATGATGCCTCTAAGCTCTCTTCTTACACATTCTTGTCACTGATAAAGCATGAAACGTTTCATTTGAAGTACTTACAAACTAAACACAGCGTTGGACGAGCTTGATTCGATTGCTAACAGAGATAACAGTGAATGAACAATCTTTTTCTCCATCCTGCTTTCTGTCCCTCCTTCGTCATTCTTCCTTCTTTAAACACTTCTCTCACTTGTGATCGGGGGCGGGGGTGTCACATGATCAGACCACAGGAAACGTTTGGGTCACACACGAAGAAATGGAAAGTTTGGCAGCCACACCTCCCACGGTTAGTCTACCCCGATTGGCTGGTGCCTTCTGGCCTCTGTGATGACCGTCGAGGCTCGTTCCAAGCTGCCTTACAGACACACAGACAGACCTGTCTCACTCACTCACTGACTGCATGCTTGTTTTATTACTCGATTATCTGGTTTGATTCAGTCGTAAGGCAGCTTGAGACACAGCCTCCTCTCCCTCCTTTTCCCTCGTCTTGGTTATAGTTCTTTTAGTCATTACATACTGTGTGTGTGTGTCTTTGTGTTGTTGCTGTGTAGTTGAGTGTATTAATACCTGATTCTTAATATTCTGCAGTTTTTGATCTCGGACAGAAGAAGGGCTGCCCCAGATTCTAAATGTTTCTGCTCGACCAGTCATCGCACATTTCTGTTATGCATAAACTGTCGGAGGCAAAAGAAAGTTTCACGTCACATTTTTAACGCTCTGTAGGGCTGTCATAATACCAGATTTTAAACTTTGATACGATGCGCTCCATCTTCGGAGGCTTTAGTCCTCGCCCACTCGCTGGATGTAAAGTTCTCTGAATAGTTCCTGCTGCATTCTCACATCAGCTCATCCTGGCGTAATGCAGACATTGTACAAAGGGTGCTGGCAGAGAAAATTGTAAGTAATGTCGGGGGGTTTGAATGAAGCTCACCACCGAAAATTAGTGGACACTTTTTTAGGGGTTTAGTTCTTCTGTGAAAACACGTAAACACAGGAGAGACGTCATCATAAGGCCTCCTTCTTTAACTCTACACGTGGATCAGAAACACGACAGACAGATCGTACACTCGTTCAGACATCGGCTCCCAAATGGAATCAACTTACCCATAAAACTTTGTCGACTAAGACTCTTTTCATTGTCGGGGCAGCCCTGGCAACGCAGATCTGCATGAATGACCCCCACCCTCCGCCCGCTGTTACCCGTGTGTTAGGATTTGGCGATATGAGGAAACGGAAAGAAAACCTAAACATGCATGCTGTCTGAGATTTCACTTTACGCTTTATAATGAGTGTTTGATTAAATGTTTGTGGGTACTTTTACTAATCAGCGATCACTTCTGCCTGATTGTCAGATGACGTAACATGGGGGGTTTAAATTCACCTGATTGCTCTTCACAGACGTGAATCTGAGAAATCTAAAACAAAAAGGATTAAAGTACACTTTGAGTCTTGTTCCCGTATCGCCAACTCCTCCTGATAGTTGTAGTTTCCTCCCCCCTTGTCTTTCTGGTTTGTTGTCATTGCATGAACTTGTCTTGCTTGTTGTTTTTATTTTGAGCTGCTCTAACAGCACTGCGGCCTCACTAACCCCTCAACCTTTTCTGTTCTTCTCACCATGCTCACTCTAACCATGCTAACACCAGGAGGATGACGAGGGTAGCTGGGCACAGGTTTGCACACGTTCACTAAACCCCCTCCTGACTACACTCCCCTTCTAGACTCTTCAGAACTCCATCTTTGTGACAGTTCGCTTCACTCAGTACGTTTACATGTGCGGCTAATGATTCGTCAGCGACTCGCAGGTTACGCAAAGACTGAGGATCTTGCAGAGTCACAAACTGCACGACTACAACTCGGTTCCTTTTGGGATTATTTCCCATCATGCACCTGCTGAAAATGAACACCGAGCACTTTTTAGCAGAAAACTGAAAAAGGATGAGAAACTGGTGGAGAGAGTGAGAACGCCTCTTTGATGCGTCGTCTTCAAACCTCAAGAGAGAGAAGGACAGAAATGTCTGCGGCCCTCGAAATCCAGAAATCATGATTCAATTCATACTAACATGACAGCACCAGAAGACGTCACGATGGATTTCGAGGGCTACAGTATTTTCTGTCCACTTTTTTTCCTTCCCAGCTTTATCGTGGTTCAAAGAAGTTAAATGATAATATGTAGATAGTTCTCAGCTTAGCTTAACTAAGTGTTGCTCAAGTTTGTAGAGGGAAATCTGTGGTTTCATGACTAGTGGTTGTCGAGCTGAAGTGCAGCGATGAGGTTTCACTTGTGGTCGACAGGTTTGTCATCACAAGTTTTACCACGTGAAGTTGCTGTGCAGGATGTCAGGTTTCCTGTGTGAAAACCTCAGAAGAAGAGTTACCAAAACCCCCCAAAAAAAAAAGATTTAGACAGAGTGCGAAAAGACTTTGAACATTCAGTCGATTACTTACAGCCTAGTGCGACTTAAACTGGAATTTAAAAACACGTGTGAACATGTTAGTCCAGCAGGAAGTTGAATTTCTTAAAGTCGGACGCACCTTGATGATGTGGCGGGAGATGGATTCACTCGTGTATGTTTACACCTCAATCACACCCAAACAAACTGGACTAGGCACTGTGAGCATGCTCCACAGTCCCCACGCCGGCCAGAAGTGCGTAGCAGAGCAGAAGTCGCGTTGTCGTCTGCCTTTGTATAATCAGCATCAGCTAGAGGGACAGCGTGCGTCACATTTGACGATAAGTAAAGAGTAGAGCGAGTATGAGATGTACAGAGCCGTAGAGCTGCTTGTGCTTTCACCGTTCGACTAACAACTTGTTGGCAAGGTCAACCAAGAGACGGTCCAACAGTAACTATCTGAAAGGGGGAATATCGCCACCTGTAGCAGAGTCTGACATAGTTTCTGTCAATAAATCGATTCTCCTCGGTGTTTGTACACTGGGACAGGTACAGTAGTCTAATTAAACGAGCTGTAGATGTGCATGTAAACGTCCTGACTGTCTTTAATCAAATCTAAGATTAACATCATAACAATCCGATCTTTTGAAGAGCTGTCAGGTATCTGCCTTCAAAGATTCTGTATGTTTTAGTATGATATGCTGCAGTCAGCTTGCAGGTTTGTTAAAAACCATGAAGATTAAATCTGTCTGTAGGACACGGAAATAAGAGAGCAAAGTTTAAAAATATCACCATCACATGCTGAGCAGCCTCCTCTCTGACCACAGACTTTGGCGTACGGAGACATGAACCACGAGTGGATCGGTAACGAGTGGCTGCCCAGCCTGGGTCTGCCTCAGTACCGCTCCTACTTCATGGAGTCCCTGGTGGACGCCCGCATGCTCGACCACCTCACCAAGAAGGACCTCAGGGGACAGCTCAAAATGGTGGACAGCTTCCACAGGTAAAACAGCTGAAGGTCTCATAGGTGTTATTTTATCTTTTTATTACTCCTGATTACATATCAAGATATTCGTCTCTGTGTTTGTGTAACAGGAACAGTTTTCAGTGCGGAGTGATGAGTCTGCGGAGGCTCAACTACGACAGGAAAGAGCTGGAGAGAAGAAGAGATGAGACTCAGGTGGAGCATCAAGGTAACAAACACGCTGCTGATTCCTCAGTTAAACTAACCTTCTGCTCGACGGCTGAGGACGTAACGTTATTCTGTCATTTCAGAAGTGCTGGTGTGGAGTAACGAGCACGTGATCGGCTGGGTTCAGGCCATCGGGCTCAAAGAGTACAGTGCGAACCTTTACGAGAGCGGGGTCCACGGGGCGCTGTTTGCTCTGGACGAAACCTTCGATTACAACACTCTGGCTCTCCTGCTGCAGATCCCCACACAGAACACACAGGTACACCCTGCTGGTCAGCCGCTTCACCCGATTACTAAAGAGTTCAACATCATCTGTAGCCATTTCCATTTACATGACATCATAAAAAATGACCTTAAATGTTCCCATATCCATCGTTTTAGAGACCTGGTCCAGATAGAACTGGCTCTCTGTTGCATTCTTAGGCCCCGTGTCCACCTAGAGTTTCTTTCTGAGCGCCAGCGTCTTTTTACAATTGTTCCGAATGAGGAGAGAGCGTTTGCAGCAGCAGGCGGCTGCCCAGAGAAAAGGCGCAGCGACCAGCGTCCTTTTTCAGAGCCCTCAAATTGAAATTCTTTCAACTCAAGAAAGGCGCTGTTGACGTCACCGGTGCTCTTTTCCAAATGTATGATATTCCCCGTAGTGTTGCTGTCGACAGATCGTGTCTTGTACCCACATCGTCTTTGCTCCGTGTCTGATCGGGTAAAAAATGATCTCAAATATCAAACATGCAGTAAAAAGTAACGGAGCAGTGTCGGTCACACAGCGACTGGCGTCAACAGACGCACAACGCTTGTCTTCTCAGCACAACGTTTCATCCGAGCTCTCCCAAACGCAGTCAGCGCTTTTCTACCCAGTAAAAACGCTAGGTGGACACGGGGCCTTAACATTATTCCCTTTAAAACAAACCTCCCACTGACTTACTCTTAAGTCATTTGTGACGGCGTGAGATGACGAGTTCTGAGAGTGGAGACTCTGGTTGTAGGTGAATGAATCTGTTAGTGTGTGGCGTGCTGTGTTGGTCGTCTCGTTGCTCTACACACACGATAAGAACAAAAGATTTGTTCTTTCACATTTTCAACATGGTTTAAAAAATCTTTTAGTGTCACGTTTGAACGTTTCTGTTCAGTAACAGTTTGTGTTTTCCTCTTCGTGTCCTCCAGGCCAGAGCGACTCTGGAGCGTGAATACAACAGTCTGCTGACCCTCGGCACAGACCGCAGAATGGAAGAGGTGACAAACACTCACGCACGCTCACACACACACACACACACGCTCACACACACACACACACACACACACACACACACACACACACACATGCTCTCACACACACAATGATTTGTGAATCCAACACCTCTCCTGGTGATCTCTCCTCCAGGATGACGATAAGAACTTCCGCCGAGCTCCCTCATGGAGGAAGAAGTTCAGGCCCAAAGACGTGAGGGGGATGTCGTTGGGTGCGTCCGACACCCTGCCCGCCAACTTCAGAGTCACCAGCAGCAGCGCAGCTTCATCTCCCTCCCCGCAGCCAAAGAGGAGCCCGATGGACGGTAAGATGAGGCTGCCAGAAGTGTGAGCATGTGTGTGCGTGTGTGTAATATGTTGCTACTTACTCAATAACTTTTCTCTTGACGGGCCCAGAAGGAGCCCAGACTCCTCGTGTACTCTCTGAGCCTGTTCACACCTGGTTTTAACACGCTGCCGAACGTGACCATCAGTACAGCCTGTTGTAATTATTTAGTACTCGAGGTCGGTCCTGGTCGCAAGACCACTTTTTGAAGGTCTCGTCTCGGTATCAAAATCATTGTTCCTCGGTGTCGTCTCATCTCAGACTGGGCGGACTCTGGATTTTAAATCAAGACCACCACGTCATTACTATGATTACAAGGAAAACGTTTCTTTCTAAAACAATTAATAACTTTAATTCATTTATAGTTTGATTTTTATCCTGCGGTTACGGCCACAACCTTCCCGGTGTTACGGTCTAAGTGAGTGACACGCCCCCTGCAGACAAGATGATGATTCTTCAGTGATACAGTATTTATGGTCTTGGTCTTGATCCCTAAATGTCTTGGTCTTGTCTCGGTCTCTGAGCACTCTGGTCTCAGGTATGTCTCGGTCTCGGTTACTGTGGTCTCGCCTACAACACTAGCTTGTTCTTCCAGCTGTCTCGTGATCACATCACGTCGGGCGCGTGTTGAAACCAGGTGTAAACGTCGTCTTTGTTCTCTCTGAATGGCTTTGCTGCTCTGCTGTTTATGATGCTGTGACTAACGGCACGTCTCTGCATGTCATTCTACCAACATGGACACGCAGGAAGTCAGTCTATACAGAGGCTGGACACTGCCACAGTCAGGACCTACTCTTGTTAACACACAACGGTGAGTTCACACTCTAACACCAACCACACTCAAAGCATTCTGTACGGCCTTTACCTCACTGCCGAAGTCTTCTTCTCCTCGTGCAGGCCGACAGCAGCTCTCCTGTTCTTCACTTCTTGGCTTTATTAACGCACGTTGCTTCTCCTCTCTTTCTCTCCGTCCCCCCCACCCCATCCCATCCCTCGCTTCTGTCCTGCTCCCCCCCCATCTCGTGTCCGTTCATCTCTCTCTTCCCCCTTCTCAGTTTATCCTCATTATTTCTATAGGTAACCGCTGGTCAGAGGACGAAGGGGAGTTCCCCGCGTACAAGACCCGGATGATGAACTGAAATGACTTTAAGGACACTAAAAAAAAAGATGTTTCTTTTTGTTGTCAACACACAGAGAGAGAGAGAGAGAGAGAGGGAGAGAGACCTTACTCACCACTCTGTCTCCCTAGAGGAAACGTTTAGATGTATCTACAGGTGTTATATTTATGTCAACCGATGGGACGTTTTAATTGATTTTTAGAATAACTACGTAATCCTCTTTTTGTTGTCGCCTCTATCCCTTTAATCGACCCACTTTTTAACGAAAGAATAATTTCTCCACTGTGCCCGTATTAAGCTGAGCTCTCAGATGTATGTAACTGAATGTTTTTATGGTCTGGAGTTTGTATATTTCTACCGACAGACGTTTTATCTAATCTTTTTTATAATCCTGATTCTATTGACAAGCTGTACGTTATTGTCTCCTTCTCTTTGATTTGACTTCTAATCATCAAGTGACTTTGATACGTGATATAACTTCATCATATCCCCGTGCCCCTTTTTACCTGTCGTCATGTTTGTAGCTTCTCACCTGTGACTTTGTGTGAAAGCAGCTCTGAGGTCAGCAGGTGTGTGAATAGCAGACAGACTGCTGGAGCTGTCGGGACTGTTTCACAAACCTCTCGACGCTGTGAGTCGTCCGATCCGTCGTCCGCCGATAAAAATAACTGCTGGCAAGCCGGGCGACGGTGACGACGGATATCATGTGAAACACACCTTTTCCTTTTCTTTACTTTTCATATCTACGAAACCAAAATGAAACTCTTGAATTTAAAGAATTAAAGCCATATACCAGTAGCGAGACAAAAAAACTAAACAGAGGGCTTCTTTCGCAGAACTCGAGGTTCTCTCTCGTTGACCTTGCATGCGGAAACTTCTCCACATATCTCCCCCCTCCTCCCCCCTCCCTCCATATCACAAAGCAACCTTCCTCACCTCTGGAGAACCACGCAGACGCAGGCTCACCTGTACAGGAGGACTTTAAACGTACAGACGAGCCAAACGTGGACACTCCTTCCTTCGATGGACCAACTTCACTGAGGCCTCAGTCGATCCCCGCTGCGACTCGAGGCGGTGCGATCCACCCAGCAACCTTCTTTTTTTTAAACACTTTTGTCGTCTCTTCTTATTTATTATCACTCACCCACGCTGTGTTTTGTCAGGTGTACCTTCATAGCTGAAGCCCCAGTCCGCTCCTATGAATGTAGCAACGCCCCTCACGTCTAAGCTTCTACCCGTCTTCGCTCCAAAACACAGGTTCCAACGTCGGCTCTCCTTGAGAACGAGAAGGAACCGCAGATTTTCTCCTTCACCCTCTGTGTAGTTAAAGCTGTATGCTTTTGTTTCTGTTTGTGATTTAGTCATTTATGCACAATGCAAATCATGTGGCTGTTGTTTTTATTCCTGCTCTTCCCGTTGAATCTTCTGATCTTGTAACAATGATGTACAGTCTGAGTACTTATAAACTATTTTTATCACAATATTATTTATTGCTTACTTTCAATAAAATACTGAAACTTATTTTCCACGGCAGATTAAAGGACTAAAGCTTTTCTTGTCTTCTCAACAACCTCTTTGTCTGTTCCTGTCCTGCTTTTGGTTCAGGAAAAAAAAGGAGTAAAGAGAATGGATGGAGTCCTCGTTCAGTGTGTTTGTCATGATGGTAATTTGAATATTCAGCGTTTAATGTATGACTTAAAGGTCACATATTCTCCTCCTCTTCAGTGTAAATAAGTCTCATAGCTCCCCAAAACATGTGTGTGAAGTTTCTTGTTCTAAATCCACTCTGATCCTGTATTTGATCATGCCTATAAAACCCTCTATTTCAGTGACTCGGGCTTTCTCGCTCCATGTCCTATTGTTTACGGTGAGAAGGCAGACTCAGAGTGCAGAACAAACACCTAGCTGTGGGAGTGTAACCCACCTGGGGGAGGGGTTACTGCCCTTTGTGATGTCATGAAGGGAAAATCTCCAAACGGCCTGTTTGAGCACACATTTTCTGAAAAGTGGAGCAGGCAAAAGACAGAGAGGATGGACTTCTCATCTCTCTGAATTAAGGTCACAATATTCACCATTAACTAGCTGCTTATTAGCATGCTAACAAGTAGCATACAGGCTAATAGGTATACTTTTGGGCTTTTATGCTTTTATTGTAGAGCTGGGCCCAGGACAGAGTCAGACATCAGAGAGAGAGCGAGCGAGTTGGGAATGAACTTCAGGAAGGGAGCCACAGGTCGGATTTAAACCCGGGCCGCTCACGTAGAAGACTACAGCCTCAGTACACGGGGAATGTGCACTAACCACTCGGTCAAAGTCATCTTTTTTTGTCAAGTATTGCCAGAAGTACTGGACACAGAAAATCGTTTATCTCCGGACCATGGTGCAAACTGCAATAGTATAAAGTAATACAATTACAGATATAATGTGCATTTAAAAACAACGCATGTGGATGGAATTGAACTAAATATAAACATATATAAGGCCCTTACTGGGTGGCGGCAGTCTGTAGGGACTTTGGTTGGAAACCAGAGGGTTGCTGGTTCAAGTCCTGGTGCTGACCCAGTCTGGATTTTGGTCCGGTAGCTGGAGAGGTGCCAGATCACTTCCTGAGCACTGCTGAAGTCCCCCACCAGCTCAGAAGTGCTCGCTGTGTGCAGCCCCCTAACTCTGACATCTCTCCATTAGTGCATATCCACAGGATCCTGTTAGTTCAAGTGTGTAAAATTGAATTTCCCCTTCGTGGGAAAAGTCAAGTGTAACTTCTTCTAACTTAGTGAAAAATATGCTTCAAAAATTAATTCCATGTAACTCACACATGCTGTTTGTGTGATATAAATCAGGATAGCTGGAAAAAAAATGAATTTCAAGGAGAAATTTTTATTATTAAATTTATGGTAAAAAAAAAAAAAAGGAATCCCCGCCCACTCGTGACGTCAGCGCGGGCTGAGACCCGGAAGAGCTGCGGAGAATTTGAGTCAGGAAAACTTTTGTCCTTCTTGTAAAGCACAACATTGTTATTTCAAAAATGTTCACTTTTTGGGTCTTCAGGGGTTCCGTAGAATCCTGCAATTACAAGGTACAATAATTAATCTACAATAATTATTTTATTTTCAACCAGATCAAAGAAAAACAAAGTTGGATGCTTTCAGATTGTTTCTGAATCACTTTTATTTCTTACAGTGAATTTGACTAAATGAAGATGGACGAACTACATTAAATGGAAACACAATGCCTACAATGTATGACATGTCACTCTGATTTTTTTTGTTTTAAAATTCTAAGTAGAAATTTGGAAATTATTATAAAATTTACATTTCGAGGCTCCGCCCACCCGCGACGTCAGCGCGGGCAGAGCTCGGGATACTGGGAGAGCCGGAAGAGAGCCATCAGATCCCTGAAACGTAACAGTTTCTCCATCAAAGCTGGAGGTCTGAACGGACCACATCCACCAGGGGGGGATTTTAATACCTGTAGAGGTCGGAGCTTCCTTTTTGTCCAACAAGGTGAGTTTCTTTAAAATGTCTACCTGTGTGTGTAAAGCTCACCGGGCGCGCGCTGAGTCAGTTAATCATTAGCATTAGCATTAGCTGGCTAGCTAACTGGAAAACTGTAACAGGAAATACCAGAGCTCAGACAGACAGACACCACTATTCTGATTTGTATTCAACCTAAATTTAGCACATTTGTCCTCTTTGCATCTCTCGATGTTAATTCCCCATCGTCGATATAACCATTATAACCATTAACGAGCTTTTCATCCTCCTTTCTGCGTCTGTTTGCTCGGTGTGAACGTTCAAACCTCTCCTATCAACGTCTCATTAAACGCGTTTTAATGGAGAAAATGTGGCACAGCCTTAAATTAAATATATTCAATGGCTTGGCCTACTTCGACTGAAGAAAACTCACCTACATTTACTCAAAAGGTCAAACGAGCTTTATGTAAATGTCGTGAATGTTTCTTGTATTTTAGCAGCTTTGTTATTTAATAAAACACATCAGAGTTTACTGCATCTCTTCTTCACCCAGCGTGGATAGAAAGAGTTCAGATTTGGATAGTAGCTGCATATGGGTGTGGTTGTGTTCTCCTGACAACTAACAGACTTAAAGTTGAGACTTGGAGCTACTTCCGGGTCTGAGGTGGCTCTCCTCTGTGTCTGTCCCCCCCCCCTCACTGTGAGGTAAGCAGAGCCCCTGATTTAACACAGATGCTGATGCCCACATTGTGCCGAGTCAGGAATCAGGTTTAGCACAGAAAGCGTTTGTTCCTCTTAAATGCACTATTCAGTAAAGGGGGTCCACATTTCCACGCTCTGATACCTTTTGATGACAGGATAAAATGGACAGCTGCAGCTCAGGGGCAGTCAGTCATCTGGTCGGGGGTTCGATCCCCAGCAACAGATTTAGAAGTCCTTGCTACCTAAAATTGGCTAATTTCTTGGTTTAAGTTTTCAAAAATGTCAGACAAACTGTTTAAGTTGATGCAGTCACATGCCTGATGTGTCCTTGGGCAAGACACTTAACCCCAAGTTTCTCCCATATTCTCCTCATGTTTGTTTACCATCCATGTTCTCAGTCTGTGAAACTTAAAGAGCAGCTTGGCATGATTTGCAAAAACATCCTTATTTATCTGATACTGGCGTCAGTAAAAACCCCACTTCAGCCTTAAAAACGGTTTGTTTCAGCTGCTGTCTCTTTAAGGCCCCACTCCCCACATGCCCACTTTCCTCTGATTGGTCAGCTCTCTTGAAGCCTTCTGATTGGGCAGAACGCTGCAGGGCTGCCAGGAGAGGAGTCCTTTCCAGTGCTGGGAGAAGAGAGGCTATTGCCCTTTCGGGCTGCTTTTTTTCACAAAAGTGCCGTAACTAAGCTCAGCCGTCATCACGTCTTTATACATTCATAATTATTCCACGATGGCGTAATATTGGTGTCCTTCTCTGTGGCTTCACATTCCGTTTCAGCGTTGTGGAAGCATGGCACAGCGGGAACTCCACACACACATAGTCAGACCAATCCAGCCTCGACCCTTTGCTGCATGTCATCCCCCACTCTCTCTCCTCCCAACGTTTCCTGTCTCTCTTCAGCTGTCCCCCCAACCCCAAAAAACAGAACAACAAATATCCCAATATTGACTGCAAAGAACATATTGAAGTTTAAAATTCTGCTATTGTGACCACGCTGTCTTTCAGCAGGTCGCTCTGCAGCATCTGTGTTCAATGCTAGTGAGTGGGAATCAACATGGCAGCAGGATTTTTTCACATATGAACTTGCTAAAACAGAATTCAAGAGTAAGACTGCTGAATTAAGGTTGATCGATATATCGGTTGAACGTCGGTATTGGCTGATATTTGCCCCATTACTAAATATTGTGGCATCAAAAATGAACTTATTTGTGACGTTAAGGACAAACGCAACTAAGAGACACAAAAATAAGCGAGATGTTGAGACAGTAGACTGACTATTCCCTTAGCTTTTAACCGTGTCCTCCTGCCGTCTTCATCTTCGTAAAACAATCCCCTTTGAATCGGGTAGATAAAGCGTGTTTATCTGATTTTATGTGATGCTGTTTTTCAGTGTGTGTTGCTCTAAAAATGTGGAAGGCAGCAGCAGGACAGTCCGTCAGTGTGGCTGCGAATGAGGAAGTGGACGACTGGGAGACTGACCCCGACTTTGAGGTACCAAAGCTCCCTTCAGTTGTCCTCAGTATGCTTTTATAACTTTGCTCCCTCCCTCACTCGCTGTATGATAATCATTCAACTTTCCTTTTGACCCTTTTCTTCCTGTTCTTGTGGATTTCTAGAACGATGTGTCAGAGAAGGAGCAGCGCTGGGGGGCCAAGACGGTGTCGGGCTCAGGACATCAGGGGCACATTGAGTAAGGAAGCAAATGTGGTTTCCTCAAAGTATTAAAAATGGACAACACAGTCCCAAAAATGAGTCTTCCTAATGCTGTGCTCTTCTTGATGTAGTATCCACAAACTGCGTGACACGGTGTCGACGGAGCACACCAGCCTGAAGCAGAAGGAGCAGGATATTGGGCCCAAGGCCTCGCATGGATACGGAGGAAAGTTTGGAGTGCAGCAGGACCGCATGGACAAGGTGAGAGGGAAAACGAGACGCAGGTACACAGAAGGACAGTTTGACCTGGAGCAGATTCATCTCCGGGTTTCCTGATTTAGTTGTTGGATTGTGCAAAATAATCTCACCTCAAAAAATGAGGAGGCTGTTGACTGTTAGCTAGAACAAGAAACGGATTGAGACGTTAAAGTTTATGATATGAAGTCAGTAAGATGAGATCCTTCTTAGAAGAATGAGGAGTTACACGCATATGACGTAGGTGCAGGGGAAGATGTTCCGAAACTCTGTTTGAGGTGTTTCTGTGTAGACGTGAAAAACAGAGTTTTGTTCTTGTAACGTCACGCTGTGCGCCGGTTTCTCCTCTGTTTGAGGTCTTCGTGCGATGCTGTCACTTTAGTTTACATGAGATCAGTGAGATGGCAGACGTAACAAAACTAGTGCTGGTGCTAACGTTGCTAACGGGACTTTTTACATGCTTACACATACACAGTTACTCTCCCACTATGTTGACGAGCAGAGACGCCTGAATGGACGACTTTGAAAATGAAATGGTCGTTGCAGAGGAATGGTGAGAAAATGTTAGCATGTCAAGGACATCGTTTTTGACTTGGCGTGCTCATGACAGCTGTAACAGTTCGTTTTCATGTGGACGAAGATGTTTCAGAGAACTTGGCGTGTGTGGACGGGACTAGGCCTGAGGAAGAAGATACGCCCGCACACTTGCTCAAATGCCACTAAAAGTTTGAATTCATCACAACCGCAACTTTTCGACCATGCAGCGGTCTTCTTCAGGTGATAGTTTTTGACCAACAGCACACCCACATACACTATATTGCCAAAAGTATTCGCTCACCTGCCTTGACTCGCATATCAACTTAGGTGACATCCCATTCTTAATCTATAGGGTTTAATATGACGGCGGTCACCCCTTTGCAGCTATAACAGCTTCAACTTTTCTGGGAAGGCTGTCCACAAGGTTTAGGAGTGTGTTTATGGGAATTTTTGACCATTCTTCCAGAAACGCATTTGTGAGGTCACACACTGATGTTGGACGAAAAGGCCTGGCTCTCAGCCTCCGCTCTAATTCATCCCAAAGGTGTTCTATCAGGTTGAGGTCAGGAGTCTGTGCAGGCCAGTCAAGTCCATCCACACAAAACTCTCTCATCCATGTCTTTATGGACCTTGCTTTGTGCACTGGTGCACAGTCATGATGGAACAGGAAGGGGCCATCCCCAAACTTATCCCACAAAGTTGGGGGCATGGAATTGTCCAAAATCTCTTGGTATCCTGAAGCATTCAGAGTTCCTTTCACTGGAACTAAGGGGCCAAGCCCAGCTCCTGAAAAACAACCCCACACCATAATCCCCCCTCCACCAAACTTTACACTTCGCACAATGCAGTCAGACAAGTACCGTTCTCCTGGCAACTGCCAAACCCAGACCCGTCCATCAGATCGCCAGATGGTGAAGCGCGATTCGTCACTCCAGAGAACGCGTCTCCACTGCTCTAGAGTCCAGTGGGGGCGTGCTTTAGACCACTGCATCTGACGCTTTGCCTTGTACTTGGTGATGTATGGCTTGGATGCAGCTGCTCGGCCATGGAAACCCATTCCATGAAGCTCTCTATGCACTGTTCTTGAGCTAATCTGAAGGCCACATGAAGTTTGGAGGTCTGTAGCGATTGACTCTGCAGAAAGTTGGCGACCTCTGCGCACTATGCGCCTCAGCATCCCCTGACCCCGCCCGTCTTTTTACGTTGCTTACCACTTCGTGGCAGAGTTGCTGTCGTTCCCAATCGCTTCCACTTTGTTATAATACCACTGACAGTTGACTGTGGAATATTTAAGAGCGAGATAATTTCACGACTGGACTTGTTGCACAGGTGGCATCCTATCACAGTACCACGCTGGAATTCACTGAGCTCCTGAGAGCGACCCTGTCTTTCACAAATGTTTGTAGAAACAGACTGCATGCCTTGGTGCTTGATTTTATACACCTGTGGCCATGGAAGTGATTGGAACAACTGATTTCAATTATTTGGATGTGTGAGTGAATACTTTTGGCAATATAGTGTATATAGATATCAACACCAATAGGCTGATAGGCACTATGATGACAGGTGTTGTCAAACATTCATTTCCTGCACCATCCTGTTTCTTTGAGTGGTGACGCCACTTTAGGTGCGTTTGTGATTTCCCTGCAGCTGACTCTAAATATAACCGTGTTTGAAATATGAAGGTGATATTTTTGTAATGCAGAGAGCTCTTCTCTTCATTTAGCCGACGTTTTCACAAACCTCAGGACTTCAGGGTCCTTTCGGCTTTAGGAGCAGTTTCTCGTGTGTGTGTGTGTGTGTGTGTGTGTGTGTGTGTGTGTGTGTGTGTGTGTGTGTGTGTGTGTGTGTGTGTGTGTGTGTGTGTGTGTGTGTGTGTGTGTGTGTGTGTGTGTGTGTGTGTGTGTGTGTGTGTGTGTGTGTGTGTGTGTGTGTGTGTGTGTGTGTGTGTGTGTCTGTGTGTCTGTGTGTGTGTCTGTGTGTGTGTCTGTGTGTGTGTCTGTGTGTGTGTGTGTGTGTGTCTGTGTGTGTGTCTGTGTGTGTGTCTGTGTGTCTGTCTGTGTGTCTGTGTGTGTGTGTGTGTGTGTGTGTGTGTGTGTGTGTGTGTGTGTGTGTGTGTGTGTGTGTGTCTGTGTGTGTGTGTGTGTCTGTGTGTCTGTGTGTCTGTCTGTGTGTGTGTCTGTGTGTGTGTCTGTGTGTCTGTGTGTGTGTGTGTGTGTGTCTGTGTGTCTGTCTGTGTGTCTGTGTGTGTGTCTGTGTGTCTGTCTGTGTGTCTGTGTGTGTGAACAGGCTGACTCAGTTGTGGCTGTTTCACACTCCATAATCTTTCCTGGCGAGTGGCTCTGTCCATCCACACCTTTCTGTCTCTGGGCCGTGCGGTCACAGCAGCATGAATGTGATGACCCTGCACTGTTTACACCACAGTGTGTGTGTGTGTGTGTGTGTCTGTGATGAGTCAGGTGTCACCGCCTCTGAGCGCTGGCTGTGTTTCCTGCTGAACTGCTCTCTTCATAACCCCTCCTCGGTTGTTCTAATGTGTTCTGATTTGTGTGTGTGTGTTTCTTGACAGTCTGCTGTGGGTCACGATTACCAGATGAAGTTGTCCAAACACTGCTCCCAGACCGACACGTCAAAGGGGTTTGGAGGGAAGTATGGAGTCCAGGCTGACCGTGTTGACCAGGTATTTCTTTTAGCGTGTTCACTACATCTCTTTACTTTTAAAGATGGCTGTCGGTGAAATGTTATCCTCGCTTTTAAAGGACAAAATGTGTTTTTTTTTCTTTAAATGCAGGTCCATTTTTTAGGTCAAACTGACTGATAGGTGCAAAGACTTGGGGAATTTTCCCAGTTGAATGCTTCAGTTAGCATCCAAAACCTGCTGCCTAGATTATGCTTAGTTTGTTTGTGTGATAAGACCACTGTATGACTCATTTAGAAGACGGGCCGAGTTTCAGCTCAATCACAACCCAATCAGCTGCTCCCGCCCAGTCGGATGAATTTCTGACATGTTTGATATCCAGACCCAGAATTACCCCTGATGTTACCTGCTCCAACTTACATTCAGCGTCTGAAATCACCGTGGCAACAGAAGGCACGCCCTATTTGTCTGTCTCCCCTACTATCATGAAACTTTGGCAGAAATATCTGTGGACCTCTGACTGACAGTCAGTCTCTTTAGTCATTTAGACCCCCATCTTTGTAAACAAAACTTGGTCAAGATAAAAAAATCAAAAGAAGAATTTACCCTTACAGGAAGTGATTCACAGCTGGGCTAATGCAGATCCAGGAAATATTCACAATCATGGCTACTCTGACGTGGATAAAACATGAGCGTACAGTGGAATAATCTGTGTCTTCTTTCTCTCTAATTCCAGTCAGCTGTTGGGTTTGAGTATGCCGGGAAGACGGAGAAACACGCTTCACAGAAAGGTGAGGTCACGACCTCTGGTCTGTCTGTGAGCATCTATTTCAGCTTTTTACAGAGTACCTGGAGTTCAGTTTGTCAGACTAGTCCTGAAACGTTTGAGTAATATGCTGCGTGACCCAGCACAGTACAGATGACCTGCAGGAGACACATTGAACAGTTTGACGAGTGTTCGGCTGCAGCACACACACTCGTGTTGTGTTGATCAGAAGCTGATCTCTGCTCTGCCAGGTTCCACATTCTGAGGTTTTCCACATACACAATTTTCAAATTTAGATTTGAGACTGGTGAAATGTAAACAATATCGATACCTGTTTCGATACCACGGCAACAAGTATAGAAGTTCTTAGTAAAAGTTGCAGGCAATCCCCTGCACACTGTTTGCATGTAGACACTGATCTCTCTTCCTCTCACGGCAGCTTTTGGTTCAAAAAGAAGAATCTGACGTTGTTTTGTGGAGTCTGTAGTTTCCAATAGTTTCCATCATTAGAATAAGAGATCGTATCGTGGTATTGAAACAGTATCAGGGAGTTTGACAACCTGACTCTAAAGTGACCCCGCTGCCTCAAGAGTCCACTTGGCTTCTTAGCTTTTAGTATTTGTCAGGCTGCCTTTTCATGTCGGCATATCATCATCACCTTTGTTTTGCTTTCATCCCCGCAGACGAGTGCTGAACATTTGCCCAATTCCAGTGACCCCCCCCCGTTATCAGGATTAAATTGAATGTGCAGATAGAAAACAGGACTGTCTCAGTTTTGACTCGTTAGTTAAAGTAAACAGGAAATTTGGAATTGGGCTGCTTCTATACCACTGCCTACCATGCTGCTTCACCCTGACTTTGCCCCCTGCTCCCTCCCCCCCTGCTTTGCTGTGTAGACTACTCCACTGGGTTTGGGGGGCGATACGGCGTGCAGGCTGACCGCGTGGACCAGAGCGCTATGGGCTTCGATTACCAGGGCAAAACCGAGAAACACGAGTCCCAGAAAGGTTTGTACAGAATCCCCTTTAACCCGGAGAGAAACGGCGAGAATGTGTCTGATGGACACGCACGCAGGCACGCACACACACACACACACACACACACACACACACACGCACACACACACACACACACACACACACACACACACACGTGGTCTGACTCAGCGAGCACAGGTCCTGACAAATCATGTTATTTTGCATTTCTTCCTCTTCCTTCATTCCTCAGCTTTCGTCTGCTGCAAACAATTTCTCTGTTTTTCTCTCAGTTGCAATGCATGATGGGATTTTTCCCCACCTAGCATTTCAAATACAAATGCCTGTCACAACATTTTTAAAGATACGGCACACACAGAACATCTGCCTCGGAGGAGTTTAAACACCTTTTGAGTCTTTTGGACGTAGGTGGCCGTTTCCTTTCATGTGTTTCTGCGGCTCCCTCCTCATCTCAGATTACAGGGATCGCCACCGTTTACCAGCTGCTCTGTGGCTTCAGCCTGACCCAACTGGTTTCCCCAGGGGAGTGGGATGCTTTAATTTATGTATACTCCTTCCTTTTAAAAGCCTTTTGTTGTAAATATATCAGTTTTCTTCCTGTTAACTTATTCTTTTCTCCTTAAAACGGCCAAAACACACGTCTCAAATCTGCTCAGATGGCTTTGTTTGGTGTTATTTTGGTATTCTTGCTCATTTACTTTCTACAGGCTGACAGAACGTGCAGAAAATACGTCGCCATGACACCTCAGATTAACCGTACAGATTCAAAACACACAAAAGAGGAAGAAGAACTTTGCACCATGGGATAAACTCAGCTCCACCTTTTCTTGTGCTAACTTTTGTTTTTCCTCCTCCCGGCCTCCGGCAGACTACGCTAAAGGCTTTGGCGGCAAGTACGGTGTTGAGACCGACAAGGTGGACAAGAGCGCGATGGGCTTCGAGTACCAGGGCAAAACTGAGAGGCACGAGTCCCAGAAAGGTTAGTGTCATTATAATATCCCCACGTAGTGTGACGAACGAGCCGACGTCTGATGCTATCAGAGAGTTTACGTGTCCTGAAGGCGCCCCCCCCCCCCCTCTCTCTGTCTCGTGTCTGTCCCGACGTGTCTGAACAGCAGAGCAGCTTCACCTGCAGATTCCTGACTGACACACCTGTGCAGACTTTACTGCCTGGTTACCTGGTTGGCCAACAGCAGCTGATAGAAACAGGCTGATACTGAAGGTGTTTATGGCCTCAAGCATTCCCACAATGCACCGGGCTTGGTTTGCAAACATGGTGCAGACTGTGATAACTGGTTCACGTGCTCTGATAACAGGGCCGACCACTAACATGCACCAGTGAGAAACGTACGTGGCTTAAAGTTGTCTGGCACCGTGCGATCAGAGGCTGTGAAGGGAATACAACATGTTAATGTCTGCTGTAAAAACAGGCGTTTTAAATGGGTGTGTATGTGACTTCCTGTGCTTCTGCAGCCAGCCTCTAGTGGACACTTGATGAACTGCAGTTTTTTTGCACAATGAAGCTTATTTCCATGAATGCTGCCATGATTATAGCAGATTTGGATCATAGCCTGTAGATAAACATGGACGAAGCCTCGGTGACGTCACCCGTTGGTTTCTTTAATTGTATACGTGTCATACAGAGCACAGATAAAGCTCTCAGAAACATGTTAATGTCGTCTTCTCTCTGCGTGCTCTCTGTGTGTCTGCAGACTACGTGAAGGGCTTCGGGGGAAAGTTTGGCGTTCAGACGGACAGACAGGATAAATCAGCGCTGGGATGGGACCACCAGGAGAAACTGCAGCTCCATGAATCCCAGAAAGGTACTGCTTCTGATCTGCTTCTAGAGGCTTTGTTTCTACTTTACAGGTTTGAAGAGATGCATCTACTTGGTGGTTTTGGCTTCGACCGATAGGGCACGACCGATATGGGATTTTTGGGGCCGATACCGACATCAATACTGGGGTGGAAAAATCCAATACCGATATATCGGCCGATATCTTTCTTAGATCTCCGTTCAATCTGTAGAGATAGATATAGATAAACCCATTTATTGTGTTTATCCATCAAATGTAGTCTTCAAACAAACGACCCGGCCTCGGATAAGCAGAAGAAAATGATGGATGGAGACAAGATCGTAACTCAACGGGAAAATATCTGAGCATGTACGTGCGTCACCGCTCGACACTCTGGAGAGTGACTGTTTGTTGTAATCTGTATAGCGCCCTCTGCTGGTGACAGAGAACTGGTAGTGTAACACAATGAAACTCAAATGAAATGCTATCTGACTGGAGAATAAATGGAGTAATATCGGCGCATATCTGTGATAAAATTTGCCGATAACGACAGTCATGGGACATGCTAATAGCGGGCGATTATCGGCTGGCTGATTATCGGTCGGGCTCTCATAAAAATGTGTAGTTGGAAGTTTTTTAATGTTATTAACTAAAATCTTCCAACAGCAGATCCTGTTGACCAAATTGAAGAATAACATGCTTCCTTTTTTGGCTCATCGTCCCGTTCTTCTTCTTCTTCTTCTTCTTCTTCTTCTTCTTCTTCTTCTTCTTCTTCTTCTTCTTCTTCTTCTTCTTCTTCTTCTTCTTCTTCTTCTTCTTCTTCTTCTTCTTCTTCTTCTTCTTCTTCTTCTTCTTCTTCTTCTTCTTCTTCTTCTTCTTCTTCTTCTTCTTCTTCTTCTTCTTCTTCTTCTTCTTCTTCTTCTTCTTCTTCTTCTTCTTCTTCTTCTTCTTCTTCTTCTTCTTCTTCTTCGAGGGGTTATGTATAAAATCTGCCTCTACAAGTCTGTCTGCTTTGAGTTCAGCACCCTTAAATCTTTCTTCCTGTTCAGCTCTGATGTGGTTTCATTGCGGCTTCGGATGTGGTCTTTCAAAGCTCGATGACTTCCCCAATCTGTGGGAGCAAAACAAGCTGTGATAGAGGAAGTACAAACCGCAGCTCAGATTATGTTTGCATGTCGGCTCTCTGGCTGATGATCTCACAACAGTAGAAGAAGAAAAACACAATTATACCGTAAAACTTCTATTAAGAGCTCAGGCTTTTATTAACTGCAGTCAATGAAATGAGCCTGCCTTTCTTTGGGACGGGCGTCGATACGAGACGGTGCAGTGAATGAATAATATCCACATCCGTGAATGAAATGTTGACCTTTGACCTGTGTCAACACCGCGAGCCGTTTATTGACGAGCCTCTGAGTGTTGTGATTTGAGTCAATAGCTCGTCAATACAAAGCACCACACCTCAGTTTGTCCACCTTCAAAATAAAAGCACCACACTTCAGTTTGTCCACCTTCAAAATAAAAGCACCACACTTCAGTTTGTCCACCTTCAAAATAAAAGCACCAGATGTTATACTGTTGGCAAGGGGAAACTGAAATCCACTGGGTAGAGACTGGAATATTTAACGGATGCAGTGTGGACAGCGAGCGTGCGATGATGCACGATGTGTCGCGATATCAAGCGCTCGCTCTGTTAGGACACGGTGTAATCGAGAGCTGTCCTAATTTGTCAAAACAGCAGCAGCACCAGGCTAGTAAAAGAGATCGGGTCTTAAATAGAGACGGGCTTTTAATTGAAGTTTTACGGTAAGTAGGTAAAGAAAAATCTTTTCTTCTTATTAATTCAAATCAAATGTTTGGTCCATTATCCTGGACTCTCCCGTCTGTGGAGCGTGTTTATGATTCTGTCAGCTGCTATATGTTTGTCTGTTTATATATATATGTGTTTATATATGTGTGTTGGTTCTCGTGTGTGTGTTTGTGTGTGTGTGTGTGTTGTATTGCAGACTATAAGCGTGGGTTTGGAGGGCAGTATGGGGTAGAGGTGGAGAAGCAGGACCAGTGTGCCCTGGGCTATGAGCACAAGGAGAGCCTGGCCAAGCACGAGTCCCAGAAAGGCACAGAAACTCCCCTGAACCCCCCCATATTAAATCCCTGCCTTACCCCCCTTACCCCCCCTTCTGGCTTCGTCCGAGCTTGACGCCCTGCCCTTCACACCATCCTCCTCATCCTCAGCACCACCACCCCTGCCCCCCTTTACCCTCTTCCATGTTACACCCCTCCCGCTTCTGCATCACCAGCCTGTTACCAGAAACACAAAAGATACCCTCATGTTTGTGTTAGCTCTCAGCAGGGTTACGTTTAATGTCATGGTCACAGTAAAAAGTTAAAATCAGAAAAAATGTTAACCCTAACCCCCCTCCGCCCCCCCTCCCTCCGCTGTTTCCAGCACGGCCATGATGTGCTTTCATTCATTTTGTGCATGTCATTGTCCCACATGCATTTTATGAAGCCCTCCGGCTGCGACCTCACAGAACCACAGCTGATCTTAAAGCAAAGATTGAGCCAAGATGGCTGCTTGACCCCCCAATGTCTGGCTTGTATAGTATATAAGATTCTCTCCTCTCGGCTCTTCTGCTGTCACCGCCTGCGTTCAGTTTTTATTTATGGTTTCTCTTCTTTACAGGTTTGCATGAACGCATCCGCCCGTCCTCTGACCCCAGCAGTTCTTCTGTGTTATCACTTTAAACCAACCACAGTCTGCTTCGTCTGAACACAGAGAGGGCTCCAATAATCACCTCATCTGTAGGGATTCTTTCTGTAATGATGTCACACACTTAGAATAACAATCTGAGCCTGTCAGGGACAAAAACAGCAACTTTTAGGGGACCCACTTTGACAGCAAGGTTACCTTTTTTGCAGCTGCTCTCTTACCCCTAAATTCCACCAGATGCGTGTTCGGTCCGTCTCCGTTACGGTAGCAGAGCTGATAGGTTTTTACTTTAGTCGATGTGTTTGCTTCCACTGGCCCCGCTGCATCTCTGCTCCGGCAGTCTGGAGTCTTCTGCAGCAGATAAACAAGGCTTCTATTTTTGCAGGATGTCGGAGCACGGAGCATCAATTTACTACAGAAGAGATTGAAGGGGACAGGAAGTCAGACACCGAAACAACATTAAAACATCCAGTTTATCTTCAGAATAAAAAACTAAATTTTGACGGTTCAGAACAATGACCGTATGTGTGTTTGTTGATGTGTTTATACATTTTATACCACACACATCGTATGTAGCGCGCTGTAGCGAGTGTAATCTATAATAACTTTGGGAATTCTTTGTCTGGCTGCGCTGCTCCGTGCTGCGCTCTGAGAACGCACCCTGTGGGAATTGACGGACGAGGGTGCACGGAGCCGTAACGGAGCAGAGCTGACACGCAACGTACACGTATCTGGTGGAAGTTCTGAGTTAAGCAAACTACTGGAGCAATTCACAAACATTTTGTGTCAGTAGTAAATATTTTAAAAGTGGCCCAGGACTTCTGCTCTGCAAAAGAGTTTGAACGACGCAGACTGTGGTTGTGTGTTTTACAGAGAGCAGAAAGTGACGTTGCTTATCTCATATTTGTCTCCAGATTACTCTAAAGGCTTTGGAGGGAAGTTTGGCGTCCAGAATGACCGGATGGATAAGGTAGGGAGTGTTTCTTTGTGCTTTCCAGTTGGTGTTTTGGTTTGGAGAGCTCCATCTTACGTCTTTGTCTCTACAGAGCGCAGGAACTTTTGAAGACGTGGAGAAGCCGACACCTTCGTACCAGAAAACTAAACCTGTGGAAGCTGGTGAGAATCCATCGACATCAGCTGTGTGTGAGCGAGAACTTCCAACCGTGTCTGTTTTCCTCACATGGTTTTTTTCTTCACGTCAGCCGGCAGCAGCACAGGAAGCATCAAGGCCCGCTTCGAGAACATCGCCAAGGAGAAAGAGGAGGAGGACAGGAAGCGGGCTGAGGAGGAGCGAGCGCGTCGACAGGTCAAGGAGAAGCAGGAGCAAGAGGAGGCGCGCCGTATAATCGAGGCTACACCCAAGGCTCCCTCTCCTGCTCCTGCTCCTGCTGCGAGTCCCGTCCCCGTCCCCAGCCCGACTCCGAGCCCGACCCCGAGCCCGACCCCGGCCATCCAACCAGCTGCCGCTCCAACACATGAGGTGAGTCATGACGTCTCTGTGACATTAGCAGTACGGTTGTGGAAATACTTTGATACGACTCTGTTGTTTAAATGAACGATATGATTAAAAAGTACCGAAGTGTTAAAAAAACTACAGGCACATTTTTAAGCAAAAGCTGTTGAGGCAAGACGGGACGTCAAAATGACGTGGAAGAAGCAACAGAGTCCTCTACACGACGCTATAATGAGAATATGTGTCTTTCTATCAATGCTACGTGTAGTTGAACAGAATCACAATCTGAACTAAAGAGTGGAGAAGAACATACTGGAGAACAGGAAACAGAATGCAGCAGGTTCATTAGAGCACGGAGACCGTAGAGGTGGCGTGCAGACAGTCTATGGTCGTGCAGCGATCACAGGGAATAAACGTCACCACCCCCTCCCACTCGCTCGAGGTGAATTCTCCTGATTATATCCTGCTGCGTTCTCACATCAGCTCACTCTGACTTTCTGCAGAATAAATACGAGGAGGCTGGAGGAGAAACTCCGGGTGAAGAGAGAAACATTCAGCTGTTTCTCATATTTTAGATATTTATTGGATAGGACAAGCGGGAAACGTTGGGAGGAGAAAGTAAGGGGACGACATGCAGCAAAGGGCCGAAGTTGGATTTAAACCCACGGCTGCTGCAACGAAGATTAAAGCCTCCGTATATGGGGCGCTTGACTTATCCGCTAGGCTACCGGCGTCCCGTTTCTCATATTTTAACCTTTAGTATAAAAGTGATTTTTCTCTCTGACAACATTAAAAGAACGTTTGATTGAATTAGAAAAAGAGTTAGATATTTATTGCATTTAAAGTAAAAAGCTGATGTTTTATCTCGTTAGAAAACAGAGGAGCCGTATTACGATACCGCGGAGGAGAACGGCGAGCAGCTGTACGAGGCGGAGCCACAAAAGCAGCAGGAGGAGCTCTACCAGAATCCAGATGAGACCGCAGCAGCAGGAGGTGAGCATCTATTTTTATTAGTGATGGTGCTGACTTTGTGTGTAACGGGGGAGACAGCTCTCTCCAATGTTTTGAACTTGGACTGCAGTACCCATTTTAAACACTAGGTGTCAGAGTTACATATCGCTCCTTTAAGGACTTTCAGCTGTTTATTTTTTGCTATAGATGTTTTGAGACTAGCCGAGCAGTGACAGTCTTTTTCTCTGACAGACGGCCAGCAGTATGACTACGGAGAGGACCTCGGGGTGACGGCCGTGGCTCTGTATGATTACCAAGCAGGTGAGAGACTGAGAGCTGTGACCCGGCCTCAAAGGCCCAATCTCGACGTTCACCCTCACACACTCACTGACTTGGATGCACGTTCCCGCTTAGTTTGTGAGGGCTTAGGGCTGTCCCTCTGTCGAATCGTCACGTGTGAGGGAACTCTCACTGACTCTTCGAGCCCTTTGTACACCGTCCGTAAGTGGGCATATCTGTTTATAGCGTTGTGACGTGAAACATATGATTCCCAGAGGGAAGCCTGCAGGCATGGACCGGTAAACAACGCCATAAAACGTAAATAAATAAAAAATAAGAAGAGAGAGAGAGCGTATCACCTCTGTTTCAGCAGCATGAGGAGGAGGTGTAACATTCTTATTAAAATGCGTGCACAAGCCCTCGCAGCCTCGTGCATGGGTTCCAGGGTTTAGGGACGAAATCCAGATTCAGCTTAGGCCTGGTTCACACTGAAATATTTGGCAGTGTGTACCCCGCTTTAAGAGTCTGCAGAAGCACTCAGAAATGTCAGCGTCCCTGTTGCACACTGTTTCACATGATTTTGGGGAATGGTTGAAGCGTGGCCCAGCTTTGTGTCTGTGCTGCTTTCTGACAGATGCAACAGGACCTCGAGCCAAAAATGATCATCACAAGTGCACGCTTGAAAAAAAGTGTTTTTGACAAACAGTCCTACGCTGTGATGAGTTTATCCTCCAACGCGGAGAAAGCAGCTTCATGTTCGAGATGCTGGTCTTTGTTCATGTCATTTATCAAACCACTTCACCTTCTGTTCTCCCTTTAATCAAGCTGTCTTCCTGTTTCAGCCGGAGACGATGAAATCTCCTTCGACCCCGATGACATCATCACCAACATCGAGATGATCGATGAAGGCTGGTGGCGAGGCGTCTGCAGAGGCGCCTACGGCCTCTTCCCAGCCAACTACGTTGAGGTCCGGCAATGATGACGATCCGTGTCCCTGTGAAAAAAACAAAAAAACAAAAAAAGAGAGAGAGGAGACGTTGTAAAAACCCCTCTTTGTCCTTCTCATACCCCGATCATTTCTCTCGTCACCTCATCAGCGCTTTGACTCGGCGAGACGTCTTCAAGTCTCCTGCCGGCTTTTCTTTCGCTCCTCCTCCTCTTCCAAAAGTTTCTCTCCACGCTGCAGGAGGAGGTCGACGAGTTATCCCTGAATGGATTAACACTAAGAGAATATATAGACGTCATTATCTAGGTAAAAAAACAAAAAACAGACACAAAGCGTCGCTCTGCGTCGTCACAGTTAAAGCTCCGAAATGCAGCTCGGATGTGAAGATGCATTTTGCAGCTTTTTATTTTTCTAGACACGGTGTTCGAGTGCTATCAGCTTTTTCTTCACACAAGCTAGAGGAGAGTTTTTAAGTCTCACCAAAGACCAGAAGAACGACAGTGAGTCCTGAGCGGGGGGGGGAGAGAGAGAGTAGATAATCTTCATGTAAACAGGAACAGATGAAAGCAGGAAGACTTTGGGTGATATCGTTTGGAGTATATTGTATATTGAGGCTGTTTACTGACGTCGGGGTAGGACCAAACGCTGATCTACGTTTTGCTTCTTGGTGCGTCTGCAGAACGAGGATTTTAAATCCCCTCCTGATCGAAGCTTCAAGCTGTCTCATTTTTTCTGAACTTTCACATCAGCTGTCGAGTTCGTTACCAATGATTGAAATTAAAGTTTCCTCTGACGCTTCAGCTGCTCAGAGTAACGGGGCCATAATGTTTAAGACTTCCTCTCCACTGTGAGTGAATCATAGAAACACCAAAGCTCACAGCGTTATTTTAATCATCTCCGCTCATTGAACCGGTTAAATGTCGACGCCGTGGGTTTGAATCGTTGTACAGAGAGATCAGGATTTATGAGAATTTGTGCTCGTCTTTGTCTTCGTGTCTCGCTGCCTGCGGGTTCGTGTGTCGTAACATGTCGATGTGCACACGTCGTGAGGCGCGGTGACGAACAGCTGACATCCTTCATAACCCGCCGAGCCGTGTGCGCCGACGACCTCGGAGTGAGTGACCTTTTCGAAAGAAGAGTGCTTACGACGCGTATATCAGGCTGCTGTTAAGGGAAAAGGCTTCTTCGTTTGATTTTCTCTCCTTACACTAATTATCTCTAACAGACGGCGGTGTCTGTGATCGCAGTAGTGTAGCTCAAACAGGTGTGTGTGTGTGTGTGTGTGTGTGTGTGTGAGAGAGAGAGAGAGAGAGAGAGGCTTCATTAAAATCATCTTCGGGGTTTTATAATTAAAAAAAAAAGTGACCTTTTCAAAAGTATTATTGTTATCTGTACCTCTGTTCGCTCGAGTCGCATCATTACCTGCTTGTTCTTTTTTTTTAGTTTCAATAAATAAACTATGAATTATAATTAGTCTGTCTTCTTTTAATGTCCTCCAGCTTTTTAAAAACATGATTTAATTAAAGGTCACATATTCTGTAAACTCCACTTCTCCATGTTTCTCTAACTCTAATATGTGTCTCTAGTCTGTCTACAAACCCCCCAATGATGAGAAAAGTCCATCCTCTCCGTCTTTTGCCTGCTCCACTTTTCAGAAAATGTGTGCTCAAACAGGCCGTTTGGAGATTTTCCCTTCATGACATCACAAAGGGCAGTAACCCCTCCCCCAGGTGGGTGACACTCCCACAGCTAGGTGTTTGTTCTGTCCTCTGAGTCTGCCTTCTCACCGTAAACAATAGGACATGGAGCGAGAAAGCCCGAGCCACCCAAGCCCTTCCAGAGAGGGGCGTGGTCAGACACAGCTCATTTACATTTAAAGCTACAGACACAGAAACAGCCTGTTCTGAGCAGGGCTGAAATAGAGGGGTTTATAGGCATGATCAAATACAGGATCAGAGTGTATTTAGAACAAGACACTTCACACACATGTTTAGAGGAGCTCTGAGACTTATTTACACTGAAGAGGAGGAGGATATGTGACCTTTAAATTAAGTAAGAATTTTGTAAGTGTTATATTGTTGTTTCCTGTAATGTGTCAAAGGTTCATGCAGTCTGAAGACATGAGCTGATGAAATGAACTCGTCAGTGCCCTCTGCTGGAAAAACTGTTAATGAAGCATCTCTTATGAGCGGACGTAAACGCTGATATACCTGTGACACTGTGAGTGAAGCTCCAACCATAAACACATCAGTATCCTTTATAACAAATAGAGGCTGGTGTCATGAATCTATTTTTTATGTACAACTAGCTCAATCTAACCCTTGATAGCTGAATGAGTCAGTTCTGATGAAACTTCTGCATCCTCAGTGAGTGAGATCATTTTTTCCGCTTAAAGTCCAGGGGGCCGGATTCCCAAAGCTTCCTAACTACGAGGAGTCGCCCCTGTGGAGGTAACCCCGTGTAGAGAAACTCAACATGCATGTCTCACTTGGCACTGAACAAAGTCAGAGATGGATTGAAATGTCTGCATAAATCTTTTTTGTCTGTTCGTCCCGACTTTGAGTCAATAAGAAAATTCTTCATGTCGTGTTTGAAGAACATTTCTCTGTTTCCTCCTCGGCTTCAGAAACTCTTCATCCTGTTAAAAGTCCTCCTCACTTCTCCTCACAGTCTGTCACCTCAGGAGCTCTCGTGAGGGCTTAGACGCTTTGTGAATTACTTTCATCTTTAAAGGATCTAGTCTGAACTTTCAGGGGAAACTCTTAGAAAATGTCCTGAGAATGTTGTCTCTAAGAGCGACTCAGTACTTAAGAAGCTTTGTGAATAAAACCAGATGCATGCAGTGCACAGATAAACCACCAGGGGGCAGAACGCATGAACGTGATTTTTCCTGAATATTTTATTCCGTTTTGGAAAAGTTAAAGAAAAACATTCCAATTGTTGCTGAAACTTAAAGGGTGATATTAACTGGATTGAGGGAACATATCATTAACTACAGCAGGTTTATTTCAGTCATGTTGGGATTTGATTCGGCAGGTATTAAAGGTGTAATGGCCTCAGGTGTCAGAGGTACACATCACTCATTTAATTTCACTTTGCACATTTTTTCCAGAGCTTCATCTGACTGCAGACTTCTGCTCCGTCCCAAACACACAGTTTACTTCATACACGATATTCTCATCTCTATGTTTCACAGATTGTAATGTGTGTGTTCTTTACAGGAAACGAGAAGACAGATGCACCCTCTGACTCCATTAAACTTCACCTTCAGATGTTTGTCAGACTTCACGCTTTGATCCTGGAGCTGCTGCATTCGTGTTCACAATCAGCTTCGATTCTCCCCAGCTGTCAGTGGAGCCTTCATTTACTTTGTGCAATGCATTGTGGGAAATAGAGTCTGTCAACAACACATTCCTGGTACAGTTTCTGAAACCCTCACAAAGTACAAACTTAAACTTTAGAGGAAGTAAGCAGCGAAATGGTTCATCACCTGTTACAGACTTAACAGATGTGTGAGGACAGAGGCGCTACTTGTTAAAAGGCAGGGCCCAGACCAGTAGGGGGCCCCCTGAGGGCTGACAAACTTAAACCAAAACAATGTCAACGTAAAAGAACCTCCCTAAGGGGCGCCAATCTGACAGCAGTCTCTCGTTGCTCTGCTAAGCCTTGCAGCATTGTTGCTAGTATATCGGGAAGCACCTGCTTCTAGTTCAATGACCAAATATGCAACCAGAAAGAAATTTAACAATCTAAATAAAAACTACAAATCCCACTGTTGCATCCAACAAAGTGCTCTGTGGATGGAAAGTATAGCAGCAACTTTCTTCATGGTGACCTGGTACGGGTCAACAACATGCAGAGCATTGTTAAAGTGTGTGGCAGAATCACAGGATCGTCCCTCTCTGATCTTTCTTATTTATATAGAGTGAAGTGTTCAGTCTATCTCGGGAGATCAAAGTCATCCTCTGTCCAAGGATTTGAAGTTGCTGCCGTCAGGCCGCAGGTTCAGCCTGCCAGCATGCAGGACAAAGAGAATGAGGAACTCATTTGTCCCCGCTGAGATTACCTTCCTCAATAACTGAGTAACTGTGTTTCTATTGTATTTATTTATTGTCCTTTTTATGTTGTTGCTGACTGGAGGATGTATGTATGTGTGCATTTATTTTACTGCTGACTGCAAGACAAATTGCCCTCTTGCAGGGATAATAAAGACAACCTTGAACCTTGAACCTTGAAAACCAACGTTTGTTAATTAATGTCAACAAAGAAAAATGAAGAGGAAGTATCCGTCTGTAGGAGAGAATAAAGAAACATGAAAACAGAGGAGTAAGCCTCGGGACCCTGGCAGACATGACTGCTGGACCCCCAATTGATTTTTGCAAAGGGCCCCAACAGACTCTAGAATCGCCACTTTGTGAGGAAGATGATGAAACTTTGAGGTGCAGTGTTGTCTTTTCATTCTGCCAAATGTCTTTTTTCTGCCTTTAAGTATTCAGAAGAGAAGAATAGAAATACACGAGCATTTTATTTTGACACAGAGAGCAACGTTCCTTTAATGCAGGTCTTCAGAGATGATTCTGGTTCAGACGTGAACACTGTAAGGACCGAGAGAGGGAGACGACACTAGTGCAATATTATATTTATTTCTTACAGTGAATTTTGGTTGCCATACAAGAAATCTTGAGGATTTGAAAGGGGGGGGAGGGGAGGGGGGCGGGGTCAGAGTGCAGTTACAGGAAAATTCTCTCTCTTTTCATTTCAGTAATTAGTCGACTCTATGATGATTCAGTAGCACAAAATTACAGCAACATAGAAAACATGAACACAAGTCTTTGCACAAATTACCGAGAAAACATTTCTTAGCTTCTATGAAGACTTAAAGAATAAAATCTATCGATGAGAAAAATCAATTTAAGAAAAGAAAGCAAAAAAGAAACGGTTACCCATAATGCTGGACGATGATGAAGGTGGGAGCAGTGTTTCAAAGAGGGGGGGAGGGGCGGGTCAGGGCGGGGTGGAGGTGGGTTAGTGAGCCATGCCTGGTCTAAACATGGCCTGGTGAAAGCTCCACGCCACGGCGAGGCTTTGAAAGATTCTTCTACATCTACTCAGATCTACAACAGAGAGAAAACTGTCAGTGACCGACGGACGGCCACCGCTAATCTTTTTGGTGGCTTTATGTCTGTATACATATATATAGGTTTCATATATTTCTACCAAGATGGCCTCTTTTTTTAAATTTACACTTTTTTTTGCTTCTTTTTATACACACACTCTAGATTGAGGGATTTCAGGGGATGAGAGTCAGGCTGACGGTGGTCGTCAGAAGATTTCTGTACGGTGGCCTAAAAGAGCAAACGCACTGAAACAGTGAAGGTACCAGATGTGCTCGGGTGGTCACATCTGCTCGGGGTCCTTCGCCTGTGTTTGTATGTTGATGTAACAAGTTGTGATTGGCTGTAGAGAGATCAACGTCTCCTCATGAAAGAGGAAGAACTCACACAGCGTCCGAAGTGCCTTAAATCAGTGGTTCTCAACTGATGGGTCGGGACCCAGAGGTGGGTCGCGGAGCCATCTTCGATTGGTTGCGAATGTTTGTCTGGAAAAAAGTCTGTGCAGCACTTTTTTAACATCTTTGTTTTGTTCAGTTTCTTGCTTCTGTCACGTTTTGTACCGACTGAGGTCCAAACTGCACAGTTTTTTCAGTAAATAAATCTGATTGGTCGAAAAATATCAAAAATTTGGGTCGCGATTTTATACAAAGGAGTTGATGAGAGTCCCTGTCTGAACGTATTTACATGCCACTATTCAATGTTTGTAATGACGCCACCTACTGGTAACAGACAGTAAGCCTCGTGTAACATCAAATGTAGGCTGCACAATGTGGGCTCACTTCTTGTTGTGACAGTTTACAGATTATTTTTGGTAGATTCATAGATTCATAGCGTTCTGTTCATCCACATTCTCCGTTCGAAGACTCGTGAAAACTACATCTGTAAACTCCGACAAACAGCCAATCAGGATGTGCTACATCATCATACAAATGTACAGTCGATCATATTGTGTTACGTCACTAGCAGACGCAGGACCCCGAGCAGATGTGACCACCGGAGCAGATCTGGAACCTACAGTCAGGAGACATGAGCTGCTGTCTTTATAAAACATACAAAAGTTCAAGACGAATACACCGACAGAGACGTGCTGAAAATGCAAAGAAGGCTGCAAAAAAAACAAAAGAAATACATTAACGTCTTCAACAGGCTGCAGAAAAACGAGTCCTTCTAAAAGATGCAAATAAAGAACCTGTTTGGTTCTCACTATGATGTTAAGAGACTCTTTTGTAGGTCTTGGCATGATACATACGCCTGTGCATGGAGGTGACACCCACAGAGGATGGATTTCTTAAAAGTTCAAGGGGGTGCTGTGGAGCCATTTTGCAAAACTTCTGTTCCAGACCTAAAAAATCTCAATATCTTCGCATGGCCTGATGCGTGTGCAAAAATCGTTGAGTTTTGGGGGCATGTCACAGCCCCCGAATAAGCAATTAAATCCAGCAGGGTCCTCACTCCGTGGTCGGCGCTCGGGCCCTAAAAGTTTACAAACACGGTAAAAAATGCAAGAGAAAAATGGTGCATATCCAGTCACTACAAAAGACGTGCTCCAACACGTAGAGGGCGCTATAAGGTGCTTTATTCTGATGTGACCTAATGAACTGTTAATAAAGACAACTAAATGATATGACACCTGTGTAGGATGTTTTTTAAGGCCGGGGCCTCGCTGACTACTGGGGAAAAACAACTTTATAACTTGTAAGACAATGCTGAGGTGCGAAAAACTGCAGTTCCTCGAGTGTCCACTAGAGGCTGGCTACAAAAGACCTGAAAGTGCTTCGATTAAGACAATAACCAATCAGAACAAAATCTTTTTTGAACCAGGCTGTGAACACGTTTATTTCTGTTGTCAAAATGGACATTTTAATTTGGGGTGAGTATGGGACTTTAAGGTCTTTCGCATCCGGCCTCTAGTGGACACTCGATGAACTGCAGGTTTTTAGCACTTCCCCATTGGCTTAAGTTTTCAACACTGCTTGGTTCACACCTCAAAGCAGCACAGGAGGTTTGAAATGAATGTCTTCAAAAATGTTTCACCAACATCCAGTTCCAACAGGCGCCCCCTACAGGCCTGGAGCCCTTCCGCTGTGATATCTGGATGTATAAAGCATTTTTCTTCTGCATTTGCTTCGTTGTTGTGAGTGTTTCTGATTTTGCATCTTTATTAATTATTTGTTTGCGTTTTCTGCAGCACATTTCTCTTTGCGTTTGCAGCTCGTTTCGTTATAATTGTTCTGGACTTTTGTGTTTTTTTGAACGTGCATTCATCGTGAAGTTGCAGCCTGTTTCTCTCTGTGACGATGATCTCGTCTGTTGCAGCGTGTTTGCCCTCGCTGCCTACAGTACACCTTGGGATTCACTTGATTGGCCAAAATATCTTACACTGCAGAAGTATCTACGTTAGGCAACACTTCAAGAAAACACTGACAAGTGAACGCATCATGATATGTTACTTCAAAATGGGAAAATAAAACACAACCAAGGAGATTCATTCAGAATAAATATTGCTTCTTACATAACCCAGAAGTCTAATAATAATCACATTTTTATCTATATAGTATTTCTCTTTTTTTTTGGCAATCCACGCATGAGTGTCTTGTTCGGATAACCTCTATAAAATTTCATAGAACTCTATACAAATCTTTAAAAATACTGTGCTTTTCTATCCCACGTCCGACGCGTTGCTGTTTGTTTTAAAATATGGAACAGGATAATAGCAGCATTGTCCCGCGCAGGCCTCCGTACGGCTGAATGTTCACAGAACACAGAGCTTGTGTATGTTTCATGAGTCTCCTCGAGAGCTGCACCTCAACATGAAGCCGTGGAGTGTGATATGAAACCAAATAAAGGTGTTTAAAATCTCTCTCCAGACGTCGGGTTACGGTGGAGCACATACTGGACCGTCCACACGTGAGGCGTGCTCTGAAAGAATCTACTTTAAAATACGACACGAGCTGTACGAGCGACAGTGGTGCAGAAAGGTGGCGGTGGAGGAAAGGGGGCGGGGCTGTGAGCTATTTAAGGCATCCTCTGCAGGATGATTGGAGGAGAGGAGGGGGGGGGGGGGGGTGAATCCACTGCTTTGGTCCTCAGGTCAGCTCTGGCAACAGTAGATCCTCCTTCATAGAATTTTTAATCTAAACCTCTTAATAGAGCTATACATGTAATCAAATATCCTGTTAAACACTCTTATATACACACAGTTCAACACATACTGTACTTCTACTTCTGACCAGCCTTTTTATCGTCGCTAGCAAACACGTACACATCATTTCCAGCTTTATAAATGCGGATCTGGTTTTAAAATTGGGACCTTAGAAAACAAGTTTGACCGCGTTGTGTCCTTCAGGAGCTGCAGCGGAGTACGAAACGTGAGACTCTGAGAAACTCACGTCCCACTTGAAATGATTTCTATCCCTTTGTAATCTGAAGAACATCTGTCGGCTTTGTCATCTCATTCTCTGCTCCTGTTTCTGCACACAGTGGTGGGAGGGCAGGACGAGGCATGGCGACCTGCGTGACTCGCGTAATTTGACATAAAACCCTGACGCTGCAGATTCTCAATCTGCTCGAAAAAGCCGACGGTTGTGCAGATTTCACGTCATCAGGCTGAAGTCGCTCTACGACAGTACATGATCTTCTGTAGTGGCTGCGCAGTTTAGCTTCTGCAGCCTTCTTTAAGATAAAAAAAACAGCTGCACGAAGGCTGCGCTGGTCACAACTTTACTTCTCCTTTAATCTCTGCTCCAAAGTCCAGTACTGGACCCAAACCACGGACCTGCTCCTCCACACAGGTGATCCAATCTGGGGCGCAGTTTGGTTATTTTGGATCTGGTTGTGTTTGAGCTCCAGTTAGCTTCATGCTAAGTCTCTGTATGTCGTCTCCGCTCTCGTCATTAACAAAGAACGATGTATAAAAAGGTCAGGTAAGTCGTCAGGCTGTAATAGAAACGTTATAAAGTCTGAGATTTTTAAACATCAACCTGTGAGTTATAGATTTTTTATATTAGGACACTAGAAAGGGCGGCAACGGGATCAGAGTGGGGATCTCTTGAAGGTCGTCCGTACATGTTTTGACATTTGGTGAAAGAGTTCGATGAGAAGATTGATACCTTCACACTTTTATGTGAACAGTAAGTCAGAGGAGACGACTAGCTTCACAAAGACACTTCAAGGAATCAAAACGTTCGGCTCTGTCCAATGAGACGATGGCTGTTTGAGAAACCGCCTGCTATCCTAGTAGTACGACTGATTGGTCCAAAATGCAGAATGCAAACAAATGCGAGATACGCAGTCTGCCAGAAATACAGTAATCTACAGTCTGCATCAGACCAGCCTCCCTCCTGTCCTGTTTCCCACAATGCAAAGCGCCAGGTCAGAGGTCGAGATGACGGACAGCAGCATCCATCGTAACAGAGGAAATAATCTCAATCAGACCAAACAACACAAAGATACCACCAACTCTCTTTGTTGATTCTCTAAATCATGAAAATCTAAATGAATCTCTTGTCATCTTTTTTCAGACTCTAAGTGGACGCTACGCTGTAACGGCGTTTGACGTCAGCTAGGCTGTTGTTTACTTCATCATTACAAGACCGGAAACCAGATTAGCCGGGCCCGGTGTACTGCAGGATAACCATCGACTGGAGGTCACACTACAGACTACTGTGGAACGCAGTAATATTATGTAGTAGGCGATTTCAAAAACAGACAATGACTCAGAAAGTCAGAGAACATTTTGGTTGTCTGGTTTTCAGGCTCGATGTCGAGTATCAAGAGGAACAATACTGGATGAAAATAATTTGGCTCGACGGTCAATTATCAGTTTGATGCTCTTGTGATTTGTAATATTTTAAACTGTTCGATGGCGTCCTGAGAGCGTAGGATCCTGGAACATTAATGCCTTTGATCATAACGTCATCAAACTACTCTCAAATGTGACCGGTCTGCTCGCTCTCATTGGCTGTTGCAGGTCAGAAGCAGCCTGATCTGGAATCATAAATATCAAACCTGTTTGATATTTATGATTCCAGATTGAGGAGGCTCTGACTCCATCAGGAGCGGTGAAATAATCGTATTGACACGACACACTTACGGATTATTTGGGCAAATAATCGGTTGAGACAAGCCTTGGATCAGGCCACGCCCCCAGATCATATCGGGTGGGGCCAATGGGCCTAACATCGTCTCGTGTGTAGCCAGCTGTTGCCTCTTCATTTCCACATGGACTGAAAATCAGAGGCATGATGTGGCGCCACTATTCTGACCAGGAATTAGAAAAAAGAACGACAAGCAACACCAAAGAACATCCCTCGCAAACAGATTGTGTTTGTAGAAATCGGTGAGCTTCTGAAGCGGGCTTGTCATCATGACTTAGTCTTAAA
The DNA here is from genome assembly GCA_020745685.1 of Tautogolabrus adspersus. Classification (NCBI taxonomy): domain Eukaryota; kingdom Metazoa; phylum Chordata; class Actinopteri; order Labriformes; family Labridae; genus Tautogolabrus; species Tautogolabrus adspersus. The sequence goes on along the minus strand of CM036535.1, from coordinate 35,027,235 downwards.
CTGTGGACCGAGCCGGACTTCCTGCTTCCTCTCTTTATGCAAAGATAAAAACATCTCTCGACTCAAACATGAGAGCATCAATCTTCTCACCTCACTCGCCGTCGAGAAAGTCAATAAGCCGATTCCCCCCAAAAGTCAAACTTTTCTTTTAAACAAACCATGCATTTCTCTCGTTAAAAAAAACATCAACTTCTACCACGTACGCACAGTGTGTGATACGTCAGCATCACTGTGGGGCCACGTTAACACCGAGTGATGACCTGCTCATAGTGAAGGGGAGGGAGCTTTGAGACGATGAGAAAAGGAAAGTACGAAAGAAAAGAACAGCTCTACTTTCCCTATACGGTGGCCTATTTAGCAGATCCATGGAAAAAGCTAGACCGGCCTTAGTCATTTGGGTCAACCATTAACACACACACACACACACACACACACACACACACACACACACACACACACACACACACACACACACACACACACACACACACACACACACACTGAAGTAGAAAAGCCAAGAGGGAGAAGTGTGCCCTTTACAGACAGAGAAGCTGGTTCAACCGTCTCAGCGTCTGTCTGTCCGTCTCGTACCTCGTGTCCTCGCCTCGCTTTTCCTTGTGTGAAGAGGTGGACACTGAGTGGGTGTGTGGCAGCGTAGCTCCTCCTCCTCCGGTGACCACCTCTCTCCATGCTTTGCTCTCTCTCTGGAGAAGAAGGCCATCGACGTTTCCGTGTGTGTGTGTGTGTGTGTGTGTGTGTGTGTGTGTGTGTGTGTGTGTGTGTGTGTGTGTGTGTGTGTGTGTGTGTGTGTGTGTGTGTGTGTGTGTACATGCTCGGGGTGTGTATGTGTGTGCAGACTGTGTGTGTTCTCGTTTATTCTCTGTGCATACCGTGTGTGTGAGTGTGTGTGTGTGTGTGTGTGTGTGTGTGTGTGTGTGTGTGCATGGTCATGAGATATTTTTTCATATTTCTATAAACATGTCATCTAATGTTCTTATTTTGACACAAACAGGTGAAAAGCAAGAAAAATGAAGTCTATCGCAAATTGTTCTCTACAACCTTAGATGCACCCAGAAATATAACTCCGGTAGGACTCTAGTGAAGAAATATTATTCTCTGAACAAACTCTAGCAAAGATAGAAAAGGAGCAACAACCAGCTCAGCTGGTTTTCATGCACCCACACCGGGGTGCACGGAAAAAGTCTTTAGTATTCCAAAGCAGTTGGGTGAGCACGAGTCTCTAAGAGAAAGAAACTTCTAGACGAGTGTTTCTTCCAGAGTTTGAGTTCAAACTATTCCAGAGTTTTTGTTTCAGTCCTTTGTACTGGCCTCCTCTGCTTACACTCTCCTTGATGTGACATAGCAGCTATTCTCTTCTTTCTCTCTCGCCAGTCCCCCCCGAAATCCCATGATCCTCTGGTGCTCAGGGCGGGGGGGAGGAGGAGGAAGAGGGCGGACAAGACCGGAGCACTGAATGAGGGCGACGGAGGATGAGAGAGGACAAAAACAGCAAGAGGCAGCATCAGCTTGGACAAAACTTCTACCAAGATCCACGACTTGAGATAATGTCTGATGAAGAGTAAAAGTGATATCTCCCTCTCCTCGGCCCTGACTCCACACGTCTCCACCCACCTCCTCGGTGCTTATCTGTCCTGCAGCAGCTTGAGGGCCCTCTCGATGTTCATGCGGTGGCCCACCCTCGTCACGCCCAGGTCGATCAGGTCCTCTTTCTGCAGGGATGGCAGGTGTGCGCCCTCGATTTCATTGTCCAGGAAGGCGTCTTTGTGCTCCCCCAGATTCAGGCTCTCCAGCCAGTCGGCCACGTCGTGCTTGCTCCACAGCTCCACGGGTTTGGAGGCAAAGGGCTTCCCCGAGGACGCCACTGCTTGCATCAGCGTCAGCGGTGACGGAGAGCGCGAGCTCCCACTGCCGCCGCACGAGGAGCTCAGGCTGTAGCCGCCGCCGCTGCCCATGGGCGGGGTGGGCAGGCCAAAGACGTCGGTGAGGGTGGGCGAAACAGAGGGTGGCAGTGAGGAGCAGGGTGTGAGGGAAGAGGCGGAGTCTGGCGGGCTGCAAGGGTGTGTCTGTGATGGAAGGCTGCTGGGAGGGGTGGAGGTGAGGGCAGCGGCCGCGTTGTTCCGCATTCCTGAGTCTTCTGTCGGAGGCCTGAGGGAGACAAAAGACAAAAAAAGAAAAGATCAGGTTGTATATTTTTTAATATTTAACCTCAGATGACCTTTCAGAACTGGGGGAGCTGAACGACATTGTTTTAATGACTAAAGACAGAAAATGTTCCATAACCAGCTTTACATCCTGTCTGATTATCTGTGGAGGTTATCTGCTAATGTGTTAGCGGACATCTGAGCTGTCTCTCTGTCCCCTTGGTGAAAATAGTCCTGAGAGTCTGGGACTTTATCAGAGCTGTCCTCTGCAGCAGGAGGTCGATGAAACTGGACCAGACCGTATGAGAACCGAACAGTTACTGAAGATGCTAAGCCCGTTGACAGAATCAGAAAGGTGACGGAGTAGTAGGTCTTTGCTGTGTACTCCTTTTCTTCAGTCAAACTAAGATATTTAATCAGAAGACAAACAAATCAGATGCAAAGATGACAATAAAGGTCACCTGACATTGAATGTTTCATGAGCTGATTCTGACGACAAGCCGTCCTGAACTGAAACCAAAAGCTGCCTGAAGTCAGTTTTTTTAAACAGTAGATGGCGTGACGTGAAGTCAGAGATGTGCTTTAATGGACTCACTGGTGCAAAGAGCTAATTACGGTGGACTGGAGTCATGATGAGAAAGATCTGACTTCAGCTGTTCATCAAGTCACTGCTGCAAGGATGTAAAGATGTAATGCTGCTAAATAAACAGTAGGTGGCGACTTTTCCCTCTTTAGACTTGAGCTGGACTGAGACTTGTTTTCTGTGAGTCTCTGCTCAGACATGAGCTTTATACTTTGAGATATTTGTACAAATATCTGTGTAGTCAAGCTGTTCTTGTTATTCTTATTGATTAAATCTCTCTCTCTGATTCATCGACTCCTTTCATAACTTCACGTCCCTAAAAATGTAATCTGAAATCTGAAGACAGTTTGGATTTCCACCCCAAAAAAGGAAGGAACTTGTCCCAGCAGAAGAAGCCAGGCTCTCGATTAGACGGAGCTCCCCCAACCTGAAGCGAGGTGATCTGGCACTACTACCACCTGACATCCCAGACGCCCAGCCACCACCATCGGACTGTCGTCCCCACAACCACCGCCGTCCCCTGCTGCATTGTTGTCAGAGAAACCAGCACTTCAACATAGCATGTTTCCTTAATGTCTGATCATAGAGTAAGCTCACTTTATCATTTCACTCTCTACACATCTCACTGATTGGTCCTTAAATTAAAATGAACACACACACGTAGTTCAGTGTGAGTCAGTGCTGCACAAACCGTCTTGCTGCTCTCTCTCATCTAATCAGCTATCAAGAATTAATCCGCCGCCGAAACTAGTCCCCAACAAATGCACTGTTTCCTTCTGTATCCCTCCTTCATAAAATCTGCAGTGAGCCGATGTTTTAGAAACTCTCTGACTTGAACTGAAGAGAGTCACAGACAGGAGAGTGAGGCAGAGAGTACTGATGGATGTACGGACACAAACTGGGGATTACTTTGACTTAAGAAAATTGTAGAATCATCTCAGACTCGTCCGTGCTGAAAATAAAAACATGTAAAGTTACGTTAAAAGGACGGTGAAGCGGGAAAGTTTCTCTGACACACAAATTCAACCACAGCAAATACAAACGCTCCATCCTGTGGGTGTGTTGTTTGTGCTTGTGAGCAACACGTCACCATCACGTTACCTGCTGGCCCACATGGAGGAATGTGACGTATGTGCTGATATTCAGAGCAGAAACACACCAGGATACATCCACCACACACACACACAAATCCATGCAGAATAACCACAGCTTCCCCTCAGGATCCGGTTCTCTCCGTTGAATTTTTTCCATATAAACGAATCTCACCGTCATTAAGGGTTGTTCTAATGACTGACAGAGGAAGAAAATCAGAGTCTTTTCCTCTCTCGTTGTGAGTTGCTACGTGTCGTGTAGTAGCCTAGATATTTCTCTCTCCTCCTTGTAACATATGGGGCGGCCTGAGGGGAAGTGAAGGGGGGACAAAAGGAGGGTCGTTCTGCCAAAATGGAACTGGGCCATCGTCAAAGTGCGGCCTCCTCCAGGCCCCCGGCATCTCACACAGAGACTGAATCAACTTACGAGCTTTACTTTTCAACAGCGGCTGCTCCACGGGAAGGTCATGATGGATGGAGGGATGAGGAGGAGGACACAGAGGATAACATTAGACATGTGATTAAGACACACACATGATTAAGACACACATGATTAAAACACACACGGCATAAACAAAAGGAGGGGAGTGCATGGAAAGACCACGACATCGTCCTGCTGTCACTCAGTCTCCACTTTCACGTCTGCAAAGACTCTTCATCCATCTTTAGAAGACAGAAACACTTTTCTTACATTGAAGACATTTCTGCAAAGGCCGGGCACTTTCTTTTTACCCCTACTAGATGCTAAAAAGACTTGTTCATGCATTCATCTAAAGCTGACCTGCTTCCTGTAATGCTCTTTTTCCTGGTCTTCTAAAACAATCTGTTGATTAACAGAATAAATTAAAATTAAATCTCTGCAGCAAGATGAAAACTAGAACGTCCTGCAGTCACTCCACGTGTCTTTGAGGATTTATTTAGAAGTTTTACCCTCATAATAGTTTGGGACGGAGTCAGTTTCATCTTTTTACATTCATGTTTATTCTTATATTTATTTGCACAATAGAAAGACAGTATGAGCAGGCCTCCCCTGAAATGATGTCAAAATATCACTACATTGAAAAACACACAACTGACATGGGCTAGCAGCAGGTTAGCGATGTAGCTTCACAGCGAGGAGGTTCCTGGTTTGAATCCCTGTCTGACAGGAGCCTCTCTGTGTGGAGTTTGCATGTTCTCCCCGTGCATGCGTGGGTTCTCTCCGGGTTCCTCCCACAGTCCAAAGACATGCTCGTTAGGTTCATTGGTGACTCTAAATTGCTCGTAGGTGTGAGTGTGAGTGTGGCTGTTTGTCTGTCTCTATATGTCAGCCCTGTGATTGGCTGGAGAACAGTCCAGGGTGTAACCCCACCTCTCGCCCAATGACAGCTGGGATCGGCTCCAGCCCCCAGCAACCTCGAGCAGGAAAAGCAGTAGAGATAATGGATGGATAACTAGCATGCAGGAAGTCAGATCGATCATACGATCAGATTAAGCCCCTTGGAGGAGTTTGTTCAAATATACATGCTGTCTATCGCTTAAAACAGGCATTATTTTGAAAATCACAGGAAATTGATTGACTTCCTGTTGGATTTTTGCCAGCAGGAGAAACTCCGGATAAAGTCAGAGTGAAATATTTGGCTGTTCACGCATTCAGCTCCTTGTGGAAATATCAGGAGTTTACGAGTGAAAGCACTGAGGAGGTTTATCTACCTGAAGGGACAAAATAACATGATGAGAGATATTATTGCATTAATTTCAGACCATAACTAGATAACGCTAACATCTTTTAATGTTCTTATCATATTCCCGTTGTTTCTCTTTGGAGCCGTTGGCTTCATTTTACCCAGAAGTCTTTGCGCTTGTTTGAATCTGCCTATTTTCTTTGATTCTCCTTTTCTGTCACTTTATCGTGAAGCATTCAGAACAACTCCTCCTGCATGAACGCTAAACTGTCTGTGATTTCTTCTTCTACTCTTATCGTTCCCTTTGATTCTTCTTCACCAACCCTCGCTCTGCTCCGGCTGCACAACATTTTTATTCGAATTTTCCCGTAATGACAAACACGCCGGACACCTGAGCTCCGATGCTTCACAACACTTGACCTGAGTCGTGTCGAGTGTTTGGTATCCTGATGTTTTATCGTCCACTAATCAATTTTTGTTCACGAGTAAAATTGATGTGAAAACTATGTAATTGCTCGTTAGCATAATTAGCACGGTGTCCCGTTCAGCTCCTCTGACCTTATTAACAGAGAGTCACGCATAACAAAGAGGACAGAGCTGTTATGAGCTTCTCTCTGTGCAGGACATCAAGTCACATTAGTGCTATGTTTGTGTTATTGACTCACATTCTCTCTCTTTTCAAACAGCCTGAGAGAAACATATAATTATTTAGCGATAAGCATCGCCTTTGACAGCTGGGCGTGCCCTCAAAGCTCTAAAGAGTGAAACAGGAAGTGATGAAAAATGTAATAAAATGTCAAAAGGAACAATAAGTCGACAAGATAAACAAACTGGATATGTCATGTTTCGTGTTGTGAGAATAGATATGAGTAAAAATCAAGCAGCAACCTCCGGTGTTGAAAAGTGAAGTCGATGCTGAAGTGTAAAATCCTGCAGTTCCTCGAGTGTCCACTAGAGGCTGGCTGCAGAAGCACAGGAAGTCACATACACACCCATTCTAAAAAGCCTGTTTTTACAGCAGACATTAACATGTTTACAGCCTGGTTCAAAAAAACAAACAGGTCTGATTAGCTCATGTCTCGATCAGCACACACTGTACGGGGGGGGAATGTTTTGATGACTCATCAGTTTTGATTTGATGAAGGATAAGAGTTATTCACAATAAGGCATAAGGCGTATTTGTCATCACTTTATCAACATACGTCAAAACAGGTACTCAATGAACAACCAATCATCCTCAGAAACACAAAGCAACATGTTTTCACATTTCTATCTTTATTCTCGCGTGATCTTGTAGTTCTCCTGTGATGTGTGTACAGCTGATCATGGCTGCGCTCACACTCCAGAAACAGACCGAGTGGGACAGGGGGCGTGCCGTCCGGCAGAGCAAAACAGTTGCGATAGAACGCAGCAGGCACGGACTATGTGGGAATACACCCAACAATCTGGACAACAATCTGTAACTTTTCCACCTTAAAACAGTCGTTTCAATCAAAAAGAACAACAACTTTCAACAGGGAGAATGGCGTCTCTCTCATGTCCACAGAGCGCCCCGACGTCTGATTAGGCACTATATATCTTTGTCAGCTGGCTGAGGTCGTCTGGTGAGAGGTGTGTACGTCTTTATGACACTAGTTCACACAGCAGCCTTCAGCTACAAAGCAGCCAGTTAGCTCGTCTCTGTGCTGTTTGATACGACGGCTGAGGCTGAGAGGAAGAGGACGGAGACGGGTGAAGCTAAGAAGAGAAAAAGAGAGAGAGTGAGCAAGAAGCCAAAGAGTATTATACCTTATAGGTGCAGACTGACAAACATTTAAGAAACCTGTATAATCAGACCCAGTCCACTAAATTCAAACCGAACCATAAAAATAAAAAAGCTACGAAAAGACCTTTAAAAATGTAGGAACAAGCTGAGGGTAAGCTTTGAAAGGTGCAGAGAAAAACTTAAAGTTCAGGGTTCAGAAGAATTCTGCAAATACACAAACACACACGTAAGGTCAGCACGTGGCGTTCATCTCAGTGCTGGCTCCACGCTCGCTCTCCGTCAGCTGAGCAGGTTTGGAGGAGAGTGAAGCTGTGATATCGATATGAGAGGTGGGAGACCTTCATCGCCTTCATGACGCCTACACACACATCATCATCACATGACTGCCCGCTTCTTCAACACACACCAGCGAGCACACACACGACCCGTTCATCGGCATGCACGCACACGCTGCCTTTATTTATAGAAGCACACAAACACAAGCACTGACTCGGCTGTGCGGTCTTACATAACGGCGACCTACTAAAGCAGCGCGGCACGTGACCTGCGTGAGATGATGTTGAACTCTGCTGAGGGTTAGTCCTGCCACCTCGCACGCCCGCGCGCGCACACACACACACACACACACACACACACACACACACACACACACACACACACACAAACACACACACACACACACACACACAACCCTCCCCCGACTCAGACTGACATCACTGCAGGCCTCAAGGCTGCTCTCATCCTCCGGTTGCTAGGCAACCCTTTCGACCACAGGCACAACCAACGCACATTTAATCTGGGAGGCCAAGAGACGGGGATAAAAAAAAGAAAGAAAAATAAGACATTAAAAAAAAAAGCCACAAATGTCCAACAGAGAAAATCTGATGATCCCGACATCGCCGAGGCTGATCCCGACACAGCGAGGAAGAAAAAACAGGAAGAGCACGAGGGAGCAAAGGATGGAGGGAGCGAGAGAGAGGGGAGAGCATGTGTGAATCTAGGCCATCTTCTTTGCCTCTCTGTTGCCATCTGTTTGACAGTATCAGAAGCAGGAGCACCTTTCCCCTCCCCGGGCCTCTTCGTACGATAACAGCGTGCTCTCTATGTAAAAACTGATCGGCTGCTCTGCTCCCACCCTCAGAGATCAGAGGCGTAGAACTGAGCGAGGTTTAAACAACATCTGACATGAGAAACACACACACACCTCAGAGCAACCATCAGTAGGACAAGTTTATCAGCAAATTGTCTGAGCACAGATCTCAGTGCAGCTTCAGGAACTTGTGACGCTGCAGTCACATCAGGGTACAACTCACAGTATAAACTTCGTCATTGTTGACGCTCTTTGAGTGTGGGCTCGTGCACGCAAGGGGTAGAGAACGAGCAGGGAGACAGGGAGGCTGTGATTGGTTCATCAGATTGGTACCTCGTGGCAGACATTGGTCAAAGTTTTTACAGGATTACAACTGCTACAGATGACGGATTTTCTTCGTTACTTTTTCAGAGCGCATGAGTTATTAATTTCTGTCAGGACCTAAAGACAATTTCAACCAAAATCTTAAAAAGCAGATCAGGAGGAAACTACCAACCCTGCCTTTAATGACACAACTTTACACAATGTAGGTAAGTCAGCGGAGTCCTGCAGCCACAGCACAGCTGGGCAATTAATAACATTTCAATTACAATAATGATTTTGTCTTCCCATGATCATGAAAACAAGATAATCTGGATTAAACGATCACTGTGCTGCAAGTAAACAGCAAGTTAAGTATTAACAGTGTCAGGTTGCCTGTAAAACATTTTGTACTCCAACTGACCGTGTCACCGTTTATTGGAAGACAACAATAGCGTGCTGTAACAGCGGCATGACTCGTAGTAACAAGATAACATTGCAGAAGTCCTAACATTCAATGCTACTACGGAGGTCACAGTAGGCCAAAATACACAACAAAGACAAAAAAATAAAATAAATGCGTAACTTTTTTAATGCAAAATGATGGAATTTTAAAGATGCGATTAAAATGCCAGCTGTGGACACAGGCTCGAGCGTTACTCTACACACAGCGGTCCTTGTCTTTGACTCATTTTGATCGTTCTGCTGTGTTGTGTCGCCATCTTTGAATTCAAAGCTTTCTGCCTTCTGCTTCATGTTCTCACTCAGCTCAAACAAGCACAGTCGGTGAAACGGTGTCTGAAATAATCAAACATATTCCTCTTGTTATTATCCTCCTGAAGGTGGCTTTATAGAGTTTCTAAAGCTGCAGCTCATATTTGCAATAAATCTGACATGAGTCACATGATGTAGCAATAAAAAGTGCATTCAAATTTTGGTTTTTCAGAAGTCGTAAGAAGCTTCACTGTGAAAACAATCTCTGAGATTCAGATTCAATCATTTTAAAAGAACGGCTGCAGGGAGACAATCATTTTATTTTGAAGGGCTTCCAGACTAACTACGAGTCAACCAGGTAACTCAGGTAAAGTATTTTAAATTGTGTCGTACTGTAGCATGCAACCTGTCAACTTGTCAAAAAAAGGTGACCCTCCATGGTCATCATGGTTCACACAGAGCTGAATTATCGACAAAAATCTCTACCAAACAAACAGGACCTGCTCGGGGTTGCACCAGATATGTGTAAGTTCTGTCTGCTGAGTAAAACCATTACAACACAGACTCGTTAAAAAAAATCACTTTATCACTGAGCTTCTTATGCAACACTCGACGTAAGGAGGGGCTGCTAGCTGAGCTGCTATTCGCTTGTTCGTTATTAGGACAACCATAGACTGTAAATATTAATGTTTGAAGCCTGAGTGATTTCCCCCGTCTGTCCCTGCAGGGGGCGCTGGAGTCCCATCGATGGCGGTCTCCATGCTGGAAATGCTGTCTCAGCCTAACTTTCAGTCAACCTAACGACAGGCTGAGAGCTGGAGCTGAGGCGGGTTTTAAGACTCCTGACAAACCGTTACACCGCGCCCACCTGTCAATCAGGTCAGCTACACGCCTTATTGTGAATAACTCTTATCCTTCATCAAATCAAAACTGATGAGTCATCAAAACATTCACCCCCCGTACAGTGTGTGCTGATCGAGACATGAGCTAATCAGACCTGTTTGGTTTTTTGAACCAGGCTGTAAACATGTTAATGTCTGCTGTAAAAACAGGCTTTTTAGAATGGGTGTGTATGTGACTTCCTGTGCTTCTGCAGCCAGCCTCTAGTGGACACTCGAGGAACTGCAGGATTTTACACTTCATACTGGACTACATACTGGCTGCTGCATTGTTGTCAGAGAAGCCAGCACTTCAACATAGCATGTTTCCTTAATGTCTGATCATACAGTAAGCTCACTTTATTATTTCACTCACTACACATCTCACTGATTGCTGCTTTAATGGGACTTGCAGGGCTTTTACAGTCAGCCTCAAGTGGACACTTCAGGAACTGCAGTTTTTTACCATATTGGCTAAATTTTTCAACAGTGGATGGTGCCGCTTGTCACTAACTTAAACAAACGAGTCAGCTAAAATATGCCATCGGGCACTAACACAACAGGAAGGGAGAAAAAAACAGGAAAAAATTGAAAGTAGGCAACTGGAAATCTTTAGATGTCAATCAAACAGGCTGTGCTTATGGAAGGAAAACTGAGATTAACATTCGTCTTACAGGTAAAACAAACAACTGATAAAGAGACTGATCTTTGTATTTAACAGCCACAAATCCTGAGTCAGTTACAGCGTCAGAAGTAGATTTATCACAAACACTGAAAGGAGCTGCAGTCATTTTCATTTTTCCAGTTATATGAAGACACAGTCGGCAAAGTGCTTCAACTCATAACATGTGGACAGGAGCAGCATGAGCTTTGGATTGAAGTAAAGCATGACATTTCTAGTTTGAATGAGTGATGATGTTCACATGAATACGTCATAACAAAGACAGACAGACTGACGTGACAAATTAAGCTGCAGCAAACCTCGTCTGTTCATCTATTCATTCTTTAAGACTTTAAAATGTCAAAAGAAATGGAAGATTTCTCATTATAACTTCTCAGGACACAAAGTGACATCTGTCAATCGCTTATTTTTTACAACCTACATTCAAAACTTTTCATTTCCTGTCATCAAATTCAAAGAAAAGCAGCTAGGTGCCACATTTAAAAAGCTTGAACCAGCAGATGTTTGACATTTCTGCTTGGAAAAATAAAACAATTGTTCAATTATCATAAAACCTGGCGATTAATCTCCTTTTGATGGAATAATCAATCAACCATTGCAGCTCTAATGGTAACTGCATCTCCTGAAACCCAGCATGCAAGAAGTAGACTTGAGCCCCGTTTCCACCAAGCGGTCCGGTTCAGTTCTGTTCAGTGCGGTATGGTACACATTTATTGGCGTTTTCAAAGTCAAAAGTTGGAGTGGTACCTAGATAACTGATCTGTACAGTCCTACTTTTTGCTTCCCTTCTGTTGGGGTGCCAAGCGTACCAATCCGACCCTAAAGGGCGGAGCTAGACACACTGCAGTCTGTTGATTGGTCAAAAGAATCTTCACTACCTGTGCGACAGCGGTAATAGAGTAGAAACAGAAAACGCAACATGTTTAAATATCCTGTGAGAATCATTTCAAGGCTGTTTTTGTTTTTTGCAACTATTGTCAGCGTGCAGCTCCGCCCCATGGACGACCTTGGAGATGCAGACCGTCCCAGGAGTCATTGATTTTTGTTTACTGTGTCACATTTTTCTTTTTTGTTGGATTAATGGCAGTCTACACTATGTCCCGCCCCTGTGATGTAGTGATGTGTACAGGGTACGGTTGGCTGTGGAAACCGTACCAATCTGTACGGAACCAAACCGGACCGCCCGGTGGAAACGGGGCTTTGGATAACCATGTAAAAGAAAAAAAAAAGAAAGGGTTTGGTGTGATGAGACATCAGCAGGTGAGACCTACCTGTGAAGATGGCAGACACAGGGGATGATGAAGAAAGAAGAGGAGGAGGAAGTACACGAGACTGGAGGAAAATGAAGATGGAGAGGCGTGAGCTGAAAATGAAATGAGTACAAGGTGTAAAGGTCAACAGACATGACTTTGAGGCGGCGTAGGATGAAAATGAGGATAACACGACAGAATGAGGCGTGAAGCGTGAAAGATGAAACACATGCAGCTGTGGATATCTCACTGGGGGACAATATTGTGTCAATCTAACTGTGTTTATGAGAAAAGAATGGACCAACACCCGGAGGAATCTACTCTTCCTCTCTGCTCTTTACAACCTCTCTGATGAGCGATGGGACCGTTCATACACAATGCATGAGAGCGGTGAATTATTGATGGTGCTTTTTATTTCCCTCTCATACAGGGGGGAAGTGGGTTTAAAAAGGCATGAGCTGAGCTGGTTCAGGTGAGCGTCTGTCAAATCGTTGTCCCAGCTACTGAAAATCTCACTCCTGTATGTCCAGGACAATCTGCAACACGGCTACCCAGGTAATCTATCGATCTCCACCAAACAACATACTACTACTAACACAACAAATGAAGAGCTTTTCAACACTTTCCCTACTTCCACTTTAGAACAGAATCTGTGTGACATGCTGTAAATATTTCTAGACGTAGGGTTCACAGTGGGGTCCAGTGTCTGTGCACGGTTTAATGTCATTTGATTAACTGCCAAGCTGTCCTAGACACAACAACATAAAGTCTGCAAAGAACATATGCTTCTCTAAAGACATCTGCATGACATACAAGCACGTACCAGTATACTTCACGTATAACACCAGATAGAGCTAAATGCTTCACAGTCATCTGTTGGTTACTCTCTTAGTGTGCACAACCAAGAATCAGCAAGACACGTGAGCCAGCAGAGACTCAAACAGAACGACCTGGTTCATCCAGGAGCAAGTGAGAAAATGTTTGGACATGCTTTGCATGAACAGACTCTGAAGATACAAATCTGTCGTTTAAAAAAGTTGTAGAAAGCTTATACATCTCTCCAGCAAGTACAAAACCCCCTTAATTCTCAGGACTCCTGTGCTGTGACACGTGCTATGACCCAACATGGCGCAGTGCTTGAAGTAAATATTGGACTTGGTCATATCACCATGAAATAACAACACTTTAAGGGTTACACAATTGAAGACTGAAATTAAGTGAGTCAAGATCTGGAACTGACAGTTCTTACGAAGGTCATGGAAAGCATAAAAAGAAAAACTGCGAAGAAACCTGTCGGTCATTCTCATCACATACCTTGTTCCGAAGCCCCCCCTGGTCCCTGTGGGGGAGTCGAGGCTCTCTCCTGGCTTGGCCGGCCTGTCGCGATTCATTTGCTGCAGAATGGAGCTTAGCTCGGTGATGACGGTGTTCTTCGAGTCCGGTGTGGATGGTGGGCTGTGCAGCTCGGGGGGCTGATCGCCCCACAGCTTGGATGTCCTTTGAGTAGGAGTCCTAGGAGGTTCAGAGGATGAAGGGGGAGGGGGAGGAGCCTGAGGCGGCGTCCCATAGGACTCAGGAGGCTCCTCTATTAAAGCGTCATGGTAAAGCGATGTTCTGTTAATGACTGACTTTCCCTTGGGTTTGGGTGGCACAGGGGGCCGATCTACCAGGAAGTTGTGCCCGTCTGCGGTGGCATAGAGGCTCTCCAGAGCGCTGTCACAGAAACCTCCCTCTGACGACAACGTGGAGAGGCTGGAAACGGTGCTGGTGGTCTCCATGTGTTGAGGGTCGCCACTACTGCGGCTGTCGACTTCTTCGATTCCCGAGTCACCAACCCCTGATTCTGCATCCGGTGGTGGAGGAGGGTATGATGGGGGCATGTTGTTTGAAACTCGTTTGTGTTGATCAGTGACGGGTGGAGGGGCATGAGCGTGGTAAGGGGGAAGGGGAGGTCCCCCGTTCCGTCTCTGATGCTGAAGCTGAAGCATCTCTGCAATGGCACTTGCCTGGTCGTCAGGTATGTCGATACTATTGGCAAACTCCAGCGGTGGTGGTAGGGGCTCTGAGAATTCAAACTCCTCATCAATGTCAACAGAAGCCAGAGGAGGAGGGGGGGATTCTAAAGGGCAGCTTCACTGGTTCATCCATTGACTCACTCAAAGGAATGCTCCTCCTCCGCGATGAGGGTGGCTGTGGATTGGAGGACAGTGTTGTTTTGAGAGGATCTGGTTGGTTGGGGTCCTTCAGCTCAGATGGCCTGTTGCTGTCCTGCCCCTCCACCTCCTGGTTGTTTACCTTGTTATTTGCATCAGTGCTGGTGTGAACCATCAACAGCCCTGCTGTCTTGGGCTGTGACGTGTCTGCCACATCAGCTGGCGCACTTTTCCTCTCCTCGACCGCCTGATGCTTCCGTTCTTCCCGTGCACCATCTGTTTCATACTTTTGCTCCGTCATCTGTCTCCGAAGGCCCCCTCGGCCAGGTCGCCCCATGGTTGCGGATGAGATTGCAGCAAAACTTGTCTCAATCCCAGAGCGTAGTTTGGTGTCAATGAAGAGCGGTTGGTTGAGGTCTGGTTTGTGACTTGACTGAATGGGGAGGGACTGGGCTTCATGCTTGGGTGTTTGCTGAACCTGAGGAGGATTTTGAGTCTGATTCTGAGGATGATTCTGTTGCTCCTTCATGGCACGGTCGCGGGCTGCCAGGGCTAAAGCCAGTGGAGAGTTGGGGTCCAAGGGCTTGCCTGTAACAGGGTGGAGGTAGGTCCCGTTGGCCCTGTAGTGGCTCTTGGGAGGAGTGGATGGGAGACTAACAGGACTGTCCAGGTTTTGACACTGGCCTGTTCTGGTGTTCAGAGGCTCTCGTACCACTGTGGGCTCAGGAGTGTTGAAATCAGTCATGTTTCCACTTCCGCCCCCTACAGGACGTCCTAGCTGTGCAGCAGGAGGGGGAGCCAATATTCTTCGAAGCCGCTCGTCGCTACTGAACATGCCTTCATCGATTGACTTTGACTGGCGAAGGCGAGGGGTGGGAGTGGGACTGCTGAAGTCATCATCCCCCATGTCTACTGACTGGAAGGCGATGGAGTGCTTTTTTGCCTCTAGCCTCTTCTCGCGGTCCCGGACTGCTCCGGCAATAGCTGCCGCAAATGGATTGTTCAAAGATAAGGGGTCGTCAGGGCGCAAACCTCCACCCAGATTAGGTGTGAGAGGTGGGTGTTCAGGGGTAGTGGGCTCAATCTCCATACTGCTACCCTGGCTGCTCTTGCCGCTGCTGCTGGTGGAGGGCTCCTTGACGATGATGGTGGGGATGGGGATGGAGGAGCATGTTCGTTCTACAGGTGTAGTGGGCAAGGAAACTGGGCCTGATGGACTTGCTGACACGTGTTTCTCAGGACTGTCCTCAACATTGGACTGCTTTACTAACATGCCCTTCCTTCGAGCTGGTTTTGCTGGAATATACAGAGTCTTATTGCCTACCTCGGAGTAAGGGTTCTCAGGAACTGGCGTGCGCCCTCTTATACGAGTACTCTCAAACTGCTCTGAGCTCTGCCGGTAATATCCACGTCTCAACGTACCAACATCCCTGCGA